>CM040470.1:21038504-21135753 GCA_022758105.1 Pangasianodon gigas | reverse complement strand
AAAAAAAAGTGCAAAAGTCTTTTGGCTATTTATTCAAGCCAAAGAGCTTGTTATTCCTGAAACTTTCACAGGCAGACATATTTTTATTAACATTGTTTTTGAGTAAATGGGGTTTGGATTAAACTCATTCAAGTGACCAGTTAAACAGGCTAACAACCAGATAATAAACTGAATAATAAATATCACAGTGAATATGATAATGATGTGATTTTCACTGCTGTAACTAAATAAATAAAAAAAATAAAAAAAACACTGACCCTCCTGGCTATACTTTACAGACGCCAGTTTGAAAACCTCTGCCTAAGTAATGCAAAAGACCATTTGAAATCAGTCTATTAATTGTTAATTAATTACCACAAACTAATTCAACAACATGTCTGCAGACAGAGAAAGACTCTTAAGCAACAAATGAGAGCTCATAAATCCATTTAGATTGGCTAATATATACACTACAAGACCTTCTGTAAGCATTTAAAATCAAATATAATGACAAACCAGGCTGTTACACTGCATTCATTTGCTTTAAATAAATAACATCTAATCACATACAAACATACACGATTTGTTAGATATACAGTTTTGTAGTCATTTATTAATTTATACATGTTAAATGAACATAATGGAAAAAGCATACATAAAAAGTTTCTCATAAATGTGTTATGTGATCAAATTTGAAATGGAAATGTATACATTATTGAAATATTAAAAATAAGCATTTAGGCACTTATTTAAAAAAAAAAAAAAGCTTCATTAATAAATGAAAGCCCACATAATTAAATTATACTACTACTACTACTACTACTACTACTAATAATAATAATAATAATAATAATAATAATAATAATAATATATGGATAAGGATCATTTATCCCAATTTATCCCAGATTAGAAATTTCATTAATATAACTATTCATATTAGAATAACACAAAAAAAGCCAAAATTACTGTATAAAGATATAAAAATATCCATAACAATATATACATAACATAGCAAGAAATGTAGAATGGTATTTGATATACAGTATTTTTGCAGATTGTAATCTTTAGCACCGTCTAGTGGTCTGTATCAGAACAACACCCTGTGTTTTATTCAGTAACAATAGCTTTATCTTTTATAGATTATTTATTTCCTTATATTTTGTGTCTGTAGACCTGAGCCAAGATATTAAAGGCCTCTCTTTCTATCCAGATCCCTGTCTGTTGTATTATTTTACCACAGAGTAGCTCCACTCTTTGGACATTTAATCAGATAAAGAAATCTGTTCTTCTGTACAATGTATTGCCCCCCCACCCCCTCCCTCCCCCCTCCCCACCACTCCCCCATCCACCTCATCGGTTAATGTAAAGGAACCACTGCAGGATGTTAGTAGAGTGCAGGTTCAATCACAGCACAGTCGTGACACTGTCGTGGTAGTGTGTGTGGTAAACTAGCACCTCTATGTATTTTTTTCACTAGGCAAAGTGTCACGTGTAACAACATGTACACATTAGCAATGTCCGCCTTTCCCTCATGGCCAAACAAAAGCCAATTGTTCTCATTTCGTCATATTGTCTGAAAAGCAGTAATGCAGAGATGGAATTTGTGGCATCTGAAAGATAAGCTAAGATTTAGCTGAGTGGAAGTTATTGTCTGCTGAGTCATTGTGTGTGTTTGGACTGGATTAGCGGAGTCAGACATAGCACTTTAGATCAGCTGCGCATACAAAGCCAGACAAGTTTGAGTAGAAAAGAGAGGAAAACAGGTAAAAACACAGTGGTGGCTTTTTTTTAATTATAGATTTTTGAAGACTTTTACACAACCATAAAAATTTAGTGCTGTACATTTGTACTGGTGCAACAAGCCAGATGTAGCTAACAAGTTTAGCATCAGGTGAACAGCTTTGTCAAACTGTTCAATCATTTAAAATAGACATACACTTACTGGTCACTTTATTAGGAACACCTGCACCATGTGGCAGCAGCACAATGCATGTGTTCCTAATAAAGTGGACAGGGACTGTAAATGATTTCTGACTCTATATAATACACTTCAGATTCAGAATCAGAATCATCCAGGGTGTATTCCCGCCTTGTGCCCAGAGACTCTGCCCTATGACACACGTCTCAGAAGGCTAACACGTGCTGCCTCAAGACGTGTGTCACAGGGCAGAGTAACACGCTCAGAGGAAAGCGCTATCCGCCTTCTTCCGCATACATGAGCTTACAGACAGCCACGAATGGCTAGTGTCGCTGTGACTGACAGAGGAGAGAGAGTCTGCCCCTCCCACCCAGACAGCACGGCCAGTTTTGCTCTCTTGGCTCCCGGTAAGGGATGTCTATGGCATTGTCTGGATTTGAACTCACAATCTCCTGATGATAGGTTAAACACTTTCTGTTGTGCCACTTGAAGAAACTTTGAGATATTGTTTTGGCAGATAAACCTGGATGTTAAAGGCAAGCACGGATTCAACTAGTGACTAGAACACAGAGTTAAAACATCTTTATTTATGTTAAATGTCTTAGTCAGCATGTGTAAAGAAGGTGAGGCGAGTAGGTCTCTGTGCCAAAATACTTAAAATTCCCCACCCACTCAACCGTTTCTCCTTTTAGTTGTAGTGGTTTTAAAAGTCACTGTGAAAGGAGAAGACAAGGAAAAGACGTTAGAAAGGAACAAATGATATAATAGCCGTTATAACGTAAATGATAACAGGAACTAACTTGATTCACATTCCACAACATTAAATGAAACTATAAATGTTTAAAAAGCACAATGTTTCATTCTTTAATAAAATTTAAAACTGTGGTCTCTGTGGTATAAGAGAAATAAAACACTTTTTGGAACATTCTGTTAAACAGATTAAACATGTACAGATGATACTACTGAGCTAAATAATGTTTTTTAATGAGTGTGTGATTATGAAGGCAGGAGGTTTGGACAATGTTAAACTAGAACCTATAAGCTTCCATCCCTCATTAACAATATTAGCAACATTGCTCCAGTGATAAATTGTCCCTTTAACCTTTAACAGAATTTTATTATTTATATATGGCAAAGTCCATTACAAGGTTATAGTCTTATTTCGTTTTACAAACTGTTATACTAGGCGTAGTATTATACTATGATAATATTTCATCAGAATAAACATTTTCTGCACCACTGACCGAGAGCCACTGATGGTTCCTTGAGCGAGACTCTTAACCATCAACTGCTCCCCTTTGTGCTTGCACTGGATTGCGATCCAATTTGGATAAAAAAAAATTATCTGGTGTAGAGTTCTTGATAACGGATATTTCTCTGATGCTGTGTAACTGCAGCTTACCTTCAAACACAGGAATGTGAATCTTATCAATCTGCAGGAATGCTTTGATGCTTTTCACCTGCATGCACACTTTGTGTATGTTTGAGGATTGTGAAATGAGTGGAGCTGTATTAGGTGTAGTCCATTATAAGATAAAGTAACTGATGAGTGACTTACAGCTTGAGTGTTTGACGTACTGACAGAGCTGACTAGGTAAAATACCTGTCGTGGAAGTCTAATAAATGAAATATTGCTAACTGACTGAAATACCACTGAAATTGGTTTGTCTTTCTGACAATACAGGTTTGGATGTTAACCCAAGTGGCTACGGGCTGTTTGCTTTGAGTTTCGGTTTATGTTATGCTTGTGGTTTCTGTGTCTTTCTTCTTAGAATTCTGTCACGTTCGGGCGTGTCGAGGCAGATCGTGATTTCTGGGAAAGAGTCAGAGGAAGCGTGGAAAGTCAAGTGGCCGTTCTACAGAGCCCGATCTGAGAGGATGAAAGAGGAATGTGGGCGGCCCATGTCAGATGCCTTGAAGTCTGTGTGACGAGTTTCAGGCTTCACTTCCTGCTCGGTACCGTCCGTCATCACCTGTCAGGTAGGATAGGTGTTGCACCGAGCGCTAAGACAGCACACACACTGAGGTTTTTCCTCAGACAGAGCTTGACAGGCTGCGGAACTACTGAGGCTGAAAGAGGGACTGATGAATCTTTACAGGAGTTTTGGGTGTTTGCTGGAGACCTGGGTGGCTGATGGTTACCTGGTTGAACAATCAAGCTCAGCAGAGGGTTCAGAAAAGAATTTAGACCCGAACGGCAGTGACTCCACATCTGCAGACTCCCTGAGACTCACAGGAGTTGCTCTCAGGTCTGAATCTGAGGACTCTGGAGTGGAGTTGCCATCAGTGCCCAGCCCTTTGACCTCAGAGCACCGTGTTCTGACCTCACAGGCTTCGCAGCTAGGAGAGGATGATTTACAACCGTCATCTTCCTCACCAGCTCTTTCTCAGTGCTCTTCATCCTCATCATGTTTCTCAGCAGTGCATAAGGGAAGTATGTCCATAAATCCATCTGAAACAGCTGGGCTGAAGGTGGAGGAGGCACTGCGGAGAACAGAGCCAGCCTGGAGGAGAAGTGTGAACGGTAGCCTTCGACGTTGGTGTGACACAACTTCAATATCTAGCGGTTCTCTTAAACCCTCTATACGCTCCAGAGTTGGAAGCATAGGGCCAGGAAGGCCTTATGTACAGCCAGCTGAGGAGCAGAGATCGTCAGAAACTCCCAGAGTAACACACACACCGCAGCAGCCTGCTATCTGTAACAGAGAGCCAGAAACGGTAATAATCATCTTTATTTATATAACATTTCATATTGAGTCATTTATTCAATATAGATTAAAAGAGTAAACCTAGCAGCCATGAAAAATACAACTATAAATCTATGAAGAGCTCCAGCTCATTTTCTTCCACCTTACAGTGTTAATCAGAGCACAGGGTGTAACTCATCTCCAGTCGGGTTGAGGAGTGTGGCAAAAATATGATTTCTCAATCATGGGTGGAAAAAAAAAAAGTAGCCAGGGCATCATGAAAATTAGATTGCATATCCAGGAAATTCTATTTTGTTGTAGTCGTGCAGTGGACAAGTAGGTTCAACACCCAGAAAATGAAGAAAACAAACTCTACTCTGTTATTGACTTTTGTGAAAAAGAAAAGTTTTCATTTAGTATGTAGCTATGTTTAAAGGTAATGCACTTCACGTGGTGCGATGCACGTCAATGCTGTAACTATAGCACAAGATACTCTGGTTGGCCATATGATATTACTACATTAGCTATTGTGGAAATCCATATTTACAAATTTAATTTTAAAGTGGAACTATATTACTATATCACCTTTGTGACCTACAGTTTTTTCTACAATTCTGCTTTCAAACTTTGGGAGGTGGGGCTTAAAGAATGGTATTCAAGTATCACACTTAAAAACAGAATGGGTCTGTGGAAAATCACGTTTGGTGTCTGAAATGTTTTGCTTCTTTACTTTTGCACTGGAGTTATGAGGCTAATGTGGTCAACAAGTAATGGAAGTCTATCTCAGCCAAAATCCAAATATGACCATATCTTCATATACTTGCTCTGAACAGCATCGTTTAGCTGCACATTAAAACAATTTCTGCTTTCTTCTATAAGGCTACAAGGAGGCGGAGCCTAATGAATGGACTGACACCAAACTTCACTTTAAAAAAAACTTTTGCTGATGTCCATAATGGCTGCCTCCATGACACAGCATTCAGGTACAGAGCAGAGTTTAGTTCATGTTTATAGATGCAAGTCAGTCCAGCTTTGTCCTGAACCACATCACTGGAGAACTGTAAGTGGTTTGAGGCAGACACAAAAGATTTTGAGTGACACAGACTTTTGCTCTGGTGCAAAACTAAAGAAGCAAACATTAAACAGCAACCATGTCTTGGCTGATCGACTACATTCGAGTTCTTTTAATAGCTTAAATGGAAAAGTGCATCACGATGCAACTTTCCGTGATTTCAATTTCAAAACACACAAAAAAAACCTTTGATCCTGACCGACCCAAGAGCAAGAGCGGTGAGGAAAAACTCCATAAACGATAAGAGAAGCCTCATGAGGAGCCAAAACTCAAAAGGGAGAACCATCCACACTCTATAAAGAGTACCAGAGCACATATCAGATTCAACAACCAGGACTGATGTAAGATATCATATCATATGGAATAGCCAGATTTCTTATTGTGAATTGATTATTCACACTGCTGTGTAGCTGTGTAGCTAGAAAATGTGATTCACATGATATGATTCAGTTTATAATGCAGTTATGATCTGCATATTAGTTCACATTTAATTCCAAATATCCAAATATCACGTACCACAGCGTTCTGCATTACTGAGTGCAAAACTTCCCTTTCCAGGTGATATACACGATAGCCATTACTCATGATTTACATCTCCTGACATCAATAATTAAAGTCAACAATACAACTCCTAACAACAACAACAACAACAACAAACCTTAGGCTATTATTTCTTGAGCAATTATCATTTACTCATAAACTTAACTTAAATATTAGAAATAAAGGCTGAGAGAACAGTGGCTTGTTAAAGTTAAAGTGATACTATAGTTTAAATTAGTTCCAATCTTGATGAAAGAATCAATATGACAAAAATTTTGATTTCCAGGATTTTATGAAAACAGTATTAGAAGATTTTGATCTATTAGGTTATGAGAAAAAAAAAAAACAGAATTCTAGCTAGGTCAGGGCATTTAACAAAAATTAATGCTGAAATAATGTCAGATAGATGGTGAGGTCAGATAGATGGAGAAAATATCGTAAAACACTTTTCCCAGATTAAAATTCTCGTTATCAGAATACTAGTCCTTTAATTTCCAAGTTTCCCATTATACACACAAAAAATTGGGATATATGACTTTTATTTAATTTATACCTGTATTGTTCAGGCAGGAAAAAAAAGAACAAAATGCAACTTATTCACCACAATAAGGAAGACCAACTCCTTATCTCAGTAATGATTCATTTCTTTAGCATAATAAAGGATTTATCTGGTTTTGCCACACTGACCATGAGCAATCAGAGATGGATAAATGACGCGAGAACTCCATCTGAATCGTGTCAGCAAATGAGCAGTAGTTTCACTAATCTTTTTTTTTTCTTACAAGCCCAGATAATGAGCTGATCACCTCTCACGCACTTCACTAAGCCAGTAAAAACATACACACAGGTACAGATCTACACACACCCACACACACTTAACACTCCCACCTTCACTACAGTCACTTCTGTCATTTTGCTGTTCTTCGCCGTGGTCAGTGTGAACCAGCCGGTTCAGGTGTGTTAAGCTCAGCTGGAATGGAGCCAGAGGGAAGCAGATCAGCAGGAATGTGGAGGCGGTTAGAATGCAGCTACTGATAGCAGCCCATGTAGGACGTGTCTCAATACCAGTGTGTTAGGGAGAGGTGCACGCAGGGGAAGTTGCAGAGACATTCATTCTGAGCCACTCTGTGATATCATAAGTTCATATTATCAAATGTTAATTAGGGATTTCTGATTTATTTAGCAGAATAGAACTGCAGAGTGGGCTAAGGCCAAGTCCTACTTTAAGAGTAGAGGCATGTAAACATTAGATCAAATTATTATTTCTGGACAAAACGTACTCTAAAAGTAGCTTAAAAGTAAACTAACATTATAGTAAACAGGCTAGCTCAAGAACTAGCATTACAGTAAACAGTGAAACACAAACATACTAAAATATAACCTGTCATTATAGTAAAGAAGTAACTCGAGAACTAGCACAATAGTAAACAAAGTAAAACACAAACTAGCGTCATAGTAAACAGGCTAACTCTAAAAGTGGTGTTAAAGTAAATTAAGAATATAGTAAACAGGCTAGCTCAAGAACTAGCATTATGATAAACACTGAAACACAAACTAGAATCATAATAAACATGCTAAATTATCAACTATTTTATAGTAAACAAGTAAAAACACAAATTAGCATTACAGTAAACAGGGTAACTCAAGAATTAGCATTATAATAATTATGCTTATTCAAAAACATTTTTATAGTAAATAAGCTAATTTAAGAGTTAGCATTACAATAAAACAAGCTAAAACATAAACCACCATTATAGTAAACAGGCTAACTCAAGAACTAGCATGAATATAAAAAGGCTATCCAAAAATTAGCATTAATGGTAACAGTCTTAACATTAATGAGCAGGCCTAAAAACTAACCTTAGAGTAAACAGGCTAATTCAAGAACTAGCATTACAGTGAACAGGCTAAAAAAAAAAAAAAACAGGATTATAGTATAGTATGCCATAAACCTGCTATTTATATAGCTGTTTTATTTCTATAAAATATAATTATTTCAGTAAAACGAGCAAGATCAGCTTGTAAAAATGGGGGAAAATACATTTGAAGGTATACTCTGAGCAAATATATGAATAATTTGTAATATTTTCTAACAGCATTATCAAAGCTACCTGAAATATTTAATGAGAGACGGTGAAAGTTCTGAAATAAGTAATAAAGTAATAACTTGTACATCTGAAAAATGTAAAATTTAGAAATGAGAATTCGTTACATACTGATCCTGACTGGTAAATTGAGATGTGTGTGTGTATGTGTGTGTGTGTTAGCAGGCTGCACGTGCCACTGGGCCTGAGTGGGACCATCTGCCTCCTGGGTTTCTCTACCTGGAGCAGATGTGCCGGATGCTGGAGGAGATCGCCCGGCTGAAAAGGGAGAACCACAGCCTGCAGCTGGTGATAAAGAGCAGCCGAGATGAGACAGCAGACACGGAGATGAAGGTGAGAGTCTCCAGTTGTTAAAAAGGCTGTTCATTAGCTTTGTCAGAGTTAGAACAGGATTGGTTTAAAGTAACACACCAACTCGTAGTCATGGCATTCTTGTACACTGATAAAGAAACAGTGTCCCATTGCTGACACACACTTTATAACCTTCATCTGGATTATTTTCCACCATGGATTGATGGCGATGAACTCATCCAAATCAGCCACAACAATCTGCTGATAGTGGTGCAGTGAGATTAAGCCATCAATTTATCTCTACCTAAAGAAAGTGATGCAGCGGCACCTTAGTCCTTAAGTGTGTCTTGCTCTCTCCCCTCCTCATCTGTACACTCTGCTCAAACAGATCAGCTTCCAAAGCTTCAACTTTCATGCTAATACTACCGTCAATGCCATCGTGCTTGTCATCTCATAGATCACTAACTAGCTGAGCCGAGTCTCTGCCATAATTCAACTGCATCGTAGAGCTGCATTGCAGTCTGGGACTTTGAGTCCAATGTTTGCACCAGCATCTCCACTACTTCCAAGCTGACTTTCTCATTAATATAAACATCAGTGAGTGAGACAAGAAGCTTGTTTTTAGGAGCCAACAGAGAAATCTGACCGTTATACCTTATGTTTGACATTTTTTCTTCTATTAAATGCGTCTGTAACTGTGCTAGCAATAACAATGTCCTCCTGACAGCAGCATAGCACACAGACATTAACGACTCACAGGAATAACAAAAAAAAACAGCACCAAGCAACACATTTTCACCAGAATCACTAAAAACATCAACTAAAGACAAAAAAAACGCAGCTTGTCATGTTACCGAGAAAGCAGAGTGCAAATTCTTCTATCCTGAAGACTGTCCTGTGGTGTTACAAAGCGCTGACACTGGAGACTCCTTTCATAAATATTAATAAATACATGATCTCCTAACAGAAAACATCACTATATAAATGACATTCTTTGTTAAATAGCAACACTTTTTCTTAATCCGTTCATTATTAGGCTTGTTGCTATAGAAACAACAACGTATTATAATAACTATATTATAACTATAATTATTATAACTAGGGCATTACTATAAACCTGTGATTTGCCATGTTGTTATAAAAAAAATTACTTCTTGAGATTTGCAAATTCAACAGCACTGTGGTATAATATCTAATATCCAAATGTACCTTCCTTAAATGAGTTACAGTTTTCTACCTTTTCTTCTGAGTGTCTACATACACACATAAACACAGCACCACCCAAATAACACCACCATAAACCTGTATCCCAGCTGACCTAACACCTCAACAAATTATCTCCGGATACGCGTCTGCTATTACCAGTTACTGCCTGTCTACAGCACAACTATTATTATCCATAATTATGTCATTTTAGCCTCTCAGAATCTCATAATTCGGTGAAGTCAGAAAGTCTTTTCAGACTTATTTCCTCTCTACGTTTCTTTCTTGTGTCATCTCAGTGAGATTTTTGTTTTTGTAAATCTCATTAACTGCTAAGCAACTCAGCTAAACAACTCAAATGACTTGAGTTCAAGTTCACCGGTGAAACAGGAGGGTGGCTAACGTTAATAACACTGCATACTTGTGTTGAATAAGTCTTTTGATTCCTGTGCACAGTATTTATGTTAACCAAAGCCTTAATGAGACGTTTGTGAAACCTGCCTTGTCTGCGTTGGCTTTAAAGCTATGATTTGTTTGGCTTCGGCTTTCAGATTGTTTGGGTAATTAGACATTTGCTGTATTTTAGTATTTAGGTTGTGTTGACCAGTATTTGAGTTCAAATAAAAATATTTATGTATCTACTCTTTTAGGTAGTATTTGTCCTTACCTAATGATTATGATTTGTGTAGTATTTGTATTAATAAGCCTTTGATTTATAAAGTGTATATCTAAATCTATGTATTGATTAATATTCTGGTTTTGTGTAATATTTGAGTTAACCTAAATGATTTGTGTATTATTTGCTTTGACCTAAATGGTCTAGGTAGTATTTGTGTTAACCTAAGTAGTTAGATTTGGGTAGTATTTGTACTAACCCAAATGTTTTGGTTTGCGTAGTATTTGTGTTACTTAGACAGTTAGATTTGTGTACCATTCATGCTAACCTTAATGTTTTAAATTCTGTAGTATTGGTGGTAATCTCAGTGTTTTGGTCTGTGTAGTATTTGTGTTAACCTAAAGGTTTTGATTTGCATACTGTTTGTTTGTTTGTTTGTTTGTTTGTTTGTATAGAGGTTGTGCTGTGTTTGTGTTAAACTTTATGTTTAGATATGGTTAGTATTTCTACTAAACCAAAGGTCTTGATTTGTGTAGTATTTGTTTTACCTAAATGTTTGTGTATAGCACTTGTGTTAAACTTAACGTTTTGGTCTGTGTAGTATTTGTGTTACCCATATAATGATTTAATTTGTGTAGTATTTGTGTTAACCTTAAAGTTTTGTGTAGTATTTGTTTTAACCTTTATGGTTTTGTTTTGTGTAGTATTTACATTAACCTTAACATTTTGGTGTGTGTATGTAGTATTTTTGCTAACATTAATGTTTTGGTTTTTGAGTATTGGTGTTAATCTTTTGGTCTGTTTAGTATTTGTGTTAACCTTAATGTTTTGTTCAGCATAGTATTTATGTTAGCCTTAACATTTTCATTTGTGTGGGATTTGTGTTAATGTTTTGTTCCATGTAGTATTTATGTTAATCTTAATGTTTTAATGTGTGTAGTATTTGTGTTTACATTAATGTATTTATGTGTTACATTATAGATATCTCAGCTTGTGAGTGTGTTAGGAAGAAACTAAGTGCATTCCTGTGTTAGTCTTGACCGGTCAAACACGCAGTGAGAATTTGGTGAAGATCTGAGAACGTCCGATTTTTAACCCTATAAAATGCTAAGGGGTTAGCCTTTCTGTTTTTTGTTTTTTGTTTTTTTTCACAAAAAAAATTTTGCCCTCTCTGATTTTCATCAAATTAACACTGTGCGTCAGAACGATCAAGACGAACACAGGAATGCACTTAGTTTCATAATATCATGCTCAGAAACTGAGAACTGAGCCTCTCATTTCCAATATATTACATACAGTAACATATACAGGTGTGGCCCGCACAAATTTACTGCTTGATATCAGTTAAAGTACACGTGCAGTGCATAAATTTAAATGGAAATCTATCTATTTTATCTATTATACTATACTGTACTATACTGTAGATATTTCATCTACTATACTTATACTATGCTATTCTATGCTATACTATGTTATGCTATATTCTATCTCAGCTTTGGAGTGTGTTAGGAAGAAATTAAGTGCATTCCTGCGTTAGTCTTGACCACCCTAACACACAGTGAGAATTTGATGAAGATCTGAGAATGTCAGATTTTCCACCCTAAAAATGGTAAGGGGTTAGTCTTTGTGGATTTTTGACAAAAAAATTGAACCTCTCTGATTTTCATCCATTTAACACCATGCAACAGGACGATCAAGACTAACACAGGAGTGCACTTAGTTTCATAATGTCATGCTTAAAATCTGAGATCTGAGCCTCTCATTTCAAATACTCTATATTACACTCAATAACATATACAGGTTTGGGACACACAAATTTAAATACTTGCTGCTTGATATCAGTTAAAGTACACATGCAGTGCATAAATTTGAATGGAAATATATCTATTTTATCTACTGTACTGTACTATACTGTAGATATTTTATCTATTATACTTACAGGGTACTATACTTATATTATGCTATGATTTACTATACTATACCTCAGGTTTGGAGTGTTATAGAACAAAACTAAGTGCACTTGTGTGTTAGTCTTGACCGCCCTAACACACAGTGCGAATTTGGTGAAGATCGGAGAATGTCAGATTTTTCACCTTAAAAAATGGTAAGGGGTTAGCCTTTGTGTTTTTGGGGGGCAAAATATTGAACGTTTTCTGATTTTCACCAAATTCACACCATTTGTCAGTACGATCAAGACTAACACAGGAGTGTACTTAGTTTCATAATATCACACTCAAAAACTGAGATCTGAGCCTCTCATTTCCAAAATATTACACAATAACATATACAGGTTTGGGGCTCACAAATTTAAACATTTACTGCTTGATATCAGTTAAATTACACGTGCAGTGCATAAATTTGAATGGAAATCTATCTATTTTATCTATTCTACTATATTGTACTGTTCTGTAGCTATTTTATCTATTATACTACATTTATACTATACTATACTATACTATATAGTATGTATGTTAATCTTAATTTTTTTGTATGTGTAGTATTTGTGTTAACCTTAATGTTTTGTTCAGTGTAGTATTTATGTTAGCCTTAACATTTTTATTTATGTAGGATTCGTGTTAATGTTTTGGTCCATGCAATATTTGTGTTCACCTTAATGTATTCATGTTATATTATACTATATCTCAGCTTTGGAGTGTGTTAGGAAGAAACTAAGTGCACTTGTGTTTTAGTCTTGACCGCCTTAACACACAGTGCCAATTTGGTGAAGGTCTGAGAATGTCAGATTTTTCACCCTAAAAAATGGTATAATTTTTGTGGCCTTTGTGATTTTTGGAGGCAAAAATTTAACGTTTTCTGATTTTTACCAAATTCACACCATTCGTCAGGACGATCAAGACTAACACAGGAATGCGCTTACTTTCATAATATCACACACAAAAACTGAGATCTGAGCCTCTCATTTCCAAAATATTACACAATAATATATACAGGTTTGGGGTGCACAAATTTAAACATTTATTGCTTGATATCAGTTAAAGTACACATGCAGTGCATAAATTTGAATGGAAGTGTATCTATTTTATCTACTGTACTGCACTGTGCTATACTGTAGATATTTCATCTACTAAACTTATACTATGATATGCTATGCTATACTATGCTATGCTATATTCTATCTCAGCTTGTGAGTGTGTTAGGAAGAAACTAAGTGCACTTGTGTGTTAGTCTTGACCGCCCTAACACACAGTGCGAATTTGGTGAAGATCGGAGAATGTCAGATTTTTCACCTTAAAAAATGGTAAGGGGTTAGCCTTTGTGTTTTTTGGGGGCAAAAAAAATGAATGTTTTCTGATTTTTACCAAATTCACACCATTTGTCAGGACGATCAAGACTAACAAAGGAGTGTACTTAGTTTCATAATATCACACTCAAAAACTAAGATCTGAGCCTCTCATTTCCAATATATTACACTCAATAAACTTAATGTTTTGGTCCATGCAGTATTTGTGTTCACATTAATGTATTTATGTGTTATATTATATTATGCATATATCAGCTTTGGAGTGTGTTAGGAAGAAACTAAGTGCATTCTTGCATTAGTCTTGACCACCCTAACACACAGTGCGAATTTGGTGAAGTTCTGAAAACGTCAGATTTTTCACTCTATAAAATGGCTTAGCCTTTGTTTTTTTTTTGACAAAAAAAAAACTATCTGATTTTCATCAAATTAACACCATGCGTCAGAATGATGTGCACTTAGCTTCATAATATCACGCTCAATAACTGAGATCTGAGCCTCTCTGAGCCTCTAGACTATACTGTAGATATTTCATCTACTAAACTTATACTATGATATGCTATGCTATATTCTATCTCAGCTTGTGAGTGTGTTAGGAAGAAACTAAGTGCACCCCTGCATTAGTTTTGACTGCCCTAACACACAGTGCGAATTTGATGAAGATCTGAGAATGTCAGATTTTTCACCCTAAAAAATGGTAAGGGGTTAGCCTTTGTGTTTTTTTGGCACAAAAATTCACCATTCTCTGATTTTCACAAAATTAACACCATGCATCAGGACGATCAAGACTAACACAGGAGTGCACTTAGTTTCATAATATCACACTCAAAAACTGAGCTCTGAGCCTCTCATTTCCAATATATTACACACAATAACATATACAGGTTTGGGACGCACAAATATAAACATTTACTACTTGTTATTGATTAAAGTACACATGCAGTGCATGACTTTGAATGGAAATATATCTATTATATCTACTATTCTATACTGTAGCTATTTTATCTACTATGCTATACTATACTATACTATACTATACCATATTATATTATGTAGTATTTGTGTTAACCTTATCATTTTTATTTATGTTGTTTTTGTATTAACATTAATGTTTTGTTTTGTGTATTTGTTTTAACCTTAATGGTTTGGTCTGTGTAGTATTTGTGTTTACTTTTGGGATTTACATAGTATATGTGTTAACCTTAATGGGGCTTTCTGTGTAGTGTTTGTGTTGACCTTAATGTTTTGTTTTTTTCTGTGTAGTGTTTGTGTTGACCTTAATGTTTTTTTTTCTGTGTAGTGTTTGTGTTAACCTTAATGGGTTTTTTTCTGTGTATTGTTTGTGTTAACCTTAATGGGTTCAAAAGTATTTTTAACATCACTATTTTGACATTTTCTGTGTTAACTTCAATTTTTTTTGTATTTGTGTTCCCTTATATGTTTAGATTTGTCGAGTATTTGGGTTAATCTTAATGTTCTAATTTATGTAGTATTTGTATTAAATGTACTGTTTGTGTAGTATTTGTATTTACATAAGTAAGTTTTGATTTTCACTATATTTGTTTTTACTTTGATTTAGTTACTATTTAATTATATAATATCTTAAATCATTTGATAGAGTATTATGCAAATTTAAAATCTTTTCATTTTTCTTAAACAAGGCTTTGATGTTTTTGGTACTGGTTTTGATTTAAATGCTTTGGTCTGTTTCTTATTTGTGTTAACCAGTGTTTTGGTTTGTGCAGTATTTGTCGCAAACTATCTTTGTTTGGTGTTTGTATTATTCAGGGCTTTGATATATTGTATATATGTTATATCTGCTGTGTGTATGTTATGTCTGATGTGTGCAGTATTTAGTATTTAGTTTCTTTAATATTCATGTTGACTGAAATTCTTTGCAGGCTGTCTGCATGCAGAAAGCTAATATCAACTCCACAGACGTTGAGAAGCTTGACTTCCAGGAGGCCGAGGATCAACCAGGACTTTCTTCTGAGGCTTTCCGTCGAAGGAGTGTGTCTGATACGTGGACTTTTATCAGACAGCGAAGTAAGTATACATTCCACATTCCACATTCCAAAGAACATTATTAATTATGTTATAAATACAATACAATGCACTGTATGATTTTAGTATAACAGTAAATAATAAAGTAAAAATAATATACTAAACAATCATTTTAAGGACTAGGTTGTGAGTTCAACAGTTAGGCCAATAAGCAAGACCCTTACCCCTTAACCGCTCAGATCTTTCCCTAAAAACATATAATTAAGCAAAGTTTGAAATCTTTTATGTGTGATTGATGGATTTCTGAGGTTGTGTTATGTCTCCTGTAGGTAAATCTAAAGCACCTCGAGCTGAGTACTTCCCATCTACAGACGCTTTATTGGAAGAGCCTGAAAACCCACAGCTGGTAAGAGGAAAGGTACAGTTAATATACAAAAAAAGAAAAAAAAAACACTCTGGTTTGGAAACTGAATGGAAATATATCTATTTTTATCTAATGTACTGCAGTATACTGTACTGTAGATATTTCATGTACTATACTTATACTATGATATGCTATGCGATACTATGCTATGCTATACTATATCTCAGCTTTGGAGTGTGTTAGGAAGAAACTAAGTGCATTTCTGTGTTAGTCTTGACCACCCTAACACACGGTGAGAATTTGGTGAAGATCTGAGAATGTCAGATTTTCCACCCTAAAAATGGCCTTTGTGGATTTTTGACAAAAAAAATTGAACCTCTCTGATTTTCATCCATTTAACACCATGCGTCAGGACGATCAAGACTAACACAGGAGTGCACTTAGTTTCATAATGTCATGCTTAAATTCTGAGATCTGAGCCTCTCATTTCAAATACTCTATATTACACTCAATAACATATACAGGTTTGGGACACAAAAATTTAAACACTTACTGCTTGATATCAGTTAAAGTACACGTGCAGTACATAAATTTGAATGGAAATATATCTATTTTATCTACCGTACTGTACTATACTGTAGATATTTTATCTACTATACTTATAGTATCCTATATTTATATTATGCTATGTATTACTATACTATACCTCAGGTTTGGAGTGTTTTAGAACAAAACTAAGTGCACTTGTGTGTTAGTCTTGACCGACCTAACACATATTGCAAATTTGGTGAAGATCTGAGAATGTCAGATTTTTCACCCTAAAAATGGTAAGGGTAAGGCCTTTGTGTTTTTGGGGGGCAAAAAAATGAACGTTTTCAGATTTTTACCAAATTCAGACCATTTGTCAGGACGAACAAGACTAACACAGGAGTGTACTTAGTTTCATAATATCACACTCAAAAACTGAGAAAAAAAAAAAAACACTGGTTTGGAAACTGGTTTGGTGTGTGGTATGATAGCGCTGTATGTCAACATGTTGCAACGTGAGCACATTTACTGCGACATACTAAAACTTAGATTCGCCCGCCATCAATGTATGTATATCACTTTTGTCTGGGGATGACTTGTACTACTTGTGTTTAGCATTGTTTAAGTCTTGGAAACCCAAAAACACTTCTGAGAAAACATTGAAAATTTGGGAATTTATCATTTCTTTGGAAACAAATAGAGAAAATGTTCAAAATTCTGAATACATATAAAAAATAGGGGGAAAAAAACTCTTGAAATCAGTAAAATGTCTAGAAATGGGTTTGATAATCATATGTTTGGTTTACTGGAATCTTAGAATAGGAAATAGTAGCTAGATTTAGCTATATTCAAGATATAGGTAGATGTTTGTAGATGTTTGTTTAAAAGATCAGATTTTCCTTGACACTCCAATGGATTTGATCTAACATGGATCGTCAGGTTTTACACAAACTTGTGGAGTCCATGCCTGCTCATGTGTCATTAAAGCAAAAGTAGGATGTACTAAATACGAAGAAATTCTGAAATTCATGTAAATTCATGTAAATATTTCTAAGATTTTACTTTACAGTTGTTGCTGATAATATAACTTATAATTAAGAATTATGTATTAATTTGGAAAAGTATGCAAAATAGAAGCATTCGTAATAGTTGTCTCAGACTTTTGGATCCCACTGTATATAAGAAACATTAATTATAGAATGAGCAAACCCCACTATGTGAAGTATTATACAGTTGTTGAAAGCACAGAAATGTCAATGAAATCTATGCAAAACTTTTCAGCGTTTGGCTGACAGAGTGTGGCTCTGTGTGTCATAAAAGTTGTTGTTCAAGCACTGTTTATCTGTGTGCTCATCCAGCCGGTTGAAATGGAGCATCGGAAGGCGAGTAACAGCCTGAAACAGAAGATTAGCTCACTCAGATGGAATGAAAAGTCAAAATCAGCCAAGAGCAGCAGGTGAGATTTTGGCACACCCAAGATATCCATTGATGTACATTATTGGACCTCGTCTGACCTAAATTAGTGTTTAAAAAGATGTTATTTATGTATTTTAAGTTGGTTTTAGTCTAACTTAATCTGCCTATTAAAATATCTTGTTATGGTCCATTATAAGTGGATAGATCGTTTTTACAATATCCTTAAAAGACTTTTATACATCACAAGAAGACATCATTTTCTTTTAGAAATTTGAAATCCTAAAGCCTTTAGAAGGCGCCCAACGGAGGGATCAAGAGCTAGAGCTGATTGTTTTACCATGACAGCATGTAGCAAAGTGTTTTATTCCTCTTTATACCACAGCATTTTGCCTGCAATTACAATTTTTATCCATTTATAATTACATTTTTCATGTCGTGGAATGTCCACAAAACAAGTTAGCTCCTGCTCTCACTTATATTATAGCAGCTTTAAACAGTCAATCCCTCATCCGACTCTCTATTTTTCCTCTGTCTTGAAGTTAATAAGTAAAAAAACTCACCTTTTCATGTTACCAAGAAACCAAAAAAGCGTAAATCTTCTGTCCTGAAAACTTACTGACCTATAAAGCATTGACACTGGAGACTCTTTCCAGAAATGTAATATATAAACGTCTCCTTAAAGAAAACATCACCATATCAACTATTAAACACTTTTCTTTGTTTAATGACAAAACATTTTATTGATTTTTAATATGTTTATTATTAGTCTTAGACTATGTGGAGCATCCACCATGCAAGTCCCTGTGTAAGTTGTTACTACTGTATTAAATGAGTGCATTAATATAAACCTGTGATTTGCAGCTGCACTACTGTCAGAGCTGCTGTTATAGAAAATTCATCAACACCAATCAGAAGCAAAAATTCAAATGTGTTGTGGTATTTAAGGTGTAATAAAATATTTTGAAGTGATTAATGAGCCAACTTTTTTTTGTTGTTTTTTTTAATGCATTTTGCTCAATTTCACTTTGGTTTCTGTCTTTCTTAAGCTCACAAAATGAGAACAAGAGGACACTCGGACAACTGTTCAAGAGCAGAAGAAAGACCACGCGGTTCTGACCCTCTACTCAGACGAGGACATCACAAAAGAAGTAGCAAATCATAAATGGACACAATGTGGACATTCTTTATACTTTACATTAACCTGCCATTTGTATATGGATATTTATATTTGGAACTCAACTGCTACAATCTTGCCTAAATCTTGGTTTATATCTGGTATGTCTATATATTTTTCATTTTCATCAGGCTGGATATATAGACAGGTCAATAAGTATTTGGACAGTGACACAATTTTCGTAATTTTGCCTCTGTACACCACCACAATGGATTTGAAATGAAGCAATCAGGATGTGATTGAAGTGTAGACTTTCAGCTTTAATTCAAGGGGTTTAACAAAAATTTTGCATTAACCATTTAGGAATTACAGCCATTTGAGTCCATCCATTTTCACAGGCTCAAAAGGAATTGGAAAATTGACTGATAAGCAGTTTCATGGCCAGGTGTGGCCTGTTTCCTCATTATTTCATGATAAATTAAGGAGATAAAAAAGGTCTGGATTTGATTGCAAGCATTGAATTTGCATTTGATATCTGTTCATGGGAACTCTCAATATGCAGTCCAAAGAGATTTTGATGCAAGTGAAGGAGGCCATCATTGGGCTGAAAAACCAAAACAGACCTATAAGAGAGAAAGCAGAAACTTTAGGAGTGACTAAAAAATACATTCTTAAAAAGAAGGAATGCACTAGCGAGCTTAGCAACACCAAAAGGCCTGGAAGACCACGGAAGACAACTAAAGTGGATGATCGCAGAATTCTTTCCTTGGTGAAGAAAAACCCCTTCACAACATCTAGTTAGTCAAGAACACTCTGGAGGAGGTAGGTGTATCATTGTCAAAGTCTACAATCAAGAGACGCCTTCATGAATGTAAATACAGACAGTTTACCTCAAGAGGCAAACCAGTGGTAACACTCAAGAACAGAAAGGCCAGATTAGACTTTGCTAAAAAAATAAATAAATAAATAAATAAACACCTCTTAAAAAGAAGCCTGACCAGTTCTGATTGCAAGATTAACTTGTATGATGAATAATTGAATGATGGGAAGAGAATATTGAGAAGTATGGAGAAGGAAATGAAGGGCTCGTGTTTCAAAGCATACCACATCATCTGTCAAACACGTGAAGGCAGTGTCATGGCATGGGCATGTATGGCTGCCAATGGAACTGGGTCAGTGGTGCTTATTGATGATGTGACTGTTTATAGAAGTGGCAAGATGAATTCTGAAGCATATAGAGCTGTACTGTGTGCTCAGATTCGGTCAAATGCTGCAAAACTGATAGGACGGCACTTCAAAGTACAGAAGGATAATGACCCAAAACATACCCGAAAGCAACCCAAGAGCTTCTTATGGGAAAGAAATTAAATGTTCTTAAATGTCTGATGACTTCAGCCCAATTTAGCATGCTTTTTTTTGTGGTTTGTGTGCAGAGGCAAAATTACGAAAATTGGGTCACTGTCCAAATACTTATGGACCTGACTGCATAATTTCGAATGCTAGACATTTTTTGTAGGCAAGGTGAAGTGGTTCTACAGATATCTGTTATAAAACACAACTCAACGCCAGGTAGAAATGAGAAACCACCAGGATGGATCAAGACTACGGGCTCATTTATGACATTTCCAGCTAATGCTAACTTCATTGTAATTTCATCCAAGACAAGAAATCCAGGCCTGGATGTTAATGGTGTTAATGGGTGTTAAAGATCTGGTACAAATCCAAAAGGTGTTTCAGCATAGCATTCATATTACATCATGTTTTTGGGTAAGGTTTAGAGCCTGGGTGGGGTCGGGTATGACTTATGCTCATACTACACACTGTTTATAGCCTGATTATTCCAGCACTTCATTCATATAAACCTGAATAATTAAGCTTTGTGTAAGCTTGCCAGTATTTTAATGGATATTAATAATGCACGTTAGATGCATTAAGATAAACAAAGTACTTATAATGCCCTACGCATTTACTGTACACTGTTACAAATGAGTAAGTCTTTCATAAGCTACTTAAAAAAAAACAAAAAAAAAACCTTGCAAATCTGGAATTTACTCTTTAACATTTTTTTAAAACTCAGGTAGGTCAAAGAAGCACCCTGAAATTTCTCAGGATTTGAGGAAATTGAATAATAGTAGATATTGTATTTTATTTTTATTTTATGTGGCAATATCTTTTATATTGTGTGCTGCTAAATTATTAAGAAAAGAAGAGAGGTGTCTCTCTCTGTCAGTGCAGCTCCTTGTTTAGGTGATGTTTTCTCAGTTGTATGTGCTATATCACATGTCATAGCTTCATATATTCAGTATTTTTTACAGTATTTATGTAAAATAGCCTGTATGTTTGCTTTGTCTTGTAATTTGTGCAATGTGTAATGGATGTACAGTATAAAGCTCTCATGGTTGTATATACCCATGTTTATAGAAGTCATTTTGTCTGAGAATTTTTGTGCTTTTTGCTTTTTTCTGTATTTTTGTCACATGACACCCAGCTGTGACGTGCCTTGCATTGCTAAAGCATTACTGATCCACGGTTTCAAGTTCAGACAAAGCAAATTGTTTTGACTCAATTCATTTATTTGCTTTATTTTTCCCAGAAGAGAGGGGAGACAAAGTCTCCTTGGCATTCCCATGTGAAGAGATGTCAATGACAAACACATCCAAACAAGATAAACAGGAACTTTAAGGGAAAAGGGATCAATCAGTTCGTACATAAAATACATTTACTCTGATATAACATTTCTCTTGGCTCCTTGCACAAGTGTCTCTTTCACTTCTTTAAAGTCCAGACAGCAACCGTCTGTGCTAAATAGATCTATAGATAATATTTGCATTGGCAGGGTAAGACGGAGGGCATTTTTGGAATAGTGGGGTCACTGGTTTTGTGGTTTTGTGGATTTGGCTTGAACAGTGCCACCTGGTGGACTGATCTACATCTACATGATGCCGCAGGTGGAAAGCGGGTTAGCGATGTGGCACGTGCAGGCCGATTGGCAGTACTGGCGCACCGTTTGGTAGCAGCTGCGGTCGGCATCTCCTCCCCATTGTACGGTCCCTCCAGGCTCAGACGGCAGGCGGCTCAGGATGCTGGTGTTGATGGCGAGCGCGGCCAAACCATAGTCGGTGAAGAGAACGGTCTCGCGGCGGCATGTGGGGCATGAGATGAACTTATACTTGGGGCAGGATTCATACAGGATCTGCAGGCACTCCTCACACACCGAGTGCAGGCAGGACAGGATTCTCGGACGCTTCCCTGCAAAGTTGTATGTGTGCCCGCAAGTCGGACAATCCAGTGGCTCACACGGCATCACCGGGCCCGAAGAAGTTGAAGACGAAGAGGAGGACGAGGTGGACGAAGAGCGCAGGACATACTGGTTCACGATTACATCATCCATCTTGTAGTGGAATTGGTGGTAGCATATCTCGCTGTTGCTAGCCTTGCGTTGGGCTAAATAGCTAGCTTCGCGACGGAGGACTGGTGCTGGAGGTGATGCCAGAGGGCGGGGGTTGACCATGGTATTACCGTTCACCTCAACGGACAGGTCACTGCAGGCCTGGTTGACGATGACCTCGCCTTCACCTCCTCCATCCCAGGCCACACGGGGAGGAGGTGCGAAGCGAGGCTGGGTCACAGGAACAGGACACTCCCGTGGGAATTTCTCTGACTGGATGATCTTGACGGTATCCATTGGGATGGTCACAGGCTGGCGCCTCAGACAGGACATTCGCTCCGGAAAGAGTTGGATGATCTCTGCAGCTGTGTGTCTGTGTGTGGTGTTCAACACAACCCTGTGAATGGTGTCATCGGTATAATCCAAGAAGGACATTCAGCCGTTGCAGGGGACGTGAGGACGCATGCTTTTTTCCATTGTTCTTCCACTGGCCACTCTTCTTGGTCTATTGTAGATGGCTAAAGATTGATTACAGCTTTGAGACTTTAGATAGTTTAAGTGGTTAACGCAGGTAGATTTCACTGTCCAGTTCTTTTTAAAGCCCAGTGACTTGGTGACTTATACCCTGTTTATTAATACTTTAGTTGATCTAGTAACAAAAAAATACTCTATATCCAGTATTACAAAGAAATGGCTGAACACAGTACATAATATTTAACCACAACTGTACTATTTAAGCTGGCACAATATATATATATTTATACACCTTATAAGCACCTACACAGAAAGTCTCTGTAAGAAGGTATATAATGTCTGAAATTGCGAGCTTGTTGGGTTTGGGTAGTGGTGGTCCCAGTGTCAGTGGGACAGTAAGTGGACAGTTGTGTCTATGCCAATGGCACAATCGATCCGGTCTCCTCTTAGGTTTGGGATTAAGTTCCTTCTGCTTGAGGAGCTTTTTTGAGTGAGTGGTTCTTGAGGCAACGGAAATACCTGGAAGTTTCCGTCCTTGTCTAAGACAGCTTGGAATTCCTGAAGAGGTTTATGTGTATGAGGGTGTGGGTCCAATCTTGACCGGTCCAGGAATGTCCCAGGAGTCCAGTCAGATCTTGTCTACACCCTGGGCTGTTACTTTAGGGTGTTTTTTTTCCTGTGACAAAGACAAAACAGTGATGGTTATGTGGTCAGTTGACATAGCTATCTACTCCTGCTGAACAATCCAGCTTTGTTGACCAGCTGGTAAACTGGTCACAGATCAATTGGGTCAAACTGGTTAGAAAATCTATGCTGATAGGAGGTTTCTCAATTAGTGCTACCAATACAACATCACAAACTAGTTGATTTAAAGAAAATACCACAACAGTAAGGCAATTAGAAAATCTCAAACAATTACTGATCAGTATAGACAAGTGTTTATATGTGTCAACATCTTACGAATACTGGGTGTGAGGTGAGAATACACCCTGAATGGGATGCCAGTCCGTCAGAGGGCACCATGCACGCACACACACACACACACACACACACACACACACACACACACACACACTGACACACTCATTCACACCTAGAGACAATGTAATGTAGCTAATAAACCAGCATGTTTTTGGGAGGTGGGAGGAAACCTGAGAACCTGGAGGATATCCCTGCAGACACAGGGAGAACGCTGGGAGAACATGAGGCAACAATGTTACTTACTGCACCACTGTGCCACCCAGGTCATGTGAATCTGGTGGATTTTAGACTCTCTTCAGCACCAGAGACTTGTCAACATCACCACCTTATGTTTGAGAACAGCTCAAGAATGGTGCAACATCTTCCAAACCAGCAAGTTGTTAAAAGAGTTCAAATGATCAGCAATGTACTGTACTAATCAGTGTATTTCTTGCTAGGGTTAGGGTTAGGGCAAAAAGCTCCAGAGGGACTCTAGTTAATGAGAATTGTCTACGTAAATGAATATAGTCAGTAAGCCCAATACGTTGACCAGGCAGGGGGCATAAAATTTGTACTTGCGGCCCTGTGGTTAGCTAGTGAGCTAGATGCTAGTTATCAGATGAAGATGCTAGGATCTTGTAGCTATTTTAAACAGAAGCACAAAATATATAGCAGCAGGTTAGCATTTGTCAAACAGTAATACACTAGAAACCAAAGAAACCAATTTTACTTTAATGATTTAGCATAGACAACCAATGTGTTTTCAGGAAAATGTCTAGCATTACTGTTAGCGTTAGGGTTTGCTATTATCCACCAGAATGCTAACTTCTGATCTCAAACCCCTATTTCTGTATAGAAAGACACTTCACTGCATTTCTGCATTCCTTCCTTGTTTACAGTGTAAGCCCAAAATCACAAGACAGACCCACAAGCTAAGCTTAGACAGACTGAAAAGCGAGCATGTGGTGTGTTTCTCTGTCAGCAGTCCTGCAGTGAACACAAGACTGACCTTGCTGCAGGACAACCTGTCCCAACCATACAGAATAACTGCCCAGTTTGTAAAGCAAGCATGGAGGCAGATTGCAAAATAGACGTCGGTGTGTAGGTTTGTAATGAGTCACTGCTCAGGAACAAAAGCGGTTTAGTCTGTGGTGTGACAAGCGAGATCTAGTCATCAGTGAGAAAGTCAGAGAATGTGTGCGTATGTATGTGTTTTTGTTGTTCTCTTGACGAGGACAGGAAGCACCGGGGAGAAGTGACACATTTGCAGTGGGTGGATAGAGAGATGGAGATGGAGAGAGAGGTGACCTACATGAAGGATGAATAGTGGGAAGACATAAAAAAGTGAAAAGACAGATAACAGGGGAGAGAGAGAGTGTGTGTGTGTGTGTGCACGGTTTTAGACAGAGCTGCTATTTTGGGGCTTTTTATCTTTTGTTTCAGAGCCGCCCCTCAACACTTCACGATGTCACCCAGACAGAACGAAACACTTTCTCCAAAAAAGTAACTATTCAGTGCCTACAAAGTAGTGCGCGCGCACACACACACACATGCACACACACACACAAACATTTATATATTACACTTTGAAAAAAAAAAAGTTAGATCTATCACTGTAAGGGTTCTTCAGTTTGTCCACTATAATATGTTAATATGTTAGATAATATGACCACATGTTACTAATATTGTAATAGTTCCTTTGCCATATGCTCTATACACTATGGCAAAGGAACTATTGAAGGAATTCCTAAAGGATTCTTTTGATTGTCTCTCTGGTGGGGAACCTTAAAGGTTTTATATGGGGGATGGTTGTATTATTTTATGAAAATATTACTATATGCTACCAATACTGTAATAATTACATTGCAATATATACTTTTACACTGTACTAAAAATAATTAAACCTAGAACCCTAAAGGGTTTTGGTTTGTTCTTCAGAGGAAACTTTTGAATGTTCTGTGAACTCTAAAGGTTCTAGATGGAGGGGACAATCAAACAATACAATACTGATATTGTGATTATTAAATCACAACCTTCACACATATTCATCACAGCCAAGTTTAAATCTATAAAACTAAAGGGTTCTTTGGTTTGTCCATCTGGGTACATAATATTACCTAGAACCCCATAATAAAATCTAGAACCCTAAAGGGTTATTTAGATTTTATTTTTTTTTTTTTTGATGGCTGGACAATATGACTATATGCTACCAATGTTGTAATATTACATTGCAATATACACTTTTACATTGCATGAAAAAATAAAGTTAAATCTAGAACCCTAAAGGATTTTGGTTTGTCCTTCTGAGGGAAATTTGAAATTTTAAATATTATGGTTGAACCCCTAAAGTTTCAAGATAGGAGTGGAGCATAGCACAAAATAACACTGATACTGCCACAATTACATCACAACCTTCTTGCATTCAGAAGAAAAAGCTCAATCTAGGACCTTGAAAGGTTTTTTGGTTTGTCCTTCCCGAGGGAACTTTTTAAATGTTCTGTGTAGAGGTAGAAAATATGACATTACTAATAAATACACTCTTGCACTTAGAGAGAAAGGGTTAAATCTAGAACCTAAAGGGGTTTTGGCTGATCTGGGGGAACCCTCTCAGGGTTCTAGGTAGAGCTGGGCAAAATGATGACATGATTCTGATATTGCGAGAATTACAACACAACTTTCTTATACTCTTTTAGGTCACAAATCTAAAACTTTAAATGGGTTATTCAGTTTGTCCCTCTGATTGGACAATATGATGACCACTAAATTCTTCCATGATTATTTTAAAAAGAGTACAAATTTAGAACCCTAAAAGTTTTTTCCTCTTTCTCTCTTGAAGTTAATAAGAAAAAAAAAATCACAGCTAGTCATGTTACCAAGAAACTGCAAAGCGTAAACTCCTCTGTCCTGAACATGTCTGAAAGCTTTAGCTCTGAATGTTACAAAGTGCTGATACTGGAGACTTCTTCCATAAACGTTAAATAAACATCTCCTTACAGAAAACTTCACCATATCAACAATTCCACACGTTTATGTGGAGCATCAGCTGTGTAAGTTGTTATGATAAATACGTATCAGAATGAGCATATTAATATAAACCTGTGATTTGCAGCTGCACTACTGCCAGAGCTGCTGTTATAGAAAATGAATCAACAGCTTCTGACCAATCAGGATTGACAATTCAGCAGCGCTGTGGTGTAGTGCGACTTAACACACTCTGTCCTCCATTTACTGAATCTCTGGGCGTCTTAAAGCCGTGAGCTGTCATCACTCACACGCAGAGAACTGTGAGGTAGCTCCAAAAATAACCATACACACACACACAGACACACACACAGACACACACAGACACACAAACGAGTGTGAATCTGCCATCTGACATCAGCACAAGCTGGTATCTCTGTAGGCATGTGATCTTGTGGAGAAAATGGCTGCCGTGCTCGCAGTCTCGCAATCTGCTGAAGAAAGTCTCAGTACATCACCAGGATAAAAACACATACAGGATGTACGAGGAAATATAAGAAATGTGGCCGTTAATGGCGTTGTTGTCATCAGTCCACTTTAAAATGGAGGGTTTTGGGCTGAGAGGCTGAGAGGATGAGAGGATGAATGGTGACAGACTCGGTGCTGTGTCCGTTAACGCTGCTGTGTTTCTCACTGTTAATTTATTCCTGCATGTTTTTCACACAGCAACACAAACCCTGACTCTCACACCCTCTCTTCTTCCTTCACTTCTATTTTTTTTAATCTGTTTCTCTTTTATCTGTTTTTCTTTCGTTTTCTCATTATCCTTTTCTTCTTTTTTCCCTTTTTAGTTATTCTTTCTTTCTGTCTTTCTTTCTTATCTTCTTTCTTTCTTTACTTCCTTTTCTTTTATCTTATCTTGGTTCCTATATTTTACTTCTGCTTTTTTACTTTTCTGTTACCTTTCTTTCTTTTTTTCTTTTTTTCTTTCTTTCTTTCCTTCTTTCTTTTTTTCTTTCTTGTTCTTCTTCTCCTCTGTTCCCTCTATTTTTGTTATTTTTTCCTTTCTTTGTGTACTTCCATTCATCCATCCATCCATTCATCCATCCATCCCTCATCCATCCATCCATTCATTCATTGTTTGCTTTCTTTCTTTCCCTCTGTTTTTTCTATCCATCTAAAGCTTTTGAAAATATTTTTACATTGTATCTTTCTATTTTAATCTTTCTTTCGTTCGTCAGTGGTAAGCACAGTATTTCACAGTATTTCACAGTATTTCACACACACACACACACACACACACACATACACACCGGGTCTTGTGCAGTGTGCGGTGATTCAGCTGTTATATAAGCGGCTCAGGACAGAAACAGCAGCGATGTTAAAGCCTCCTGATGCTACAGCTGCTGACTTCTGCATCATGGGCCAGAGGTGGAGCACTGACGGTCATGAACAGAACAGCCGGCTAATGTAATAAAGTGTGTGTGTGTGTGTAACCCAGTCAGCACAACACACAGTAGGAAGTAAAGGGGGAGAGGTGGGGAGCGGTGGTGGAGTGTAAGTATACAGGGTTTTAATGAGGAAATGAGGGTGGGTGTGGTGGCACACAAATACACAAAGTCCTCCCTATATATGGACTCAGAAACACACACACACACACACAGTGTAAGAAACACTAGCACTATAAAGCTCTCAGCCATATGAGCCGAATCGTTCATGTAGAGAAAAGGTTCGTACACAATTTCCCTTTTACTCCATTTATACTCCATCAGCTAAGACGTGTTTAATGTCTGACATTTACTTTAGTTTTAGAAGTCGGTCTCACTCAAAAAAAGTGGTAAAAATACTGAAACACTGATTTTAGTTACTGTAAATTAACACCTTTTCAACAAGGAACCAAGGATTGTGTGAAAACATTAGCTAACGCTAACTAACAACAGCTTTATTCTGCATTTTTCAACCATAAGCTAGCATGCTAATAACTCTGATGATACAAAGTTATTGCTACCTGTCACAATACAAACTGTGATGAAAGCAAAGCGTACATAGAAGCAGGGGTCATTAGATTTGTTAGGGATTTAGATCAACTCCTTTAAGCCACCTGATGCTAAAAAGATGCCTTATGAGTCTGCAAACAAACAACTACAGAGAAATGTAGTCCTGAGAATGTAGTGAAGAGAAAGTAGAGATTTTTCGTGTAATAGGAAGCTAATGTCAAAAAGATTAGGTGAAAAAAAAACATAAGGAAAGTACAGACACTTAAAAATGAGATTTAAGTACAGGAACAATGTAACTGAACAAAGTAACAACCTTTGAAATCAAGACAAAATGTAAACATTTTTAATATACAATTTTTAATGTGCTATGGCTTGCATAAGTATTCATTATGCTTTTCCAGAACTTGAACTTGTTTCTTCATGATGCTGTTTGTTTAGGTACGCTCGCTAACAGATTCTGGGCTCTTCCAGGAGATATATATATATACTGAGATCATGTGACAGTAATTGCACACAGGTCAACTCCTTTCAACTAATTATGTGATTTCTGATGGCAACTAGTTCAACCAGAAGTAATTTAGGGGTTCACAGTAATGGGGGTGAATATTTATGCAATCACAACTTTAACTTTTTTTATTTAGTAAATAATTCTGCAAACTATATTGATTCCCCCCCTTACTTCAACCTTATGGGCAATTATGTGTAGATACTTGACATAAAATCCCAATTTTAGTTCCAAGTTGCAAACAAAATGTGGGGGGTGAATACTTATGCAAGACACTGTAACTCATCTTTAAATAAACGAGTTAAATAGCAGAGATATACACTGATCATCATTCACATAACTTCCAGCTCTTCACTACAGTTCCATCATCAAACTTGGGGAGGTGGACCTTAAACCCAGAATCATACAGGAAGAAGAAGTTCTGTTTGTTCAAGATGGCCACCCTCATAACATTGCAATGTTCAGATACACAATGAAGGTTTGTTCATGTTTATTGACAAATCACTCCTGTCGCTTGTAGTTTGTCTATTGTGGGTGTGTAGCGATCACTAATGTTGACATCTTAGCAAGTGAAAATATCTTGAATAGAGTCAGATTTGTCAAGTATTTCCTAGTATAAGAGTACCATAAACCAAATATAAGATTATTAAACCTATTTCTAGATTTTTTTTTTTTTTTTACTAATTTCAAGCTCTGAACAGTCTTGTCCTATTCGCAGATAATTTTGCTCATTTTAAGCATTTATTTCTAGAAAGAAACAAAATTGTCTGCCAATTGAATAAGAAAATGTAAAGCTTTAGACGAGTAAAAATGTTAATCTTATATTTGGTTTATTCTAATCTTATAATAGGAAATACTTGATACATTTGACTATATTCAAGATATTTTCACTTGGTAAGATGCCAGTTTTTGCAGTGTATACAGTATGTTTTATACACACCACTTTTATTTCAAATTGTATTTCCATTCTAGCTTCATTAGCAGATTAGAAAAGCAAGCTAACTGTACTAGGTACGTACACACACCAGAGACAACACTGATCTCTGCTACTTCCTTCCAAGCTTTGTTTTCTTTGTAATGTCTCACATTTAACTAGAAGTAGTATATGACAGGATAACATGAAACCACAGTTATAAGTTTTTCTTCAAACAGTTAATGGATCTAATTGCAGGTAGGAACTAAAGTTGTGAATGGGGAACTGAAGAAATGTCGTACCACACGTGAAATAGGATTGGTCTAAGGAATCATCTGAGCCAATCATTTGGATTTGTCGCTTTATCACATCATACGTAATTTGCATAAAACTAACAAAATCTCAGTTTAAATGTTATTTGTCGCTCCGTCACTTTGTCACTGCTGCTGTTGCTGAAATTGTGGTTCTGTGTCATGTACATACATAGAAAAGGAATTTTGTCACTTGCTAGTGTGATCATAGTGTTTTTTCACTAGACATTGTGTTATGACGTGGTACAGTTGTTGTTCTTCTGGCTGTTCCCGTTAGGGTCGCCAGGGGATCACCTTCCACTGTCTGCATATTGATTTCAATTTTATTTGTATAGAGCTTTTAACAATGGACATTGTCACAAAGCAGCTTTACAGAAATAAATACATTCAGAATATAAATTGTAAATGTATGAATTTATCCCTAATGAGCAAGCCAGAGGTGACGGTAGCAAGGAAAATCTCAAGGAACCAGACTCAAAAGGGAACCCATCCTCATCTGGGTGACAACAGATAGAGCAATTATAAATAATTCCCTTCTATACCTGTGTACTACATGGTCAAATAGTGCAATTGTGTAACCAGGAAATTCATTACAGTTTTCACATGAAGTCTGGTTTGTTGAACCTATCCACTGTCCACTGATGGAGACCTGAGTGCAAAACTCCTCGCGGTAACTGCAGCCCCAAAGCCATCACAGTACAACTGCCCATATGAACCGGAGTCCAAAGCCATCTCCACGGTCCCCAAGCGGCACCATCCCCAGCAATCCCAATGATCTTCAGGCCGTCCATGTGGGACAGCCCCAGCAACAGCGAGCAATCTCCAACCGATGAGAACTTCAACCAGAAGTAGGGCATCAGGATGCATCAGGAAGGTCCAGAGAGCAGAAGGGGTCAGGATCTGGTATCTCAGGATTTGGCATAGGTTTTACACCAGATGCCCTTACTGACGCAACCCTCCCCATTTATCCAGGCTTGGGATCAGCACCGAGAGTGTACTAGCCTGTGCACCCCCAGTGGCTGGGGTTGGCGCCCGGCTTGTTGCTCAAACCTATGATCCAGAGATCAAGAGTCCCCTACTATACCAACTGAGCTAGCCAGGCGCCATGACATGGTATAGTTAATAATCCATATTAAAAACTCTTCATATTTGGTCTAGTCCAGCCCATTTTCCTTTGCATGACTGTAAGAAGAGTAAAGGACGTGGGGTGGTGGCATGATTTCCAGACCTTCCTGATTCACCCTGATGGAGCTTTTGTACCCCTCACTCAACTTTCTGCTGCCGTGCATGGTCCCACATGAACATCTTAAAGATTTGCACTTCCGAAAAACAGTTCACACTCAATTCACAACCAAGTACCCTTTTGTACCTAATAGATTAACCTGCTGTAACTTGCTGCTATTAGTTACATAAAGACTGTCCTGTGCTCATCCCAGGACTCTTATTCACAAACTATTCATAATGACCATCCTTTCAACACACTTAGTACTGTTTGTCTTTACTATTCTACTCTTCTACGGGTTCCCATTTGAGTCAGGTTCCTCCCACCTGGCATCTCAAGTTGGCCCAATTTTGGTGTTGCAGACAAAAAAATGACACATCATAAAATAATTCTTTGGTCATGAGCTGAGAATGCTGTCTCTGAACACATAATATGACCGATTTAGTGCCTTCAAGACCAGACAGACAGCCGGCGTCAACATTCCAGCAATGTCATACATTTTTTGATTAAAATGTGAGCAATGCGATGAAGTTCACCTAAAAGCCACCAATAGGATGACGTCAAACTTGCGGGACAGCTACAGATATGGTAGTGGTGATGGTGACTTGTAAACAATACATGCTAACAGCCAAGAAAAAGTCCCTTATTACCTCAAGCTCACATTGAAGAATGTTTCTTTTTCTGCACAAGCTGTCTTTTTCTTTAATCACAGGTCTATTTTTAGATGATCTTCACTGTATAATCAGCCAAGATTTTATTGGGATCTCGTACAATGTGGCAAGTAATAATCTTAAAATAAAACCTCAAGCTCTAAAATCAGCTTCTGGGAGCATTTTATCGCCACTGTCTCCTTTTCATTATGGATCTAAATCTACATGGGGATTTCTGTAAAGCTCCTTTGTGACAATGTGTGTAAATGTCTGTTGTAAAGAAAAATGTCTATTGTAAATGTTTATTGTAAATGTTCTGTAAAGCTCCCTTGTGACAATGTCCAATGTCCAATTGTTCAAAGAATGCACCGTACAACTAAAGGTTTTGGTTTGGTTACAGAAACATGAATGCAAAAATATAAACACGGAACCTTCTGGATTTTCCAGTGTACTTTCTAGCTATCTATTTCTACCTCCACAGTTACAGTTTGGCTCACTTGGCATGGCTTTGGTACCACATCAATAAGCCTTCCTTACATCACTGAAAAACTGGATGTGTTTTTTACAGATTTTAAAGATTTTTTTAGTAACATAGACTTCCATTTATGTTGCGTTTGCAACATTAGTCACATAGCTCCAGTGCACAATTAATGAAACAAACATTTTTGGAGTGACTGTGTTTTTTGCTGATTTTTTTTTCTCTTAAAATTTCACCGAAACTCACTTCCACTAATACCGGACATAACTTTGTGCCCACACACACACACACACACACGCACGCAGATGGTCAGTTGCTATGCATAGCAAGCCATATCACATCGCATTCCACCAACACACACACGCAAGCACACACACACAGTCACGAGTGTGAGATGAAATTTTCTCTACCTTCACTCCCATCTGTCTGAACTAATAAACTCTCCAGCATTCGATATTTTCATTCTGAGATCGAGAACATTCCTGTCCACCTCCCCCGTTCACTCCCGCATTCACTCACACACACTCACAGCCACACACACACACACACACACACACACACAACAAAAAGCAGACGACAAACCCAACACATGCACCACCCAGAACATTCCTGATTCTCTTCCTCTCTCTGTCTGTCTCTTCACATGGGCCTGTGTGTGTGTGTGTGTGTGTGTGTGTGTGGATACATTCCACCTGCTCAGAGACACAATCAGTGACACTGCAGCACATCTCGTGTGAGATGCTATCAGCTACAGGTCTCTGTCTCACCCTATAAAAAGCCACATCCAAAACACACACACACACACACACACACACACACACGGCAGGTTTGCACTCTTTATCTAGACTCTTTCAGCCATGTTACATCAGTGTGTGGGTGTGTGTGTGTGTGCATTTAATAATTCAGTGCCTGTCATTCAGAGCAAGCGTCAGCCATTTTGCCTGCAGTTTGGCAACGACTCTTTGTTCCTCCTGTGTCTGCTGCTGCTACACACACACCCACACACACACACCCACACACACACCTTCCAGTGCTCAAACACACATACACTCCAGTGAATCCAGAGCCTATCCAAGTTATTAGTCTTTCAGTAAAGCTACGTGTAAATGTTTTCGTACACCAACCGAACTGAAACTTCCCAAAAGATTTACAACAGTTTCGGTAACTCTGATTTTCTTCGTACTAACGTGCGAATCTTGATGAATACCAGTCAGCCGTAAATTACCAGGCGTGTACATGGCACTGCTGATTTACACAAAACATACGTTTTTCAGAACAAGCTGAACGTAAGACAGTAATGGAAATAAGTAATGGCACCCTATAACAGGAGGAAGAGTTAATGTGTGTCTTTGGTAGCTGGCATGCTGTAATGGCTGAGCTGCATTACTGGAAGGAGATGCTCTTTCACCATTTACTCATCATTTTATCATTTTCAGCTTTCTAGAATCTTCGCCTTTTATGGAGTTTTGTGGGCGTTACTAAATGTAAATCAGCTGTGCCATAAACACACTTGGTAATTTATCGCTGATTAGCATTTATCAATTTTGTGTAACAATTTACGAAAAAATGTCATATCCAGCCTGATAAATAAGGTCCATTATTTGTATTTTTACTATTAGAGTCATTATTATCTTTTTGCTGTTATTATTAATTATTTTTATAACTACTGTTATTGTTAATATTAGTATACATATTTTAGCTATGTATTTTCTGTTGTTACTCTAGTTCTCACTGTTTTAGCAATGTTGTACTGTATACCAATAAAGCTACTTGGAATTGAACTGAATGTATACACTCACCGTCCACTTTAGTAGGAACACCTGTACACCTGCACATTCATGCAGTTATCTAATCAGCCAATCATGTGGCAGCAGCACAATGCATAAAATCATGCAGATACAGATCAAGAGCTTCACTTAATGTTCACATCAAACATCAGAATGGGGAAAAAGTGTGATCTCTGACTCATGTGGCATGGTTGTGAGTGCCTGATGGGCTGGTTTGAGTATTTAAGAAGCTGCTGAAACAAATCCATTGAACAGCAGTTCTGTGGGTGGAAACACCTTGCTGATGAGAGAGATCAGAGACTGGTTCGAGCTGACAGGAAGGCTACAGTAACTCAAATAACCACTCTTTACAACCGTGGTGAGCAAAAAAGCATCTCAGAACATACACCATATCAAATGTTGAGGTGGATGGGCTCCTATCAGCCAAGAGCAAGGAATCTGAGGATACAGTGGTCACAGGCTCACCGAAACTGGACAGATGAAGATCATAAAAAGACTATGTATAGATGTACAGATATATTTACAGTGTATATAGAACATTATTGTGAGCATTATTATGAATTTTGTCCCATTGTTGAGTGCCAGATATGCAATACAAGCACATTATCATTAATGCTGATCCTCCGATCATCTCCACTTACAGATACATTAACGCTCTGAACAGTAACAAAGACGAGTGTTAATGTGATGGCCGCAGGTTTGACCGACATCACCACAAATCACCACACACTCCTCACGCTGATGTTTATATAAAACCACATTTGTGATCCGATAATAACCGCCGCTCTGATTATCCCGCCTGTGCAAGCGCTCATTACTCCAATAAAGGAATCCATTAGCACTGACGCTAATTAGTGCACATTAAGCAGCATTCGTTTCCATCAGGAGGACAATAAAGGGGCTGGGAACAATAAGACAGCTAGACACACACACAATCTCTCTCACACACACTTGTTCAGCTTTAGGAGTGTGTCGCTCCAGGTTGAATTGATGAAGGCTATCGATCAGGTGACTTGTCTGGAAGGTGGGGGGTCAGCGGCGCAAGATGCCATGGGGTTTGTGGCTAAGATGGTTGTTAGGATTCCAAGTGTGTGTGTGTGTGTGTGTGTGTGTGTGTGTGTGTCTGTACTGTGCTGCTTCATTGCTGCATGCAGGGAGGGGTGTTTGGCATGAGCAGCGGAGGTTATGCAATCTGAGCAACATACTGAGACACATGCATGCACAACCAGCACACACACAGACACACACACACACACAGGTCCCTGTCTACCTCAGCTACAGATGTCAGTCAGAATATCATTGTGTAAGAAGACGTTCATTCAGGTGGCATGGAATATTTCATAGTGTGTGTGTGTGTGTGTGTGTGTGTGTGTGTGTGTGTGTGTGCATGTGTGTGTGTTTGTAGAGCAGTGACACAATTTAACATTAATGTGCTCCCACATCCAGTGCATAAACAAATGGCTCCCTAGACATATAGTGCACTTGGAAAGGCTTGGTATCTATACATGTAGGGAGTAGGAACCAAAATGTGTCCTAAATTGATCCCTAGTTGACATGTAGTGCACTTTGTAGGGCATAAAAAGGCTGTCAGTTACTAGTGGACATAGTGTACTATGTAAGGAATAGGGATGTGTTTCAGATTCTTCAAAAGATTCACTAAGAAACAGATATATACGCAGACACAGATGTGAACACAGCATCGCATTCAGAAGAACATGCGTCAAAATACACAAAGCTACGTTTTCCAGCAAACACACAACACGAGCACTCACACACACACACACGGGTCATACATTTGTGTATACAGGTACAAATCACACACACATACAAATACACACACCTCTTCTTTGTGCTGCCATACCTGTGCTGATTGTCTATATGCCTCTGAGTGTGTGTGTGTGTGTGTGTTTGATTCATCCTCTTCTCAACATGGCTATACCAGAGCAATCGCATGAGTTTATGAAAATGCTCACCCACATCCAGCTTACAAGCACAAGCACACGCGCACACACACACACAGACACATACACACACATACACACACACACTGTGAAACACATACATGCACAGTTGTGCTGACATGAACGCAGTATCACTGCTAATATGATAGAACTTATATATAGATTAATATATAGAAATATAGAAAATATACAAATATACAACACATACACACACACGCACACACCTCTTTTTCTACAGTGTCATACCTGTCTCACTGTTTGTCATTCACAATTTGGCACCGATGAAGAAGAAGAAGGAGAAGATGATGAAGATGATGATAGTGATGATGGTGATGATGATGATAGATTAGCTCGTACCTAGCCTTATCCAGTCCAGGTGTCCAGGTGAGGATGGAGGGATACGGCTGAAGACGGAGAGATCATCCTTTCTACAGTGGAGGAGGGGAAAGATGGAGAGATGATGGAGAGATGATGGAGTGATGCGTCACAGCAGGATGGAGGTGCAGTCTTCCTTCTTGTCCTTCCTACTCCTTTTCTTCAGGTTCTTCACAATCCTTCTCTTTTCCTCTGTCTACTGACCATCCATCTGTCCATTCCTCTAAATTCCTCTCTCTATCTCTTGTTCTGCTGTTCCTCTTTTCTCCGTCAGCTGTCTCTCAGTGCTGCAGTCTTATGCTCTCAGTAGCCCCCTCTCTCTTTCTCTCTCCTTCCTCCTTTCCTCCTCTCTCTGTCACTATCCTGTCAATGCTTCTTGTTCGTCCATACATGTGTGTGCATCGTGCATCTCTCTCCTCCCCCTATTCTGTGTGCTTCACTCATTCACTGCTTCATTTCTCTCTCTCTTCTCCCTCCTCCATTCTCACTCATTCCCTCCTCCCATGATTTTTTGCTCGCTCTGCTTCCTTTTCTCTCTCACCGCTTCTTCTCGATCTCCCTCATTCACTTCCTCCCTCCTCCAGTCTGACTCAGCCTCTCTCTCTCTCTCTCTCTCTCTCTCTCTCTCTCTCTCTCTGCAGTCTCCACTGCAGTGCCTTTGCAGATCACGTTTTTTTCTCATTGCTAGTGAAAAATGGCACCCAATCGGAGACCTGCACTGCCTCCCCCTCCCCTTTATAGTCTCTCTCTCTCTCTCTCTCACACACACACACACACAGGTACAGTAACCCACACATCAGTAAAAGTGCAAACAACGAAGCATTTTGTGACAATAAATAAAACCTACAGTGAAGGAGGCATGGCCTATGTGCCTGTCAGTATTAATAAAGGGGGTGTGGCCTCTGTGCCTGTCAATATAAGTGAATGAGGCATTGCCTCTCTGCCTGTCAGACAAAGCAAGAGGTTTTCTAGCCACACACACACACACACACACACACACACTTATAGACATGCAGTCACACACAGAGCAGATTGCAAGATTGTACACTGTGCCTCAGTATAAACACAGTGCTCACAGTGACACAGGCGTTGTACAGGTGTGCAGAGCAGCCAAGGCCATGACCTCTTACACACACACACACACGCACACACACACACCTCTGTCATCTATGAGCCATTCAGATTTAACAGAGGCACATACATACACCCAAAAACACAGCTACACAGAGGCATATACAGACACCCCTACACACACACACACACGCACACACGCACACACACACACACACACACTCACACACACACACACACAGCCAAACAGAGGCACATACAGACACCCTTACACAGACACATACAGCTACACAGAGGCACATACATATGCTCTCACACACACACGCACACACAGATACACAGACGCACATACAGATGCCCTTACACACACACACACACACACACAGCCAAACAGAGACACATACAGACACCCTTACACAGACACATACAGCTACACAGAGACACATACAGATGCCCTTACACACACACACACACACACACACCCCAAGGAATATATTGACACCCATACACATACACTGAGCTATCCATAGACACCCATACAAACACTGGCAGAAACACACACACACACACAGACAGCCATTCATTCTCAGTAGTTGAGCTTCAGGAGGTTTTTACACTGTGGGGTTTATGCTCATTCACCCTTAGTCTTATATATAATTACGTATAATTATTAGAAATGTTAGAATCATAATTTTTCTGTTTCGAAAGAGAATAACATTATTGCATCAATTACAATTTTCATACTGATAAAAGGCATTTTACAGGGATAGCACGGAGCTGCCGTCACAAAACTTGAACAGTATGTTCATTTATAATTGCTTGTACAGTTCCTGTGTAACTTGCCAAGAACTGGCCACTGGGGGCGCTATTTACAAAGAATGCTTGGACCCCACAGATCGCCACTCGGGTTTATATTTAGTTATAAAATATGACTGTGCGATTATGGCATCAGTTATGCTGATTATGAGTTTCTGATTGATAAAAAAAATAAAATAATTTTCAACCTGCAATAATAATAATAATAATAATAATAATAATAATAATAATAACTGAGGATCCAAATTCTGCATAAAAACATGCAAGAATATTTACATTACAATATCACATTCAGGATATACAGTATATTAGAGAGATGCAAACTTTTGAACTGACATTTTTTATTATTAATGTCTAAACCTAAAATAACTGCCCATTTTGTTAAGAAACACTACTTACCCAACACATGTTGGAATAAATTAATTGTTTAACATCTTTCTTTTGCCTTTAGGGTGCACAAACTTATGCACTCAACTGTATGAAATGGGCATTAAGTGAAATTTAATGTCTAATAGAAGCAAATTCCTTTTTTTTTTTAATTCCTGCATTGTTTCCTGTTCAAGGTTAATACAGTAACACTATTAATTTAGGAATAAATTAAACTGAATTCATAGTGTGTCTGATAATAAATGTTGAACATTTTAACATCTTTTAATTTTAATTAGGTTTAATTAGACACATTTGATTTGGGTTGACGCAACAGATACAAAGATTTTCAATATTATGTTTTACTTTTATTGCATAATATAATAATATATTGATATATTACAGCTTGCACATGTGATATTTCAGTTTGGTTCTATTTACACTAAATACATCATAGCGAAAGTCATAAAAGTATCATCAATCAAAGTTTCTTAGATGATTAAAAATAAAATAAAATAAAATTTTCTGATTCAATGTAAAAAAAAAATGGAGGTGAAAGTAAAAATAAAACATAGAGGCAGACATACAGAACGATTTGGTTATTAAAACAGCTGATGGAAATTTATAAGAAAAAATACTTTGGAGGAAAAATTACTTTCAAAGCTTTATGTTTCTTAAAAACACTTAATATTTAAAAACAGGATTAAATGCTATAACAGTATTAATAACTGGCATCTAATGTCTCAGTATCTATTTTACAGGGAAAAGCAAAAGGTCAAAGCAAATATTAATTAAAGAATAAAAAAAAGGTTTTATTTAATTTATTGATCTGTTTCATAATAATATAACATTAAAAAAAATTTATATCTAGCTCAGTCTAACACCATCATACACCAGAAACCTTCGAGGCCACATTGCCTGTAACTATTGTCCTCTTTTACAACATGGTGGACAAGTTTCAGTAATTGACCAACCAGAGACCAGAATTTCATCATGTGACCCCTACACATACTTTATACTTAGACAGATACATCTTCAAGCTATTAAAATCCTTATTCCAACAAAATTACATTAAAAAAATTAAACACCAATTGCTATTTGTAAGGAAATGATATCTGTGAAATAATTTCATTAAACTAGCATCTGTCAAACATTAGCTAGTAGCTAGTAGCTAAGAATGCTAGCTAGTAGTTTCCAGGTACCAAGTAGTTTCATATATTAAACATTATATTTAGCTTGCAATCTTAGAAATCTTATTTTCTTCTGCTAGTAATCTGCTGTATTGATACTTTATGATGATATCCTCCATTAGATAGTGAGCTAGGAGGCTATCCATCTAGCTAAACAGTCACTAGCTACATAGCTATTATCAACTTAGCTACCTAGCTATAGTCTGGCCTGAATTATTTGATCTAGTGTTATAATCAAGGTGCACAATAAATCATTTTCCCATATAAAACTGAGTCCTAAAGCTTTCGTGACAGGAGCATGAGGATTTAGATGTCCAGTTAGCAAAAAAAAAAAAAAAAGCTGTATGTTATGGTGTATTTGTATGCTATCTGAGAAGCGACTTACAGATGCTAATACAGATACTCATTTTATTATTATTATTATTATTATTATTATTATTATTATTATTATTTTACATCAGTGGCTAAAACAACACTTGTTGTTTCATATCATTTCACCATCGCGACGCTTCTCATAGGATGTCAGTTTCCCTCAATGTTGCCTCAAAAACGTTGCCAGTGTAGCGCTCTTATTAGCTTGCCAGTGAGGTACGTATATTTCTAGCAATCCCTCATTTGTACATGTAGAATAATACATTGCTGCTAACACTCTTTATAAAGGCCATAACTATAAAGAGCTGTAAATATAACAATAACATGTTAACATGTTATAATACACTTATAGACTTTCTACATATTGTTATGATTAGTTATGAAAATGCATCACACTTTACAGCAATGTCTTGTGCACTGAATCATATAACATACTAATACATTTTGTAGTATGTGTAGTACCACATTTGCATAAAATATGTTATTATTAAAATTATAATTTAATTATAATAATATATATGTAGGATTAATGTGCTCTGGAGAGATTTTTAAAAATAATTATTACATTTATAATATTACATTTCTCACAATTGAATCAAGCCCAAAATGACACTTTAGGTAATAACATACTGTATTAATACATTAAAATATATTTATAGTAGTAATCAATTATTAAATAAAAAACAAATTATTTTTTAATTATTGAATTTATTGATTACTCAAAATTTAATATTTAATATTTCATTATCCAAGTAATTAATTTTAATTTAAAGTAATACTAATTTAATAATAATTTACTAATTAATTAATAATGAGACTTAAATAATTTCATTTAACAATTTTATATATAATATTTACACAGTGTTAATAAACTGTTATAATCCATTACAAACACTGCATGCGATGCATTATACTAACAATTCATAATATAAAATAAACATTGATATAAAGTGCAAGGCATTTTTTATAAATGATTTTAACTATATGTATGTATAATGTCAACATACTGTGTTACCAACATTATATATACATATATATATATATATATATATATATATATATATATATATATATATATATAGCCTTCATAGAAAGTGTTACCAAAATGAATTTATTTCCACATGCACCTGAGTACTGTACAGTTGTTTAGCCGAAGAAGCCGTGGAAGAAGACGCACACACACAGAAGGATGATGGCGTTGGCGTTCACTACGTTCCTCCACAGCGGCTTCTCGGACGTGTCCGTGAGCTGCTTCTTCAGCTCGGCCTCCTCCTCTTTGGAAAGCTTCGGTGCTTTTTTCTGATCAAAGCCACAGAACCAGTTGTAGGCCTTTCTCCAACAGCTGGGGTCTGGCTTGGATTCTACAGGGTTCAACATTCACATGAGGACTTAAACACAGACATGTCTAAAATGTCTAAAATGAGTACACTATCATTACTTATCAAAATTAGCACTGGAATGAAAAATGTGTTGCGATAACAGTACAGCAAGCTAATTGGTTATTCAGATGCACATCCTGATTCCCTGGGTCAACAATTCAGGAACTTATCCCAATTCAGGAACCTATTCCATGGAACTTGGGGCACAAGGCGGGGGACACCCTGAATGGGGTGCCAACCCATCGCGGGGCACAATCACGCACTACAGACAATTTGGAAATGCCAATCAGCCTACAATGCATGTCTTTGGACTGGGGGAGGAAACCGGAGTACCTGGAGGAAGCCCCCAAAATACAGTGAGAACATGCAAACTCTGTGCACACAAGGCGGAGGCAGGATACGAACCCCCAACCCCAGAGGTGCGAAGCAAACATGCTAACCACCAAGCAACTGTGCCCTCTCCCCGTTACTAACATAATAAAATGTTCAAATGTTACAATGGTCCTACATTATAAATCTGGAAATGCAAAAAAAATGCAGGGTTGTCAAGGCTTGAAGTTGCAGGAAAATCATAATGTCCACTTGGGATCATTTGCCTAAAAAGTTTGGGAACCCCTGGCTTAAAACAACTCTGTCACATGGTTTAGCCGTAGCTTTTAAAATTTTTTACTCCTTGCTACAACAACAAGAGACAGACACCTGAAAACTTTCAGCTAAAGCAACAGGCTGATCGAATGAAAAGGTGTTTCACTGAAGAGGAAGAGACATGGGACGTAAAAGATGACTTTTACCAGTAACAGTTACTTTCACTTCATATCAACTTTATCTAGGTGAACTTTGATCTGTGAATTCATGAGCCTTAGTCTTGTGAGCCAGTAGAAAACAAGAGGGCGGGACTAAACTGCAGACTGGACATGCTCTTACGTTAATTTTTATAAACATTATATAAGGTAAGCTTACGCATGTGCTTAGAAATCCTAACATTTCTGCAGATTGCAGCTAAATATCTGTTCACGTTTTATCATTTTTTTGTTATTTATGTTATCATGGAGTCATCCCGTCCACCGACATGGAAGGAAAAATTCTGCTTTAGCTTGCTGTTTCAATGTCATGAATAAATAATAATGCATAAGGAGTAATAAATAATAATAATGAGTACATAATAAATGCATTTTTGTGCATGTCTGTCCATCTTACCGTCCATGTCCATGTCGCTGTCATCCTGGTTCTCGATCCATTCATCAGCATCCAGGTCGATCCTCTCCTCTTTACTGTTCCGTAAACTCCAACACAACCTGTACAGCTACGACACGAAACAACACTTAGCACATAAAATATAGACATCACGTACACACACAGTGTATGAACACAGCACTGCATTTATAGCAGTGTAACAAATATAGTTACGGTTGGTGTTAGGAATAAAACACTTGAGGTCATGATGTTATAAGAAAATAATCAACAGTGGGGTCATGTGTTGAAACTGTGTGTGTGTTGTGTGTGTCTGTGTGTGTGTTGCTTACATGCTTGTCGTCGATGGGTTTGGTCATGAGTGAGATACCTATCACCACCACAATGGACACTCCGTACAGGATCAGGCTGAAGTAGAGGTAGTGCACGCCGCAGATGATGGTGGGACAGTTGCTGGGTTTCGCACAGGTTCCTGTTCCATACACAAACTCTGCAATCATTCGTGACAGACCGATGGCCAAACCGACCAGCATGCCGTAAAACGCACCCTGAGTGAGAGAAGTGGCAGGTCACACACAAATACGCAACATGAACCCACAACCAGGACCTGTTTTTATTTCAGTTATCAAAAAAATTGTATCCTTCACTCATATGATTAATTCTGCTTTAAGTGGCTGGGAGTCTTGGAGAGAGCTGTCAATCAAGTGTGTTCATTAGAATATTAGGCCACACCCATTAGAACAAAAAAAAATTATAGTTTATGAAGCTGTGTCTTGGAGTTACGAAATTAGAAGCCTAGCAATACTTACCTGAACAAAGTAAAGACATATTTAAATAGTTTAAATATTTCATATATATACAATGTATGTATTTTTTTTACTCCAGTCAGAATACTGAGTTATAATGCATATCTGTAGAAGGAGTTTGAGAGTACAAGCTTGAGTAAAAGCAGGCAAGTGAGGCAATGTGATGTGGAACTGACCGGTTCATTAACTCTCTTGCAGAATATGGCAAGTGTGAAGACGGCGGCGATGGGCGGAGCTAAGTAACTCGTTACAGACTGGATGTAGTCGAAGAGCTGTCCACTCTGAGCCGTCTGGACGATGGGAATCCACGCAATGCTGATGCCGATCAGGACCAACATGAACAACCTATGCACACACACACATACACACCATAAATACACACATTTCTTTAAAAGGGAGTGCATCACACATCACAGTTTCAAAACATACACACAGACAGACAGCATCGTTTCTTTAGATGGATTTTACTTTACAAATATAGTCCATTTTAAACTTATTTTTTATTATTCTATTATTATTATAACCTATTTATTATATTTTACATCTTTGATTCAGGAGCTGGTCGCTTTTGTAGTCACTCTTTGTGTGTGTGTGTGTGTGTGTGTATGCTGTGATATTAAAGTTTAAAAAAAATTGCTTATTGCTTTCATTTCCTTTTTTTAAACAATGCATCTTGGTATTGTATGTAATGCTCTCTAACAGCAATATGATTATATGACACTTATTTTGCGTGTGTGTGTGTGTGTGTGTGTGTGTGTCCCATTCAAGAAGGCAGCATTAAGTCCAACAAATCAATAATCTGTATTTTTTTATGTAAACTATAGGAAAGTATCATGATATACATGAAATTGTGTGTGTGTGTGTGTGTGTGTGTGAGTGTTTACCTGCCAGCGATCATGAGCTCCTTTTCAGAGGCTTTCTGGCGGATTTTGGCATAGATGTCCATGGTGAAGAGCGTGCTGGAGCTGTTAAAGATGGAGGTGAGGGAGCTCATCAGAGAAGCCAGCATGACGGAGAGCATCAGACCCCTGAGACCTACACACACACGCACACACACACACACACAAATATACAGTATATACTGAGTGAAGTGCAAGAGTTACAGAAAATCACAAACAAATAAAAAGTATAAACAAAAAACAAGTACTTGTGCTAACATAGATGCCATTAACAGATGTCAAACAGTTATAATATATGTTAAGTAAGGAGTAAACACAATGGGGAGTGCTGTTTTAGAAAAATGATCAATGATGAGGTTCTATTACCACCTTGAAGTTAATTATTTTACAATAACAGCAGTGTTTAATTCCTCTTCTACCACAGCCATTTGCAAACAATTACAATTTTTATTTATTAAGCAAGGATATGTCACGCATTTTATCCATTTGCTGTTACATTTAAAGTGGTGGAATGACCCTGAAACAAGTTAGTTCCTGTTATCACTTACGTTATAGAAGCTATAAATAGCCGTTCACTCATCACTCCCTTTTTTTAAGTTAATAAGACAAAAAGGTAGCTGCTGTAATAGAAAAGTAATCAACACCTTCTGGCCAATTAGAATTGACAAATCAACAGTGCTGTGGTGTAAACATCAGTAATCAGAATTTCACTGAATCAAAAGGCTAAAAAAGGAAGTGCGGACCATCTGATGCTCACCATTAGGCATGAGATCCACCACCAGTTTGGGGTAGGCGATGTTGGTGCAGCCCACCTCGGTGTCGCAGTACTGTTTACATAACTCAGGAACCACACACGCTACCTCGTCTGCGGCAGGAAAGACAGAAAACATCAGAAAAATCATACAAACTCCACAATAAATATGACACAATCACACAATCGTCTTTATACACATATACAGAAGAGTCCAAAACAAAAATGGCGTTGTACTAGGAATCAAGATGTTCCTATTTTTTGTATTATTTAAACATTTCATTAGAAAATATCAAAGATAACATTTTAAATAGGATTAACAGAAATTGAAGTAATAATCAGTATTACAGATAATTGCCAAAAATCTTATGACACCGTTTTATAGCTATAAATATAAACCTGGCTAGTCAGGCTATCTCAAATGACATTTGCAGCAGTTAGCTAACAGTTATTATGGCAAGTCTCTAACTGCACAAACAATACTGCAGTTTTTGTCACTTCATATCTAATTGTTATAAGATATCTTAAATATAAAATGTGTAAAATCCTAAATATAAAATATATAAAATGTGCTTAAAGATAACTCACAGATACAAAACGGTGCATATATGCTAATGCACAACCACAAACACACAAACAGTGCTATAGAGGTAAGGTGAGGACGACTAATCTGATGCAGTCTCTCTCATGCGCGCACACACACACACACACACACACACACACGCACAGAGGTCTGACCTGCGTAGAGCACTCTGCTGATCATGCCAGGGAGCACCATGAGGAACATGGGCAGGAGTTTGAGGTAGCCACACAGGATGCAGCCGGCCTTCACGTGGGACATGTTCTTAGCAGAGAGACAGCGCTGGACGATCACCTGCACGCAGAGACGCTCTGTTTACTTCTAAATAAATCACTATATATACTGTAAGAAATAACACTGGGTAACACCTGATACCTACATAAGCCCTTCATAACAGCTGACATAACTACAGGATTATTCCAACAGGCAAGAGAGAAAGAGAGTCATAAAGATTGCTGACATCGATATTCATGTTAAATTGAGATTAAACAAAGTTAGAGTTGAGTCATGTAGGTTTTTCTTGACATAAGGCTGTTATGACACTTTATGAGCTGACTTAACTCAGTGTATTTCTAGTATTTTTAGGTATGTCGTTTTATATATGAGCCATGTAAGAATACTAAAAAAAACTCACACCAGCAACTCATTTTTTTAAATAAAAAATCTTATGCAGTCATAAGCAGGAATATAAAAGTCACTGTGTTTTAGTGCCAGAAAAATATACATAAAAACGAAAACGGAAAAAGAAAAATCCCAGAAAATAAACCCTTAATTCAACTAAGTGTTTAGTGAGAAACCGCAAAACCTTGAACAGTTTCCTGTGTCGGAAAACTTGCAGCGCTACCTCTGACGGTTACAAAGCACTGACACTGGAGACTCCTTCCATAACGTCTCCTTGCAGAAAACGTCACCATATTAACGATTACACATTTTTTAAACTCAGTTTATGTAGAACGTCCACTGTACAAGTCCCTGTGTAAGGTGTTACTATAGAAATGATAACATATTAGAACGAGTGCATTAATATAATCCTGTGGTTTGAACTACTGTCAGAGCTGCTGTTATAGGAAATTAATCAACACCTTTTGGCCAATCAGAATGGAGAATTCAACAGCACTGTGGTATAAAATTTTTAAACATTTTTAAAAAGCCCCGCATGACAACAATTGACACACAATTATTGTGTGTGCGGATGATCATAGTATACTGTGTCATTGATGCTCAGGGCGAGTGTGTGTGTGTGTGTGTGTGTGTGTGTATGATTGAGTATTTCGTCCTTTTCTTGAGTCAGGTCCTGTCATGCCTGGTGGTTTATCTAATCTTCTTTATGAGTGTCCCAGAAGGCATGACTGTCTAATTTAGGACTCGCTCAAGCTAAAACGAGACACTCAACATTCTGTTCAGTCTCAGAGTCCAATCCAATGATAAGGAATTTGTGTGTGTGTATGTGTGTGTGTGTGTGTGTGTGTGTGTAAGTGAGAAGTACCTGGTCCGTGCACCAGTACCAGCCTGCCTGGATGGTGAGGCCGAAGATGAGGCCGGGCCATGGCATATCCCCGGTCAGCGCATCTCTGAAGATGTGGAAGGAGTCGGCACGAGGAGTGTAACACTTCGCACTGTAGTTCCCCACGACAGAGGGAATGGCCTGCATGTACTTGTCCTGCAGACCCTCATATCCTCCCACCTTGTCAAATGCTGCACACAGAGAGGCAGGTTCAGAAAGGACCGTTTTGATAATGAAAAAAAAAAGCAAAGGGAAAAGATGGAAATGATGGACAGATAGTGAGGTGGGGGAGAGAAAAAGGAGGGGAAGTAAAGCATTTTGGAAAAGTCAATGCAGAAAAATAAAGTGAGATAGCCAGAGGGAACGGAAGTGAGTAAAAAAAGAAATGAGAGAGAAAGAGTTTGGGAAAGGACAGGTTGGATGATGGCAAAAAAGAGAGACTGAGATTGAGAGAAGGAGAGATAGAGTTTAGGAAAAGACAGTTTGGATGATGGACAAAGAGGGATGTATAGTGAGAAAGAGAGAAAGCGTTTACGAAAAGACGGGTTGGATAATGGACAAGAGAAAAGGGCAAGATGAAGAAAGAAAGAAAGAAAGAAAGAAAGAAAGAAAGAAAGAAAATGTTTGGGAAAAGTTGGGGAGCAATAGGTAGAAGGAGAGAGTTGGAGGAGCAGAAGAGATAGAGAAAAAGACATGTTGGATAATGGACATAGAGATAAATTATGGAAAAAGCCATGTTGGAGGATAGACAAAAAAGATAAGGCATAAGAAAGAAAGGAAAAGATAGACAGGAAAATGTTGGACAGCAAACAGAGAGAACAATAAGGATGGAGAGAGTTTAGGGAAAGACAGATTGGACAATAAACCAATAAACAGAAAAGGGGAGAGAGGGAAAGAAGAAGTGAGATAAGATGTGTGTGAGAGAGAGAGAGAGAGAGAGAGAGAGAGAGAGAGTTTGGAAAAGACAGATTGGATAGTGGACAGAAAGGGAGAGAAGGTACAAAAGAGAAATAGTGTTTTGAGAAAACGATGTTGGATGATCGACAAAAAGATAGAGACAGAAAGGAAGAGACAGACACAGAGAGAATGGATGCAGACAGAGAAAGAGAGTCACACAGAGAGAGAAAGCCAAAATGTGTGTGTTTCTGTGTGTGTGTCTGTGTGTGTGTGTGTGTGTGTGTGTGGTGTTCACTCACCGAAGCCCATGAGGATGAAGGATCCCACCACCATAATGATGGTCTGCAATGTGTCTGTGTAAATGACTGCGGCGAGACCACCTGCATGAACACACATTCATTAACACACATTCATTAACATACTTTCATTAACATGCGCTCATTAACATGCGCTCGTTAACATGCGCTCATTAACATGCGCTCATTAACACACACTTATTAACATGTGCTTATTAACACACGCTCATTAACACGCGCACATTAACATGTGCTCATTAACATGCGCTCATTAACTTGCGCTCATTAACACACTCGCTAACACACGCTCATTAACACACACTCATTAACACATGCTCATTAGCATACGCTTATCAAGATGCGCTCATTAACACACACTCATTAACACATGCTCATTAGCATACGCTTATTAAGATGCGCTCATTAACACACACTCATTAACGCTTTAGAAACTGTGCTTTTACTCACTGTCCAGCTGACGGTGCTCAGGTGTGTAATTCTCTGTTGCACAATTTTTATAGAACTTAAAGGCTAAAATGTAGAATACTTCAAAACTCAAATCAAGCAAAGCAGCTGCGTAACCCGATTCTGAATACTGAGAACTTTCCCTGTGGAAATACTGATGTGTCTCCTCAACTTAAATCACTGACTGAATACTCTTAAAACAAACATGCCAGAAAATGTTCTTTAGAGCAGGACATCTTAAACATTTGTTCCCTGTTGACTTTTCTGCGAGGAAATGTTTATTTAGCATTTCTGGTTTACGCTTTGCAGTTTCTATGTAACGAGACATGGCTGGTGACAGAACGACTGCTTATAGCTGCTATACAATAAGTGATTTGTTTTGTGGACATTACACAATGTTAAATGTAACTTTAATGGATAAAAAGTACAATATTAATAAATAAAATTGTAAATGTCGGCAAATTGCTGTGGTATTCCACTTCAGGATGTGCTGTTTTCAGAAACTTTGAGGTGGTAACAGTAACTCTGCTTCATCACACCATTGCATCATTCATTATTTTTCCTCTAACAGCACCACCACCATGTGTGTTATTCCTTGTTTTAAAATGGCCAGTGGTAAATACTATTCCTGTAGGTGACTTACACTGAAAGCAAAAGCTTAGATCACATGGGGTCCCAGCTTATCAGAGCACATGGGCAATTAGCCCTAATGCCTCAGATATGGTGCACTATCAGGCTCATGTCTTCCTCATCAAAAGCCCTTCTTCTGAAAATAATCTGAATAACAACTGCTGGACTTTACTCTCTGTGCACTGTACACTTCACTCAGGAGATAAGAGAGTGCATTATTCTGATCTCAAAGTCTCCTGAGGACACGCCTAATGCACCTTCCTCAGCTCATTCGCTAATCATCAGCCCCTCAATGAGCTGATTAAGGGGTAAGAGAGCGAGAGAGCACTGTCTCAGAGCAACATGTGTTTATTGTGAGACAGACTGTGTATAAGAGACGCACCTGTGACGGTGTAGAGTGCTGTGATGATCAGCAGCATGACAACAGCCAAGTAGATGTTCATTTTCAAAGCCTGGTTAATGAAGATGGCTCCAGAGAACATGTCCGCCTGGTGGAGAGACATTACATGTTTATTTGTGAGGAGGTTCAAATGTAGTCACTTAGCTAAGACTTATTGATCACTGATGTTTGCTTCTTTAGTTTTGCACTAGAGCTATAAGGCTAATGTTGCTAACAAATAATGGAAGTCTATCTCACCCACAATCTGCCTCAGACTATTTGCTGATGTGGTTTAGGACACAGATGGACTTACTGTCATCTATAAACATGACTTTTCCATTTAGCTGAATGCTTGAACATTATGGAGGCAGGCATCTTTTCATCTTTTTCTTTTTTTTCTTTCTTTTTCATTTGATAAAATGCTGCAATCCATTGTTCTCAGACGGTGGAAAAACCCAACCTCAGACACAGAAAACGGACAGCCTCCACCTGACGTCACAACAACATGGCAGCACACAGTCATTTACATCATTTTCTACTTGATGAAACTTAAATTTTATTTGATGCATTGATCAGCCATAACATTAAAACCACCTGCCTAATATTGTGTAGGTCCCCCTTGTGCAGCCAAAACAGCTCTGACCCGTCGAGGCATGGACTCCACAAGGCCAAGTCAACACCTTGAACACTTTGTCATGTTCCTCAAACCATTCCTGAACAATTTTTGCAGTGTGGCAGGGTGCATTATCCTGCTGAAAGAGGCCTCTGCCATTAGGGGACACCGTTACCATGAAAGGGTGTATTTGGTCTGCAACAATGTTTAGGTAGGTGGTATGTGTCAAAGTAATATCCAAATGAATGCCAGGACCCAAGGTTTCCCAGCAGAACATTGCCCAGAGCATCACACTGCCTCCGCCAGCTTGCCTTCTTCCCATAGTACATTCGCATACCTGGAACACCCCACAAGACCTGCTGTTTCGGGGATGTTCTGACCCAGTCTTCTAGCGGTCGCAATTTGGCCCTTGTCAAAGTCACTCAGATCCTTACGCTTGCTCATTTTTCCTGCTTCCAGCACATCAACTTCGAGAACTGAATGTTCACTTGCTGCCTAATATAGCCCCTTGACAGGTGCCATTGTAATGAGATAATCAATGTTATTCACTTCACCTGTCAGTGGTTTTAATGTTATGGCTGATCAGTGTATGTAGCATTTATAAGTTTAGATTTGTAGTGGAATTCCTTTGATTTCAGCCCAATTTTACTAACACGATAAGAGAATTGTGACAGATCATTTTTCTGAGCAAAAATGAACAAGACCTATCTTGCCATGTCATTTTTCATTGTTAATCATACAGAAATAATTCATGCAGATCTTCTTTATACAGTATGCTTATAAAATTCAGAGGCTAGCCATATAAATGTAACCTTGCTCTGGGCATCCATGTTTTTCAGAGATGCAGCACTGGAAACTGTTTAGATCAGAACTCAGGAAAATTGACTTGAAACTTTCCAAGCTCTGAGTACAATGGACTGCAGCATTAGTCCATCCCTTTAGGCTCCACCTCTCAATATTTGAAGGTGGAATTGTGGCTGAAAGATGTAATTGATTCTTATAATCATTTATACCCTCTAGCACCCTTAAAGGTTGTTGTTTGTTTCTCTAGGGAATCCTTAAACCAAAGGTTTCTGCTAACACCTTAATTTAAGGGTTGGTAATGGATTACTGTTAATCAAGTAATACTCAGTTCAGTAAATAATAATTGGTTCTTTGGTAAGGAGTAAAACACCTGGGAGTGTGCTGTTACAGTGAAATAATCAACCATTGGGTGGTGTGATGTGACCCTACATGAAGTGGAATAAATAAACAATTTTAAATATATATATATTTAACAGATCAACAGGTCAACAGATCAATTCCAGGCCTTGAGAATCTTTGCAAAGATTCAGGTTTTCTTCCCTGTTTAATTAGCTTTAGTAGTAATATATTAATTGAACTTTTATAATTTAATTCATTTTGACCTTATATCTAAATATTATTATATTATGTAAAATGTATTTTAAACTATACAATAATTATTCCTTAAATGATCATTAATTAATCATTAATTAGTAAAATATTACTTGTTTATAAATGGTTTATTACTAAACTTTAAATTAAAGTGTTAGCAATATTCCAAGTAAAACCCCTTTAGGAAGCTGAGAACAATTAACCATTCAAAGAACCCTTGAGGACTCATACATAGCTTAATGGTGTCTTTAAAGGAAGTAGTTTTTGTTTTGGCATGTATTTTTTTAAATATATACATTACTTGTTAGATTAGTACATTATCCTCATAGCTGCAATGCAAAACTAAGGGAGCAAAAATCACACACCAAAAAACTTCATGGCTGATCGAACTATGTTTGTAGTAAGACAGAAATTGTATGGAAATTGATGATTGAATTCCATTTCCTTTAAATGCTACATTAACGCACTCACAGAGATCTTAGTGAAGATGTAGAGGAACAGTGAGAGAATGGAGAGATAGATTCGGATACGTTGACCTCCGAAACGCTTCTTCAGATACTCGGGCATGGTGACAACCTACACGGTGAACAGAGACAGTACAGTGAGATAACAGATAATCTCTGCACTCTCGATGCTTTTTGACCAGACATAGACAGTTAAAAATATCCAGGGTTATCAAAGTCATCTATGTCAGAACAGAATTGAAGATGAACTGATCTGCTACATGCTGGGTAAAGTCTATATATGGTCATGCAGTCTGTATTGCAGGCTGTATTACAGATTCACACCAGTGCGACTGAAGCATAACTGAGAGTCTAATTCATAATATGTCAGTTACATCCAGCTCTAACGATTGGAAAAAGTTTAAATAAATAAACTCAAAGCAGATGCCTACCCCTGCCTTGATGTAGATGGGGACGAAGATCCATCCTAGAATGAGTACTATAACAAGAGCCTAAAAAAGTAGAAAGAAGAGAGGGTTGATTTCTGCAAACATTTCATTTCATTTTACAGATTTAACCCTGATTCCAGATGTAGGATACAATCTATAAACATGAACAAAACTTCATCATGTAGCAGTATGGTGTAAGGTTATGGAGGCGGCCATCTTGGACAACCAGAATCACTTTATTTCTTTAGGTAATTAGTTATCATTTCATCCCATATGCTCCGCCTCCCTAAGTTCGACAGTTCCTCCTTGAACCACCTCTAACTGAACTATTTTTTAAAAATCATTTCTTTATAAATGAGATTATGGTGTTTCAATATTATCTGAAGCAAGTATGCCTGTGTTTATGGAAAGGATTTTGGGTAAGATAGACCTCCAGTGCTTGCACTCACATTCCATTCAAATCCTCCGATGGCGATTCCTGCAGCGGCCCCGGTTCCTGCCAGACCCACGAAATGCCCACTGCCAATGTTACTGGCAAACAGGGACGCCCCGATCTGAAGGAGGGAATAAGTTAGTGATTATAGAAGCACTGGCATTTTACACAACTCTGTACAATCATTACACCAGAAACACACGTGTTCACTCAGCAATCTCAGCAATCCCAACACTCGGGTGTGTCTTCACAAGATCAAGGTCACAATTAGATCATTAAGTAAGGGATAATCTGCAAGCATGTATGTGTATCTGCATCATTTAATCAGCTTATGGTTGTAATTATCACTGTTTAAATGTTATCACTGAGATGGTTATAGACCTGAATTATTAACAGACAGCTAATGTGTGTGAAGGTTACAAAACTTTACAATATGTTGGTTAAAAGGGGTGCATGGACAAGAAGAAAGGAACTCAAATATACCACAGCTTTACGAAGAGAGAGAAAAGAGAGGCTGGTGAGGGACTGACTGTTTCTAGCTGCTATAACGTAAGTGATAACATGAACTAACTTGTTTCCACAACATTAAGTGTAAAAATAAATGGATAAAATGTATGTCATGTCATTCCTTCATAAATAAAAATCTGAATCTTAATGATTAGAAAATTGCAGTGGTATAAGATGAATAAAGCACTTTGGGATGTGCTGTTATAGGAAAATAATCAACTTCTGAGTAATAACAGAGTGATAACTCTGCCTCTTGTTAGGCTGTATCACACCACCCCATCACTGATTATTTCCTATAATAGCACATCCCCAAATGTTTTATTCTTTACCGGTTTATAGCCTTAGTCTCTTGAGTCTGAAAGAGATATAACCTGAGAATTCAGAAAGGCAGCTTGACCATTATGGCCTCATAAAATCTTTTTTCCCTCCATTTGGCTCAGAGCTCATCGTTTCTGAAAGATAGTTGTAAACAGTGGCGCATTTTCATCCTAATGCTCTGATTTGTATTGAGCAGCTCATTGATTTGGAGCGATATGAATGGCATATCCACTCACTAGTTGTTCTCTTTCATTCAAACAGAGATAAGCTTGTGCATTTAGTGCTTTTGGACATGTATAAATGTGTTTTATTCCCAGTCAAATTGAATTTGTATAGTGCATTCAGAAACTATTTAGATCCCTTCACTTTTTTTTCATTTTATTTTATGTTAGGCTTACTCTAAAATGTATTAAATCAAATTTTTTCCCCTCATCAACATGCAAAGGATAAACAGGATTTAGTATACTGAGAATATACCATACCCATGACTCCATAACCATGGCTTAACAGAGGCAGTCCACCAAAAAAATAGTGACTGGGTAAGGAAATCATTAGTCAGGAGCAAGCAAGAGGCCAAGGGTAACTATGAAAGAGCTGGAGAGATCCATAGCTCAGATGGGAGAGGCTGTTCACAGGAACAACCTTAGCCCAAACACATAGTAGAGTGGCGAGAAGAAAACCATTACTGAAAAAAAAATGTTTGGAGTTTGCCAAAAACAAACGTTAAAAAAAAAAAAAGAAAGAAAAAAAAAAGGTTCTCTGGTCTGATGAGACCAAAATTGAATGTTATGGCCTTGGCACAAAGTGCTACATCTGGCAGAAACTCAACATTACTCATCACGCTGAGAACACCAGCCCCATGATGAAGCATGGTGGGGGTAGCATCATGTTTTGGGATGCTTTTCATCAACAGGGACTGGGAAAATGGTCACTGTTTTAGACCCCAGGAGCAAACCATGTCCTTGTTTCTGTTTCTGAGTTTCTACAACTTGATTATCGTATACTTCTGGTGAATCAAATTAAGTGGACATGATTTGGAAAGACACTGAATGTCAAGACAAGCCATGAGCTCAGGGGAATTGCCTGTAACCCTCCCAAGACACAGATCTGGAGATGGGAACTGGAATATTTCTGCAGCTTTAAAAGTCACATGATGACCAAAGAACACAGTGACGACTTCGAGAAGTTCAGAAGTACCAAGCTGGCATTCTGCCAAACTAAGAAAACAGGGTAAAAGACCTTTTAGGGGAGTGACCAAGAACCCAAAGGTCACTTCCAAAGGAGAGATCTGAAAATAGCTGAAAATAGCAGTATTTCCCAACATTCCCTTTCCAATCTGATGGAGCTAATGAGGCTCCTCCAAATCTAGATTTGCCAAACTTGTAGCATTAGAATCATTTCTGTGTAAATCACTCTGAGATTTTGAACTCAAAATGAAAGTACTATATATAAATAAATTGAATTAAGTAACATTTCTGAATAAATTAGATATATTTTTTAATTTTTATACTTCTATAGACTTTGTAAAAACATGTTTAGCCATTTTTGTTATGGAGTATTTTTTAGGTTGACGCGAAAAAATTAAATCCATTTTAGAGTAAGGATGCAGGGTAACATAATGAGGAAAATAAGAAAAGGTCTGAATACTTTCTCAATGCTTTCCCATTTCTCCATTTGATAAATTTTGGTGTAATGTAGATTGTGTATTTTTCAGCATGCAGATTGACATATTGTGAAATAAACCACACTGTATATATGAGCTCAAGGTTTTCAGGTGCAATCCATATGTGGAGAAACCTACCGGCCACCACACCATGCTGCGTCCAGCCAAGAAGAATCCACCGACCGTGGAGCGATTCGTCCTCACCATGGCCTACAGAGAGGAACATAACATGAACATTAAATTCACTAAACTTTCACATAAGCACTGAGTCATTAGCGAATCAGCACCTATATCTAGCAGATCTGACACCATGACAATGTTGAATTATTTACATTACTTTTTAAAAATGTGCATTTCTACATTAACACACTTTCACTGCCCAGAAAAAACTCACAAAACCAAATATGCATGGAATTAAAATATTAATAATAGAAATCTTAACTGATATCATCAAAGCTGGATGACAGTTTTAGAAAAAGGGATGATTTTTGTTGTTTGTTTAAAATAATTGAACAACATCAATTTAGATCCTCCTCAAATCCAACCCTGATCTCCGCACCATCTTACAATCTGATCATCATGTATACCCACCCACATGAACCTGCACTTTCACATCCTACAGCACTGCCTTCAGCAAAATAATAATTATTATTATTATTATTAATGATAGATAGATAGATAGATAGATAGATAGATAGATAGATAGATGTTGGATATTGGGGACTATTTTTTTTTTAATTCAGGCTCTAATGTCGTTTTCACAGTTTATTTATTCTGTTACACATGGTATATCATGGAGTCCCAAGTGGCACAACAGAAAAGCGTCCTCTCTATAGTCCAGAGATCATATCATGACGATGCCACAGCCATCCATAGCTGGGAGTCCAGGAGAGCAAACCTGGCCATGTTCTCTGGGTGCGAGGGGCTTACTCTCTCTCCCCTAGCCAATTATGGGTATCTGTAAGCTCTTGTATGCAGAAATGGGTAGATAGCGCTTTCATCCGAGTGTGTTACGCCACCCCGTGATGCTGCATGTGCAGCAGTTGTAAAAGATGCACGTGGAGGAAGCATGTGTTTGGTAGCTGTCATGTGATAGGGCAGAGCTGCCTGGTGGGTGGGAATTGGCTGTGACTAAATTAAGGAGAAAATCGGGGTGAAAAAAAAAGGTATAGCACAGTTTAGGGTTCGGGAAAATTGATAAATGAAAACAAACAAAGATTATTAATTTACTAAGTAAAATTCTCATCCTTACAAGAGCCAAATGATGTTTGTCATTGTTGGCCTAGTAGTGCAGATAAAAGTGTTGATTCTATTTATTTATTTATTTAAACTATTACCTATTATACTGAATGACATGTCATGATATGTCTGGTATTTATATATAATTCTTATATAAAATGAATAAACTTTTTAGAAACTTACTATAAAAATTTAACTGTTGGGAAGTCAGTGGCCAAAACTCTGTTCCTTACAGTTGGACAATCTCCAACACGTCCCCCCCTTTTTTCCTTTAGACCTTTGTCCTGACTATAGCCCTTGGTTTTTTTTTTTTGGTTTTTTTTTTTGTATAATTAAAGGTTGTTAATCTGACATTTACATGATGCAGCGAATGAACCTCATGGCTAATCTTTCATTAGTTTTATTATTTTTTCATCCTGAGCGCTGATTTTAAAAAGGATAGCTTCAGTTATTTTAGTGAAGCAAAAGCTCCAATGTTAAGAAGGAGGTAAAGCTAGACAACAATAGGTAATGTTAGATTAGCCAGATACACTGCAAAATGTATGACTGACACTTTAGCAAGAGAAAACGTCTTGAATATAAGCAAATTGATCTAGTATTCTTTATTATAAAATCACAATTAACCAAATATAAGACTGTTAAACTCATTTCTAGGCATTTATTTTTTTTATTAAGTTCAAGAAATAACATTTATTTGGCATAGCTTACTTTCTTTGTGTGTGGGGTTTTTTTTTTTTTGGTATTCAGTACTGTGACCCACTGATTCTGTCCCTTGTTCTTATGAATTTTTTTTTAAATGATCATTGTATAATTGTACTTCTTACATTTGTTTGACCTGAAATGAAATGACTGCTTTAATAAACACATTTTTAACAGATTGCTTATATTTTAAATTACGATTTATTTAAGATGTATATTTGCATATTGCAGTGGTGTTTTTTTTTTTTTACAGTAATATGCTGTGTGGTCCTGTAAAAAAAAAAAGTTTTCTATGTGTCAATACAGTGTAGTAAAAAAATGCTATAAATATTAATTACAATACTTACCAGAAGACTATGTTGCGAGTATTTTATTTTTTTTTGTTAACAGTAGTTTCTTTATTCAGTATTTAACTTAAAGCAGATTAAGTATTCAGTATTTACGGTGAAACTAATAAGGAAGGTACAGTGTGTAGAGAGTGAAGAATGCAAGTTTAGGGAGTTTAAAGGGTTAATAATCTCTTCAGTTTTAAAACTCTTTTTTATTTAAATCTAAAGGACAATTTCATCACAGCGCTTTGTTCTCCAGCTGCACACTGTTGAAATAAGGTTAACAATTCACAAGCGCTGGTCAATGAAAGTTGAAAGATAAATAAAGTGAATACATCACTGGTGTATGAGTGGACTCACCCATACTCCAACAGCCAAGACCACCAAGAAGTAGATGACAATAACAGAAATATCCGCCGGGTTGTTGATGGCAATGACCGTCTCATTTTTCTGGTCACTGCGGACCATGGAGAAGCCGAAATAATCCCAGGTCATTGTGGCCGAGCTGAGCTGAGCGAGCTTGTGATTCTCTAGCACTCGTCCTCACACTGACACACACCTGCTCACACACTCAGCTTCAAATACTGATTTGTGCGTGAGCGCATGCGTGCTGTACACACCTCACACCTCACGCCTCAAACCCTCACCTGTGCACCTGGCACTGAGAGAGAGAGAGAGACACACACACACTGGGTGATACTCAGGGTTAATTATCACAGATCGCACACTCATTTCAGCTGTCAGAACTCAGGTGAACTGGCAGAAGCTGTTAATGTTCAACTCACACGGAAGAAAATTCCAGTAAATACACAAAAATTCCACCCAATTCTGAAATATTTTATTCAAGGCTTGGAAGATATCTGAAGTGTAATCATGTGCATCAGTAGGAGTAAAGGGAAATTGTCTAAAAAACGAGAGACTGGAACTGAAGAACCTTCACCCTGGACTAAATCGTGCCAGAGCAGGAAAAGATCCAGGATAATGTTCACCATCAAATAGTTAAAAATGACTCATCGTTTTATTTCTTTACTGAGCCCATCGTTTATTTCTTTACTTGAGTTCTCGCTTTGGTTCATGTCTTGAGCAGCTTATACTCACGTGTTCACAACTCTGTAAACAGCGATGAAAAGCACTTCAGTAAATGTACGTTGTTGCCAAAGTAGCAGTTGCTACATAGATTTGTGCTTTAGCTGAATTCAATTGAAAATTAATACTTACATTTATATTGTAAATTTCCATTGAACATATTAAAAACTTTTTCCTTGTTTCTTTTTCATTCAGCTCTTCCAAATACTCATTACAAATCTCAAATATCATGATTCTAAACTTTAATTATTAGGTAAAGTACAGAACACTGTGGGGTGTGCTGTTATATGAAAATAATCAACAACAGGGTGTTGTGATGCGGCCGGACGCAAAGAGTTAACACAACTAACCCGATGTTGATTATTTTCCTTTACCAGCGCATCCTAAAATGTTATACTACAGCAGTTTTATATTTATGATTATACTACAGCTCGGTTGAATGCTTGAATCTGATTGGTCAGAAGGTGTGCATTATTTTTGTCTAACAGCAAGGCTCAGACTGTAGTTCTGGCTGTAACATGAATGATGGGTTAATATAAATCACAGGGACTTGTACGGCAGACACTCCATAATCTAAGACTAATAATAAACAAATTAAAGAAATGTGTTGTTTAACAAAGTAAAACTGACAATTGTTGATGTGGTGAGGTTTTTTTGTTAGGAGACGTTTATTTAACATTTACGGTTTCTCAGTAAATTGACAGGCGCATTTTGAGCGAGAGAGAGCAAGCAAGACAGAGAGAGAGTGAGAGAGAGAGAGAGAGAGAGAAGGAGAAGGAGAAGGAGATGCTGGTGAGGGAATGACTGTTTTCGCCGCTATAACGCAGTTGAGAACAGGAACTAACTATAAACCATAGAAAAGTGCAGCGTGTCGTTTATAGCTGCATTGAATGTTACAGAACATCCATGAAACAAGTTACTTCATGTTTTCAAGTCAATTTTATTTGTGTAGCGCTTTTAACAATAGACATTGTCACAGAGCAGCTTTACAGAAATATGAAAATTCTGGATATAAATTTTAAATTTATAAATTTGTCCCTAATGAGCAAGCCAGAGGTGACGATGGCAAGGAAAAACTCCCTGAGACTTCATGAGGAAGAAACCTTGAGGGGAACCAGAGTCAAAAGGGAACCCATCCTTATCTGGGTGAGACAGGATAGTGCAATTATAAATAATTCCCATCTATAACTGTGTATTATATGGTCAAAAAGTGCAATTGTGGAACCAGGAAATTCATTATACATGAAGTCTATTTTGTTGACGTTATCAACTGTTCACTGATGGAGACTGGAAAGAAATAATTAAAAAAAATACGCAAAACTTTCCTTTGTCGGAAGAGTTACAGCTTTATCTCTGATTACAGCTTTATCTTTATCTCTGTCAATTACAAAGAACTGACACTGGTGACTCCTTCCATAAATGTTAAACAAATGTCTCCTTACAGAAAACGTCACCACATCAAACAATTACACATTTTTATTTGTTAAATAACATTTTAAAATAATTTTATTATTAAGCTTAAATTATGTTATTTACTTTAGAAACTATAACATATTAGAAGGAGCTCTTTAATATAAACCTGTGATTTTCAGCTGAACTACTTTCACTTTGATGAATAAAGGCTGTGTCCTAATCCACATCAGCAAGTCTGTGAGACATCACTGAAGACCTGGAAAAGATTATTTAAAAATTACAACTACAAAAATTAAATAAGCAAACACTGTACACCAACCATGCCTTGGCTGATGGACTACAAAACTGATCTCTTTCCAGAAAGAAGTCAAAGCAAAATCAAAGCATTCCTTTTTTCCATTAACACAACTGAACCATGAAATGTTCTCATGAAGAATGCGTGATGCTAACAAAGTTCAGAATTGCTTAAGCGTGATCATTTCATATCCAGTACTGTACTGTTCTGTAATGTAATCTGGATTATGTAATCTGATTATAAAAATCAAGAGCCCGTAATCAAAGTAAACTACAGAACATTTGAGAAAGTATGCCTTATCAGATCACAGTTATTATGTGATTGTGTTTCTAACATCAATAAATCGTATGATAATAATTTGGAATTTACTGTGTGTGCCCATAAACTGCAGCTGAGCCAGTGTCGGCCGTGTGTGATCTCTCGCAGTAGATCTACTCATTTCAGACACTGGCAAAGGGACTGTTCGCTGAACATATAGCTAGGTTAGCTTTGGATTCTTAACTTACAATGTAAAACTAATGTTTTACTGAAATTGTAACACTAACTGTATGTTTTTCAGAAGTTGCATAAGTTTTTCGAGTGAAATCTTGAGAAATAGACTACATAGCAAGCGTGTCCTCGTGTTGTGAATAGTGAATTGCCCACGAGATCTTTGTTTAATCACAAAGATGTTTTTTCTCACTAAAATAAATGAAGTCATTGATGATTTACTAAAAGGGCGTTTGTGTAAAATACAGTTGTTTAGTTCTGGAAATTTCTAGAATTCTGTGGGTTCTCTATAACATGACAAGCTCTGTTGTTATTTTGTCTTATTAACATCAAGAGAGAAAAAAGAAGCTGGTGAGGAAACTCTATGTAGCTGCCATAACAAGCAATGATAGGAACTTTTTGCAGACGTGTCAGATTAACCATAACTATAAACGGATAAAAAATAGTAAATTCATGAATAAATGTAATCAGTGATTAATTCCTGTGATATAAGGGGAATAAAACACTCTGGGATGCATTGTTATAGGAAAATAATCTACAAAACAGTAACTGCTTAGCGTTGGAGCACATTGCACCACCATGTTGTTGATTATTTTCTTAGCACAGTATGTCCCCAAATGTTTTATTCCTTGGCTACCTAAAAATGACCAGTGAATAATTATAAATTATTAAACATTTATTTATAATTAATTATAAAAACATTTAAAATGGCATTGTTGAGTGCTTCTAAAATGACCAGGACAAAAAAAAATTCATTATAGTTTTCACTTGAACTCTATTTTGTTTATCAACTGTTCCCTGATGGAGACTTTCAAAACTGTTCATGGCAATTGCAGTCCTAAAGCTATCATAGAAATTGCAGTCCTAAGCCATCGTAGCAAAATTGTTCATATCACTTGCAAGTCCAAAGCCATCTTCATGATTTCTAAGTGGTACCATCCACAGTAATCTTGTGTATCTTTAGGCTGTCCATGTGGGGACATCCTCAGCAGCGAGTGATTTCCAAGTGATGAGAACTCCAACCAGAAATAGGGCATCAGGCAGGTGCAGAGAGCAGAAGGGGTCAGGATCATTGGAGTAGCAGGTGTAGCTTGATAGAGAGAGAGAGAGAGAGAGAGAGAGAGAGAGAGAGAGAGAGAGAGAGATTATTAGGTATCATTTACATTTTAGCAGGTAGAAAGAGTCTTTCACTCCATCATGAGGCAAAAAAAATTACTGCTTGTTGCAAAACTTTCCTTTGTTCCAAGAGTTACAGCTTTATCTCTGATTACAGCTTTATCTTTATCTCTGTCAGTTACAACTGACACACCTTATAGAAAACTTCACCATATCAAACAATTACACATTTTATTTGTTAAATAATATTTTTTAATCATTTTATTATTAAGCTTACATTATGTTGTTTACTATAGAAATGATAACATATTAGAAGGAGCTCTTTAATATAAACCTGTGATTTTCATCTGAACTACGTTCACTTTGATGAATAAAAGGCTGTGTCCTAAAGAAAGATTATTAAGTATCATTTACATTTTAGCAGTAGAAAGTGTCATTCCCTCCATCATGAAGTGAAAAAAATACTGCTTGTTGCAGAGGGAGAGAGAGAGAGACAGAGAGAGAGAGAAAGAGAGAGATTATTAAGTATGCTAATTGTCATGTAATGGTTAAGGACAATGTACATTATGTGCAGAGTGCAAGCAGGGACTCCGGGAAGTCTAGCTGTGACAGCAAAACTAAAAGGGAGAGCCAGAAGGTAAAACAGACATTAGGGCACCCTGGTACATAAAGCGGCCAGCCACTTCACCATCAAGAAACCTGAGTGAATGCGTGAGAGTGTGTGTGTGTGTGTTGGGGGGTGTCAACAGCATCCAAACATTCCAGTTCACAACACCACTCGTGCCTGTGAAACCTCTTGATCTGCTCCTTTACCTAAGAAAAAAACTATTCACAAAAGGCTTGACTAAACAAATATGATTTTAGTCTAGACTTGAACACTGAGACTGTGTCTGGAAGGCTGTTCCATAACTGTGGGGCTTTGTAAGGGAAAGCTCTGCCCCCCCCCTGCTGTAGATTCCCTATTCGAGGTACCAACAAATAGCCTGCACCTTTTGATTGAAGTAGGTGTGGTGGATCATAAAAGACCAAAAGTTCGCTTAGGTACTGCAGCACAAGACCATTCAATGCAAGATAGTTGTGATGTGGTCATATCTTCTGGTTCAAGTAAGGACTCTTGCTGCTGCATTCTGGACTAACTGGAGCTTGTTTATGCATCTACTGAAACATCCAGACAGTAAGGCATTACAATAATCCAACCTAGAGGTAACAAAAGCATGAACTAGTTTTTCATCGTGTAGTGACAGTATATTTCTTATCTTAGCAATATTTCTGAGATGAAAGAAGGCCATCTTAGTAATATTATCTACTTCTGCTTCAAATGAAAGACTGGAGTCAATAATCACAGCAAGGTCTTTTACTGGTGCACATGATAAAACAGAAAGACCATCCAGAGAGAGTATGTAACCAGAAAGCTTACTTCTAGCTGCATGTGGTCCTAGTACAAGTACTTCTGTCTTGTCAGAATTAAGTAGAAGGAAGTTAATAAGCATCCAATGTCTAATGTCCTTTACACGTTCCTCAACTTTACTAAGCTGGTGTCTGTCATCTGGCTTTGCTGAAACATACAAGTCTGTGTCATTAGCATAACAGTGGAAGCTAATACCATGTTTACAAGTACTTTTACCTAGCGGTAGCATATATAAAGAAAAGAGCAGTGGGCCTAAAACAGAACCTTGCGGAACACCAAACTTTACCATAGTATGCATAGAGAAGTCACCATTTATGTTTACAAACTGATAACGATCAGTCAAATAAGACCTGAGCCAGGAGAGAGCCATTCCCTTAATGCTTACAACATTTTCTAGTCTATCAAGGAGAATACTATGATCAATGATATCAAAAGCTGCACTAAGGTCAAGAAACACAAGCAAGGCGACACAACCCTGATCAGAGGCCATTAGTTGGTCATTTACCACTTTAACCAGCGCTGTCTCTGTGCTATGATGAGGCCTAAATCCTGACTGATACATTTCATAAATGTTATTCCTATGTAGGTATGAGCATAACTGCTGTGCTACAACCTTTTCTAGGATCTTGGAGATAAAGGGGAGGTTTGATATTGGCCTATAGTTGGACAACTGACAGGGGTCAAGGTCAGGTTTCTTTTATTCGGGCTTTGATAACTGCAGGTTTAAAAGATTTTGGTACATAGCCAGTGCTAAGAGAAGAATTGATTAATTGCTTCTGGAATTATCTATTTGAAGAAACATTTGATTCAGATTTTGATGAGGAAATTAGTGAAATTTTGATGAGGAAATTAGTGAAATTAGTTCAGTCTCTCAAAGGGGAGTAAAATATTGTTTATCTGATATGGTTATATTGTTATCTACAGGGTTAGTTATCAACTTGTCTGGATTTAAATTTATAGTCTGAATTTTTTGCCTGATATTTTCAATTTTACCATTGAAAAAAAAACCATGGTCATCACTTCTACATATTGATGGTGTACATATTTCTGTGGTGGATTTATTCCTAGTTAATTTTACAGTATTAAATAAGAATCTAGGATTATTTTTGTTATCTTCTATTAGGGTGGAGAGATACATTGATCTAGCAGCACTCAGAGCTCAGGAGGCTCTCCTTCCATGATGTTTGAAATATTACCAATATAGTTTGATGCCATTTTCGAGTGGTCTGTTTTAAGGAGCGTGTGTGATTGTTATACCGGGGTGCTAGCTTTTTCTCTTTAATTATTTTTCTTTTATGTGGAGCTATATCGAGTGTAGTGGAACGTTTACTAAGCATTCAGGTGCCTGACCCAATCATAGTTGATAACTCTGGGAAATCACTGATAAAACTCTATGAAGTAGCTGACGTCAATGTACGTATGACACAGTAGTGTGGCAAGGTGCATTATGACTAAGACACATTTTAAATGAGATGAGATAATGATCTGAGATAGCTTTATAGCTTTTATATTTAATCCGAATGTTAGTATTAGATCAAGAGTGTGACCACCATTATTACCTCTATTACATTCTGATTAACCCCTACTGAGTCTAGAATGGACACAACTGCTGTTCTCAGAGGGTCTTCTGTATTACCAAATTGAACATTAAAGTCTCCAACAATTAATGCTTTATCTAAATAAACAACCAGGTTTGAGATGAAATCCGCAAATTCACAAAGGAATTCACAATATGGCCCTGGGGATCTGTAAATAATTAGCGGAATTGACGGGGTAGACTTTTTTTTTTCATGGCTTATGTTAGTATAAAGAACTTCAAATGTGTTGAATGTATCACTAGGTTTTTGTATGATGCCTAGATTATCATTATAAATACCTGCAACACCTCCTCCTCTGCTAGTTTGATGGGGCTGATGTATATAACTGTATCAGGGAGGACTAGCTTCATTTAATGCTTCATACTCGTTTGTTTGAATCCACATTTCTGTTAAACACAGTACATTAAACTTCTGATCAGTAATAGTTTCATTAACAATAAGCGCTTTAGATGTAAGAGATCTAATATGTAACAGTTCTAGCTTCAGATCAACAGTGCTTGCTGTGCTTTCAATATGATTAAATTTTTTGTTAATTAGGTTACTAAAACAAACTTTCTGGGTATTTCTACATTTTTGTTTAGCTCAAGGAACAGACACACTATCAATATAGTGGAACCTGAGTGATGACTCAGTGCAGTCAGCAGATGGTCAGTTTAGCCTGCTTGTCTTCTCCCTGGCCTTGGCTCTGGATTGTCACTGATTAACTAGGCCTGTTCTGAGACTATGTGCTATGCTGCAAGAAATGAGAGCAGCACCTTCCCGAGTGGAATGGATATCATCCTGCCCTAACAGGCCAGCCTTGCCCTCAAAACTACTCCAAATATCTATAAAGGATTTGTGTTCATTCAGCCACCACAGTGTTAGTGACATCAGGCACTGATGTCAGGCGAGGAACGCTGAGGTGCAGTCGGTGTTCCAGTTCATCCCAAAGGTGTTCAGTGGGGTTGAGGTCAAGGTTCTATGCAGGACACTCAAGTTCTTCCACTCCAACATTGGCAAACCATGTCTTCATGGACCTCGCTTTGTGCACAGGGGCATTGTCATGCTGGGACAGGTTTAGGCCTCTTAGTTCCACGGAAGGGAAATTGTAATGCTACAGCATACAAAGACATTCTGTACGGTTGTATGCATCCAACTTTGTGGCAACATTTTGGGGAAGAACCACATATGGGTGTGATGGTCAGGAGTCCATAAACTTTTGAACATAAAGTGTATGTAGCTTCTTGTGAGAAAGCTTCATGTGCCTATAAGGTTCAGTAGTTGTGTGTTTGTCATTTTTTGGATGTTTCATCACAAAACACTCATCATTTATGTCATTATGCCTTTTCAGAGTGTTCAAGTTTTGTGTTTTTGTCATTAATCTGGAATGAAGTGTTTCCACATTACATTACAAAAATAAAGTGAACAGTGTTGTTCCTTATAATGAGGAATAACTTGTGGAGATTGCACTCAGTGATGACATTTTTTATAATTGTCAATAACCATTATAGTTGCTTTCTAACTATTGACAGGTCATTATTAGTTCTAGATAAGTTTCTAACATTTGTGCATTACCACCCAGCATTATAACGAATACTGACATTCATGTTACAAGATGATTCTAACTTATCAAGGAATTTTTATGGCACATGATTAGAGCTTCATTAGAGCTTATAAACTGCCTACAAACTTACAAAGAATTATAAAGACAGATATAATGATTTATAATTAGGGGCGTCATAGAATGTGTTACAGAACAGCAAAATTTCCATCTTACGCTAAACACAGGCCATCTCCTGAGACATGTCTGGTGTCTGGAGTTCATTTTAACATCCTGTACAAACCATGCAAGCTTAACAATTACTACACAAGCTAAACTAGTCTGTTACTTGTTAACAATATTTGCATAATAGCTAGATAAGAAACAAAAGAAGACCCTGAAATGATACTTCCTGTTACATTTTTAGCTACCATCTACATGTAATGAGGAAAAGGAGGACAAATTAAATAACTGGTCTTAAAAAATAACTTTTAACATTTAGTCAGCTACTTTGCTACTGCAAATATCACAAAGAACAACATAGTGCAGTGAAATGTATTAAATAAAGGATAAAACACTTGGGGAGGGAAATAATCACTGATGTGGCCCCTCATGAAGTAGATTATTTTCCAAAAGCAGCATGACACAAAGTGTTTTATTCCTCTCATGCCATAGCAATTTTTCAGCAATTATAATTTTTAATATAGAACAATATACTATCCTTTTTTACCATTTATAATTACACTGATGTTGTGGAATGTCCGCAAAACAAGTTAGTTCCCGTTTTCACTTACATTAGCTATACGCAGCTATAAACAATCGTTCCCTCACCAGCCTCTCTTTTTTCATGTGTTTCATGATACCAAAAAACCGAAAAGCGTAAACTCCTCTGTCCTTAAGACTTTCCGGTGGTGGAAAACATACGCTGTTACAAAGTTCTGACACTGACACAAACACTCCTTCCATAAATGTTAAATAAGCACCTCCTTACAGATAACATTACCATATCAATGATTTTTTTTTTGTTAAATAATACCTTTTTAAAATGTGTTTATTATTAGTCATAGTCTTGATTGTCAGAGCTGCTGTTGAAAAATCTGACCAGTCAGAATCGAGACTTCAATAATGCTGTGGTATAAAATATCAGGATCAAACCATACCACTGTCTTTTAAAAACTTAAGAAAGAAAAGTAGCTCTTCTGGTTGTGCTTTGAGGTTTGTGTAGTGGAACCTTTTCCCAAGTCACGAAAGTGTTTGAGCGTCTCGTTTTAATATTAACTCTCTGAACGTGACTGCTTATGAATTCCTCTGCGTTTCCAAAAATTGTTTTGGCACCCAACCAGTAAACTATGTTGAAGTGTGTAGAATTCCTTTTTAAACACTCAATAGATCACATCAATAGATCACTGAGTATATTAAAGATGAGGTCAGTGCTTTTTGCTTTTAAGTCAGAACACTTTTTCTCATCACATTTCAACAGCTTAAATAATGAAATATCTACATAGAGGAGAATGTTCAGTCTCTGTTGTGGCCTAACGCTGTGTAAATGAGAGAAAAAACAAATGATGTGGGCCACCAACATGTGATCAATCACAATGCTCTGTTCAGTAAGCATAAGCCTGAGTGTTTTAGAGATGTGGTTGTGCAAAGGATTGTATTTGTTTAGATTAAGGTAATGTCCTCCATAATTGCTGACTACACCTTTAATTTCACGAGACACGTGTGAAGACCATGTACTAGAGTGCTCGGCAAAAGATATGGCTGTCAATCACTTCTTACACAACTGTTCTGATCCATATCACTTAACATGACCCTGAACTTTATCTGTTCTTCAATTCACACTTATAAATGTCAGCTTCCTGCCAAGGGATTATATAAACATGGGGTTATCATTAGGAACCAATAAAATAGTGAAGACTTCACACGTGTTCAAAGATTTTAGGGGTGGTTTAGAGCAAAAAATTCAGCACAGTATCATGTAACGTCCCTTTAATTTCACAAGGACCATATTAATTGACACTAGTAAAATAGTTAAACTGACTATATAAATAAATTCAAGTATTCTCTTGACTTTTTATGTGGTTCCATACTGAATAAATAATAAAACTCACCTGAACTTCATATTAATGTTGGCCTTCTTGCAGAAAAAAATATAAAGAGACAAACCAAGTGAAATTTAAGTTTAAGCTTACTAAACCACTCCTACATTCAGTGAACACTGCTTCATTGTTAGTGGCTATAAACGTTACACGTGGCGCTGTTAGTGATAGACACTAATGTTTATGACATTGTGCCATAATATATACACTCAATGAGCACTTTATTAGGAACACTTGTACACCTGCTCATTCATACAATTATCAGCCAATCAGGCAGCAGTGCAATGCATAAAACTATGCAGATACAGGCCAGCAGCTTCAGATAATGTTCACATCAGCCATCAGAATGGGGAAAAAATGTGATCTCAGTGATTTTGACTGTGGCATGATTGTTGGTGCCAGATGGGCTGGATTGAGTATTTCTATAACTGGCAATGTCCTGGGAATTTCATGCACAACAGTCTCTAGAATTTACTCAAAATCGTGCAATAAAGAAAAAACATCCAGTGAGCGGCAGTTCTGCAAACAGAGAGAGGTCAACAGAGAATGGCCAGATTGGTTCGAGCTGTCAGAAAGGCTACAGTAACTCAGATAACCACTCTGTACAATTGTGGCGAGCAGAAAAAGTATCTCAGAATGCACAACACACTGAACCTTGAGGTGGATGGGCTACAACAGCAGAAGACCATGACAGGTTCCACTTCTGTCAACCAAGAACAGAAAGCTGAGGCTGCAGTAGGCACAGGCTCACCAAAACTGGACAGTTGATGATGGGAAAAACACAGCCTCGTCTGATGAATCTTCATTTCTGTTGAAGCGCACAGCTGGTAGGGTCAGAATGTGGCACCAACAGCATGAATCCATGGACCCAACCTGCATTGTGTCAACAGTCCAGGCTGGTGGAGGTAGTGTAATGGAGTGGGGAATGTTTTCTTGGCATACTTTAGACCCGTTAAAACCAATGAATCATTGCCACAGCCTACTTGAGTATTGTTGCTCACCATGTGCATCCCTTCATGGCCACAAATTTCCCATCTTCAAATGGCTATTGTCATGAATCAAAAGTCGTCTCAAACTGGTTTCAAGAACATGACAATGAGTTCAGTGTTCTTCAGTGGCCATCCCAATGTTTTGGGCATGTTGAGATGCTTTTCTGCTCACCACAGTTGTAAAGAGTGATTAGAGTATATGAGTTAGTATATCCTTCCGGGCAGCTCAAACCAATCTGGCCATTTTCCTCTGACCTCTCTTATCAACAAGGTGTTTTTTTGTTGTTGTTGTTGTTTTTCTTACCATTCTGTGTAAACTCCAGAGACTGTTGTGTATAAAATTCCCAGGAACTCAGCAGTTTATGAAATAAACTAGACCATCTGGTACCAACATCCATGCCATGATCAACATCACACTCTTTCTTCATTCTGATGTTTGATTTGAACATTACCTGAAGCTTTTGGATTGTGCTGCTGCCACATTATTGGCTGATTAGAGAACTGCTGGAATGCGCGTGTACATGTGTTCCTAATAAAGTGGACAGTGAGTGTATGTACCAAATTCTAGCCATGTAGTAATGCAGGACTGAGTTTCTTGGCTTCACATCACTGCATCCTGAATTTATTTAACGCAACAATTAAGATACTGTGGCATAACTAAAGAATAAAACACTTTGGGATGTGCTGCTGTAGGAAAAGTGGTGTGAGGCAGCCAAAGTTGATTATCGTTCTATAAAAGCATATCACAAAGTGTTTTATTCCTGTTACATGACAGCAATTTGTCAAAGCTAAGATGTTTGTATTTATTAAAGGATGACAATTTTCATCCACGAAACAGGTTAGTTCCTGTTATAAAGTCATCTCTTCACCAGATTTTCTTTTTTTTTTCTTTCTTGAAATTAATTTTTTTTTAAAAACGCAGCTTGTCATGTTACAGAGAAACAGCGAAATGTAAACTCCTCTGTCCTGGTGTGGATTAAAATGAAATCGCATCGGAAACAAATGATTAAAATACCTTTTATAAAAAAAAAATGCAAAATAACACGAAGGCCTGTTGAAGGTTGCAGTTTTCTTGGAAAAGGAAATAAATATTTTTACTGTATTATAGTTGTAGCTTACTACATTCGTAAATCTATTTTTGAACGAGTAGGAGCATTGCAGTATAACGCTGCATTCAACTACAGGTCGTAACTTGTAATTCCCAACCTCCGATCAGGAAAAAAAGAAAAGAAAGCACCCCCTCAACTTGGAATTTCTACTCGTGAACTTCGGCTGGTCTCCTTAACTCCGAGCTCAGCAAGTGATATCAAATCAACATGGCTGCTCACAGCATGAACAGTAAACAAAGTAGCACTTCTTACCTTTAAATGAGTTACACTGTATATACAAGTATTTAAGTTTTAGACCAATCAACATACAGACATATTCACTTATTAAATCTTTACCACTGACTATACAGTTCACTGTTCTGAGGAGGAGAATATACATCACTCATCACATTTAGCTGGCTAACTTGATGCTAACAAAAGACGAACATGAAGGCATCCATGTTGTTGTTTTTTTCCCACGTTATAGCTTGAAAGCATGGAGGTTGAAAATGATGTCATTCCGAGCACTGACTTTCCACTTCCAGCATTAAATTCAGATGAAATTGCATATAGTTAACGTTCAACTTGACATTACATAGCAAACTCCTGTTGTTTGAACATTTACGGTGCTAAATTAACCCTTGTAGTGTCACTGCATATCAGCAGGGTTAAATGAACTCGTCCTCCATTGTATCAAAGCCAAAAATAAAAATATAAATAATTAAAAATGTACACACTTCCCCACTGTTGCGATGAATGTAGTCAGTCAGCCAGGACAGTCTTTTGTGTGTGTGTGTGTGTGTATGTGTGTAGTCTGCCTCATTTATTATGCACTGATGCAGTGAGGCTAATATCCAGCACCAAACTGTGAGCCAGAAATCATCCAGTAGCAGAAACCACATCAGCACATATGTCTGACATACTGAACTGTGTGGACAATGCTAAACTGGTAGAGTGGACATTGCTAAACTAATAGCGCTAAACCAAGTGTGGTTGGACTTTAGATTTTTAATTTTTTTTTTTTTTATACTGTGTGTGAAAAAGAGTAAGAGACAGACAGGAAGAGAGAGAGAGAGAGAGAGAGAGAGTGGCAGGCCAACAGAGAGAAAGTGAGAATGATGTGAAGAGAGAGAGACAGAGAGAGACAGATAGACAGAGGAAGACAGAAAGATAGACAGACACAGAGACAAAGGGGAAGAAAGGGAGAAAGAGAGAGAGATAGTCACTGAGAGACAGCAAGAGAGAATGAAAGAGTGACAGGAAGACAGGACGAGATAAACAGAGGGAGAAAGAGAGAGAGAAAGAGAGAGAGAGAGAGAAAGACAGAGACAAAATGGGAAGAGAGAGACAGAGAGAAAAAGACAGAAAGAAACAGAAAGAAAGAAAGAAAGAGACAGAAGAAGAGAGTGACAGACAGAGGGAGAGCGAAAAACAGGAGAACGTTTAACCAGACCAAGCCAACTGGACTCTATAATGAAGCAGTACACATTCACCTCGAGTTCCTGTGGTAATGAATGTCTTTAATGGTGTTCTGTCTCTCTCTCTCTCACACACTCACACACACAGACAAGCAGTGACAGATGATGAAATCACACAACTTGGCTTGACTGCACAGTGCCACAGACAGAACACACACACGCGCGCACACACTCATAATTCAGTGTTAATGAAGAGGCTCTACAGAGAGCGAGTCCTTGAGAGAGAACACACTGTCACTCAGAGAGCAGGATGCTAATCACCAGCGAGTGAAGAGGAGAGACGTGGTGGACGTCATGAGCTAATTTTCCATCCAAAAGTTTCGCAAATGTTAAGCAAATTTCCAAAAAGCCACAATATATCACTTTTTAAATAAAAAGAAATGAAAGAGGAAGAGATTTTTTGAAAGATGTATTTACATCCAATTTAGTAGTATTCTAACTCATCTTTGCTAGCTAGCTATATTGAATAACCATTTTACACACAGTTAGTTGGTTTCCTTTAAGGTTGGCTAGCTTGGTAACAAAATTGGCTTTAAGGTTGGCTAGCTTGCTAACAAACTTGGCTTTAAGGTTGGCTAGCTTGCTAATAAACTTGGCTTCGACTTTACACAATTGTTATCCAAAGATCTTCTAATTTAAATTACACGCTTAATAGCTAAGCTAATCTTAGCTAGCTTGCTATCAAGCCTAGCTTCTAACATAAAGTACACATTTAATAGTTAACCCAACGCTTTCAAACTTTGCTACTCGTATAATTTGCACAATTTATAGTTATTCAATGCTAGCTTGCTAGCCAATTTGGCTATTTCTTTAAGTTTTAGTTAATAGTTAACCATTCTTAGCTAGCTTTCTAGCAAAATACAGGTATAATTCACACAATTTATAGTTAAATGCTAGCCTGCTTATTTATCCCAATGCTAGCTTTCTACCAAACTTTGCTATTAGCTTAAATTCCAAAAAAAAAAAAAAAGTTAACCCAGTGCTAGCTTGCTTGCTATCAAACTTGGCTTTTAGTTTTATTAAACAACTATGGATAATCAGTACTTGATATCTTCCCAGCAATCTAGGCTTTGGTTTAAATTACACAATTAATATTTAACCCGATGCTAGCTGGCTTGCTAGCAAAACAGGTTACTGGTCTAATTATTAGCTAACCCAATGCTAGTTAACTTGGCTACTGATTTTAATTACACAATAACATTAGAATTAACATACACTAACTTGTTAGCAGACTTGGTTGGCTGTTAATGTCAAATACTGCTGGAGAGGAAAGCTAACTAGCTAGAGTCTGTAAATTAGTATCCACTAATTTGGCATGCTAATATGATCTGACAAAGTAGGCAAGTAAATGGTGCTCAGTGAATGATAACCAGCTAATTATGCCCTCAGATGTGTTTAAAGCTAGTTAGTATCAAAATAGTGCAATATATATTGGCTATTGGCTGTTGCCTGGTGAGGATTGGAGAATTGGTGTTAGCTAATGCTAGTTCACATCTAGATAGCCAGCAACTTGTGTGTTGTGATAAAAATGTGGGAAAGACAATAACATTAACCTGTGGAAAATAGAGGATGTTAGAGTAGACCTGAATATTGTGTGAAGCTGTGACAATAATCATCAGAAGCTAAAAGCTAGCTAACATTAGCTAATTTATGCAGCATTAGCAGGATGGATAAAAGAAAGATTCTGGCTAAGCGGTAAGCTAAGACCACCAAGCCAATAATAAATAAATTAGAATGTCTCATTATGTAAGAAACATTAAAATTTCCTGCTCTGTCAAATGGTAAAAGCTTAAAAAATTGCTAGCTTAATTAGCTAGCTAAGACACTATCTACTTTAGCTTAGCTATAACATTAGCTTACTTGTTCAGTCCAAATTAATTCAGTTTAGCTCAACACCTCTGCTACATAACTAACATTACCCAAAACAACAAGTTAGATCATTCTAGCTATGTTAGCTAGCAGTGTTACAGCTAAAGCTTAGCTAACGTTAGCTAACAGGTAAAGCAGCTAATGTTAACTTTAGATTAAAGTTTCTACGTTAGATAAACGTCCTGTGTGGCATTTCATAGAGGCTATGCTACTACAAAATTCAATTTCCACCAACGAAATTGGCCAATATAAAATGACTGTTTTTTAGATGCTTGCTAGCTAAGGTTAGCCAGCATAAAGAGTTAAAGCTAGCTACTACTGCACATGTTGTCTTGGTGTTGTGATGATGTTATAAATACTCTGTACCCGTTGGCTAAATCACTTTAAGACGTGAGAACCAAAACAGTACCATGTATAACGAATAAGATGCACTCATTTACATAAAATTTGCGTACATTTGCATAAAACCAATGGATGGAAATGACACTACAGAAATAGAAGAGAAGAGGAAAAGACAGGAGAAGACATTTATTAAGAGGAAATCGAAGTCGACTACAGCTAGCTAGAGCGCCAACAGAGAGAGGACGGCTCAGTTGTTAGCGTCCCCTCCTTCACTGTCCTGCTGGTCGCTGGTCCACAGGGTCAGGTTGTCCCTGAGCAGCTGCATGATGAGCGTGGAGTCCTTGTACGAGTCCTCGTTCAGATTGTCCAGGTGTCCGATGGCCTCGTCGAACGCCTCCTTGGCCAGCTGGCACGCCTGCTCGGGTGCGTTCTGGATCTCGTAGTAGAAGACGGAGAAGTTGAGGGCCAGGCCGAGGCGGATGGGGTGCGTGGGCGCCATGTTCTTGGCGATGTCGAACGCCTCCTTGTAGGCGGCCTCAGAGGCGCTGACGGCGGTGGCGCGCTTGTCTCCGGTGCCCACCTCGGCCAGGTAGCGCTGATAGTCGCCCTTCATCTTCAGGTAGAAGACTTTGCTCTCCAGTTGGCTGTCGTCGCAGCTCTTGATGAGGTAGCTGTCGAGCAGCGAGAGAACATCCTGGCACACGCCCTCTAGCTCCTTCTCGATGGTCTCGCGGTAGGCGCGCACCAGCTCCAGCTTCTTCTCACCACCATCCTGTGCTGCAGTCTTCTGCTCGATGCTGGAGGTGACACGCCATGACGAGCGCCGAGCCCCTACCACGTTCTTATACGCCACTGACAGCAGGTTGCGGTCCTCGTTCGACAGCGGCTCATTCAACTCCGTCACCTGAGGGGAGGAAACAAAGGGGAAGGGGGGAAGAAGGATGGGCTGAATTTGAGACATGGCCCATAAATAATCTCTGTTGTGTAAATGTGTAACCTTTCAGCAGTCATGTTTATGCTTCCTGTCTATATCTAACCATCTGTTTTGTCTATCTATCTATGTCTGTACGCCTGTCTGTCCTTCTATCTTTCTGTTCATCCATCTGTATATCTCCTTTTCTGTTTATCTGTTTTGTCTAGTTATGTATCTTTTTCCATCTATGTATCTATTTGTCTGCCTGACTACTTATCAATCTATCCTCGTCCTTTTGTCAGTCTATCACCCTGCATTAACACGAGCAAGCGATTAGGTATGACTCGGTAAAGCGACAAATCCAAATGACTGCCTTGAATGTTTCCGTGGACCAATCCTATGCTGCATGTGGTCTGAAGTTCCTTCAGTTCCCCACTAGGGGTGTTACGGTTTGATACGATTTTTCACAGTATGAACCTAACCTAGTCAGAAAATATGCCGGATTCACTGTAATTTTTTCTTTGACTCTAATTTTCTCCCTTATTTCTCCCCAAAAGAAATTTTTTTTCTTTCCCAAAAGAAATTCCCCTAATTGTTCTTCTTATTTTTGAGAACGTCTTTTCCGTGAAATCACATACTTACACTGTCAGTATTTATCACAAGTAGCTCTGAGGAAAGGCTGTGTGAATATATGTAGCTAGCATAGCAGTGTGCGGTGCTGCTTAGCAAAAAAAAAAAATAGACAGTAGTTTAGTTTACTTAGCGAAATCCAACCTATATGTTAGGGATGAGAACCACTGGAGTATGGAACCTGACTGAATTATTAAAAAAAAATAATAATAATCAATCAGTATTTTGATAAAATTCATTAGCGAGGTAACTCTCCGAACATACACAGTGACCAGTCATGACATCATAACAACCCTATTCCCCACTCACAACTTTAGTTCGTACCTGCAATTAGTTTCGTGGTACTGTCTGACGCACAAAAACCGAAGAACAACATATCACCGCAGAATCATCGAATCCTCTCAATAAATGTGTATAAAGACAATTACAAAGAAAGGCGCCTCTGGTGAGTGTACGTAGCTAACGTAGTTAGCTTGTTTTGTTAATCCACCACCGATGCTAGTATGAATTTGAGCACGTAACATGTAAATCAAACAACTGATTTTCACACTGATTAGTGCACTATTTAATTTGTACTTAGCTAGCTACATACAGCTACTACCGATTCTCATTGGAAATGCTGGACAGGCCACGCCCACAAGCAGCACGAGTAGCAATCTCTACACGAGACAATCTACAAGCGAAATGAACGACTTGTCGCTTGCTAATGTGAACGTAGGGTCAAGCTGTCCCCCTATCTATCTATCTATCTATCTATTTGTGTTTATTGTAAATCTATTTATTCAAGAATCTGTTTGTCTAATTTTTGCTCTGTCAACCCATCCTGTTTTTTTTTTTTTGTCTACATCCATACATCTGTTGCTCTGATCATATTCCAGGCGTTACCTTATAACCTTTGACCCTGTACCCTGATATTTTTCACTTATCCCAGTGCAGCAGTGTAAAGAAGTGAGTTAATGTATGGTTTAAACATATGGGTTGCCAGACTTGTTTTATAAAATCACACTCAGCTGGGAGAAACTGTAATTATGTAATTATGTATCCTATAATTCTATATTACATAAACAACATAACTTGTACTCTGGCATAACATAAGTTTATGTCAAGGTAAAGGGAAGAAGCGCTTGTTGTGTGCCAATTATAAGATTTATACCTGACACAAGATATTTCTGACGCAATATCACTTTTGTTCACACATTAAAATCATCACTACCCCTGCGTTCCACTCAGGATGAGGTTCACTATTCATGCAGCATTTTAATCAGGAGATAACGTTTTTTAAAACGTAAATCTCCTTATTTCAGACAAATCATGTTTAATCACCAGCGCAGTCCCGTTAGTCTCCTTAGTGAACAAGAGTTCAGTGAATGTGTCAAGGTTCCTTTCTGGTTCAAATGCAGCATAAAAAATATTTTTAAAATACTCTAACATTATTAAGCATCATGGAAGACATGAAATTGATTAGAAATTGAAATTATTATATTATATATATATATATATATATATATATATATATATATATATATATATATATATATATATACACATATGTGTGTGTGTGCGTGTGTGTATGTATGTATGTATATACACACACGCCTATATTTTGATCCTGATTTAATGATCGCCCCGACCTTGCATCCAATGTCAAGGGAGAGACTGCATACTTGGTGCATCAGGATGAGATGAAAGGGGAAAAAAAAAAAGAAATATGAGAAATTAAAAAAAAAAAAAAAGGCAGTCTCATGCCCTCAGAAAAATTCTGTATATTTTAAAATCTGACTTTAAGACAGACGTGTCATTGCAGATTGCATCATAGGATTTGAGCATCCTTTTGTGCACGGACGCCAATTTGTTCGTATGATGCTGCGGCTGATGGACAGATGCTTACACGTCTCATCATCTCACAACTGACCAAGAAGCCATGACAGACATCTTTATTATTAAAAGATAAAGAGAGATTTAAGAATGTATTGTTATTGTCATGGATATGTAATTTGTAGCACTGCTTAACCAGTGACACCTTCAATATGTAAAATTAAAAAAAAAAAAAAGTATTTATGTGAAAACAGAACAGAAAAAGAATAGACAATATATATTAATATATTTTATTTATAACCTTTTTTTTTTTTTTTAAATATATATATATATATATATATATATATATATATATATATATACTTGCCATCACAAAGAGATGCTCCAGCAGTGACAAAAGACAAGGTTGCCAGATTGATTAAATATCTTCCTTTTTATTTTTACATTTCACACTGAGGAGATATAGCAATGTTTATACCTTGCTAGAAATGTGTTAGGATCTATATAAAATATTAATTTGTACTATTTAAGTTTAAGTTTAGAGCATATGATTTTGATGTAATTAGAAGTATGAATTAGACGACTCTGGCAACCCGGGATAAAGACTCAGCAGCAGGGAATGTGTGCTGCTGCATTGCACTGCATTGCACTGCATGATGGTGTCAGGTTTGATGCATGCATGCATGAGGATTGTACTGCAATGCTAAAAAACATTTTTTTTAAATATCCCACGATTACAGAGTCACTCACCAGCTTCATGGCGGCGGCCATGTCATCATAGCGCTCCGCCTGTTCGGCCAGCCGAGCCCTCTGGATGAGCTGCTCCCTGTCTGCCATCTTTCAGCGCTTCTGTTTTTTAAACACTGGTCAACTAAAACCTCGCTTTTTGTCCCTCCTGAGCCCTCTTTTCTATTCTCTTATCCTCTCTTTCTCTTCCTCTCTCTCTCTCTGTCGCAGCGTCCTGCTGTCAATCCTGCTCACACAAGGGCTGGGAAAAGGGGCGGGGCGTCAGCTCGGTCTATTTCATGGGTGACGTCACGTTCTAAAAATAGCCAACACGGAGGTGCAGGAGTGCGCATGCGCAGTGCTGCTGCCGTTGCAGCGTTCAGGAGACTTTGCTGTAGTAAAATGATGCTGTTCTGAAAGCTGTGTGTGTGTGTGTGTGTGTGTGTGTGTGTTTTTCCCCACACATCCTTACACTATATGGCCAAAAATATTGTCTATGTGCTTTTCTTATATAACCTCCCCAACAGAGTTTTTTAGTCACGTTTTTAGACTGATGGTGTTCTTAGTCCATGACCTAGTGAACCAGTATCAGGATGTATTTACTGACAGAGACTTCGAAGCGCTTCTGTAAGTCGCTCTGGATAAGAGCATCTGCCAAATGCCGTAAATGTAAATGTAAAGTATGTGGACCCCTGACCATCACGTTCCAGCATGACAATGCCCCTGTGCACAAAGCGAGCTCCATGAAGACATGGTGTGTTAAGGTTGGAGTGGAAGAACTCGAGTGTCCTGCACAGAGTCCTGACCTCAACACCACTGAACACCCTTGGGATGAACTGGAACACCGACTGCACCCCAGACCTCCTCACCCAACATCAGTGCCTGACCTCACTAATGCTCTTTGGGATGAATGAATCCCCACAGCCACGCTCCAAAATCTAGTGGAAAGCCTTCCCAGAAGAGTGGTGGTTATTATAACAGCAAAGGGGAAATAAATCTGGAATGGGATGTTCAACAAACACACATGGACACTGTGATGGACATTTGGCCATACAGTGTACCTTATAGGTGTACTTTGCAGGACCATAATTCATTCTTCAGTAAGTGCTTTATTCTGGAGCCTATTCCAGGAACACTGGAAGCAACGTGAGAGAATTCACTCCATATGGGACGCCAGTTCACCTCCACACGCATAGTCACACCTATTCACTATAGCCAATCCACCTTCCTGTGTGTTTTTGGCAGGTGGGAGGAAACTGGAGAACCCTGAGGAAACCCACGTGAACATTTGGAGAATATGCAAAAACTCCAAACAGACAGTAAACCGAGCTCGGGATTGAACCAGGGACCCTGGAGCAGTGAGGCGACAATGACCAAATATTATTTGGGCGGTGTACATTCTTAGCACAGAGTGTGTGGTGCTGGTATGAGGGGATCAGGTATGGTAGGGTTTTTTTTTTTAAACACCTCGTGTTAAACAATCAAAAACCTCCATGCAACAGCAGTGCAGTGGTGAGAAATTGACACACATGAAGGTTCGAATAACACACTGTGCAGGGAAAAAAAGGACAACCTTTAGGCCCACACGTATACATATATTTTTTTGGAAATATAGTAGTAAAAAAAAATTATAAAAAATCCCGTCCACACAAAAAGTGTCTCGTAAAAAATCTCCTTTTGACAAGAGCACGCCAACCCGGTGATTTGTGCATCATCGTTATGTCAAATGCCGCAAGAATACCATTAAGAGCATGAATAGTCAGTCTTAGAGAAGGCGAAATGCAGGAAAAGGCCAACATGGAACAAATACGAGGATTTCTAAGTGTGGACTGACGATGAGGTGGGAATATTGCTTAAATTACACTTTAATCTTATCGAAAGATCTCCGTTCACAGTGTGGTTTTAGCGCCAGAGCGGTGGGTTCAGGAGCAGTACAATGCGTATCATATTCTCAAGTCTCTGTACGAGGGTGGAATAAAACAAAACAAAGTCAAATTAAATTGCAAATGTTATCAGATAGGAAATTACAGACCACAAAGCAACAAGCTGCTTAGCAGCCGTGATAAACGGAGTACTAGTGCATTCACACCACACATAAAAATCACGATGGTTGGCATTTTTTGAAAATATCTGATTTTTTTTTTTTTTTTTTGAAAATGTAAAATTTTTTCGTCAACACATAAACAGTGTAAACTGAGTATAATTAAAATTTATCCATCCTTGAGAGCGTTTTTTATCCCTAAAAGATTAATTTTCAGTGACCCAATTTTTTTTTTATTAAAATAAGAAGACATTAGATTCCAGGTGACAGTTATAGGCATAACTTTAATAATGGTGAGTTGTGATTTCTACCATGGTAAGAAAAGTAGGAAATCATGGACCCTTGAGGAGGTCCAAGGAACCATGAACCATGGAATTTACCTGCACTGTATTTTTGTCTCTAAACAAAAAGTGTTTCTCTCCAATGGGGGGAAAAAAAACTGATGGCAGCACTTTGGGAAACAGGCTACATTCTGACCGTATTGCGCTCTTTCTAACAAATAAATAAAATATTCAGTGGCTACTGAGAAAATTAATATGAACATAGCCTTAGGATCCAAGAACTACATCTTGTGTTTCCTTTTAAATCTAATTTAAAATCACTTTTTTTAATGAAATGCATGTTTTCCTCTTCAGTGTAATGTGTTTTAGGTTAGTCTTCTATAAATTACCCTCCTAAGAGGCGGCCTGATCCACCCCAGGGGATCACAGTGCACCATCAGCATTGTGCTTCTTCCTTCCCGAGGCAATGCAGCTACTTCTGCTGACACTGAAAACTCCAAACATGTTGACTTAGTCCTTTATTTCCTCTCCTCACTCAGGCATTACATTAAAGCACCTATCAGGACTTACCTGCTGACTGCGGTTAAATCTGACTGGGCCAAATTAATTCCTGTTAGCAGTAAACTCTTTATAAATATGACAATACAAGTTAATCCCAGTCTGTGTTCTAACCCTCCGGAGAGAGTGTCTCTCAGGGGGCGCTGGAGTTCATTTTCTCCTCACAGTTCTCCCAGAAGCTCACGAGCCGGTTGTCCTTGTTGGCGCAGAAGTCGGTGAAGTCTCGCAGGAGACGGTCGGCGAGCTTTTCGTCTCCCAGGACGCTGGTGCGCCACGCTTTGGTCAGCATGGTGTTATAAGCCCAGTGGTAGCCAACATGCTCTTCAGGGCCAAACAGACTCTGACTGGCCGAGGAGGCGGAGTTACGGCGGCGCCGCTGCTGACCGCTCGAGTACTTCCTCTTTGAGTAGGGCAACTGCATGAACACTGTGCCTGGACAAAAAGGAAGAGATTATACATAAAATAGAAAATACAGTGTGAGAGACCAGGCAGGAAAGTAAGAGGCTCTCTGATTGCGTTTAAAGGAGTTTTAAAGGAAGAAGTTGGCACTGTACACCCAGTTTCCCATTCCCATGTACTCGATAACAAATCCATTAGCTAGCCCACTGAAACAGTAAAAGCTCCAATGTGCTGTTCAGTCGCATGTTTTGTTTGCCCAGAAATCTGACTGGCTAAACAGAAGTAGCTAACATGATGTGATTACATATAATGAGCTCGTTAGCTAGTTGAGAGGCATAATTCATACTAGTTATTTTGCCAAGTAAAGGCCAGTTTATACTTGACGCAGGACCTTAGCAGCATTGTTCACGTACTCGCTTGCGTATCTTATGTACATCCAGAGGATTAAAAGCAACGTCCACTAGGTGGCACATCAGACCCAAAACATCCCTGTCCATCTGGACTCAACGTAGAACTGGAAAGTTTAGTGATTTCATGCACAGCGATACTCACAAGCTTTGTCTCTCTTTAAAACTTTCAGCGTGATTGTGTCATGATTGTTTCACGGTACATTCAAAAGCATTTACTAATCTAGAAGATCCAGAAGATCTCCCCTAGAACTAAAAACCGGTTAGTGTTAGAACTCAATAACGGTCTAGATTAGCACACAAGTGTGCGATTTGAGACTCGACGTCAGTTTGGTTATTAAGTTCTGGACGCAGTGTCACATGGTGCTACACTGACCCTACTGTTTGCGTTGGTAAATTTCTCGGGTTGATTTCTGACGTGCACAAGCAACGCTCCAAACAACCGCGGCATACGCGTGGTGGCAAACTTTTAAACTTTTTTTTTTTCCCACTGTTAATATTTTAACATATTTTTTTACACATTACACACTAAAGTAAACACTTTGAGCTTTATTTTAAACAAACATAAAAGGTATTTTACCTGTGACGTGGATATACTGCGGCTTGTTTTCAGCAGGGAAGCTGAAAGCCGAGGCAGAAACTTTATCCTGAACAAAGCCAAACCTGATCAACAGAGAAGGCCGAAGTCATTTCACAGCTACAGAATATAAACCATATCAGCACTTTCACCACTTCTTCAGTTTACCTGTAAAGAATGGCCTCCTGGAAGAGCTGCATCCGGTCCCAGTACGTCTCTGGTTCGAACCCTGACCGAGACAGTGCGATATCAGGATCATCAAATCATCTCACACATCAAGGCCAAAACATGTTACAATTGAGTGCAAAAGTTTGTACACCCCATGCCACTTACATGGAACCTGTTAGCTATTGCAGTATACAATAAGTATATAATCAGCTTCATGAAATAACAGCATAAGAGGATAATTCCCGAGTCTGTCTCCAACCTCTACGCTGATGAAGAAAGTGATTCGGCTTTAAGAAGAAGCTATGACTCTTTTTTTTTAGCTCTGTGACTTTTTACTTCTTGTGCATTTTAATAAATAACAGTGTCTCGGAAATTACAGCTTGGCCTATTTTAAGGTAAGCGTGTGATGACGTAATCTGGTAGCTAAAATTTTCCTTTACCTTCAAAGCTCCACTGCAAAACTCCAGACAAAACTACACAATTACATTTTGGATAACTTGTGTAAGTTTGTTTGCTCTCACCGTCGAACAGGTTGTCATTTGCGTCATTGAGCAGGCACTGGATGTTGAGGGGGATGAAGAGCTGAGCGCGCAGCGGGTCTCCGTACAGATATGAGGGCAAAGCGAACGGCACCTCTAGCACCGGTACCAGAAGGAAACCGCATGACGCCGCCTTCCTGTGCCAGCCTTGCACCTGACAGGACACACACATTTTATAGCCCTCAAACACACACACTCATAATCCTGAACTCACTTTAGAAAGGAGACAAATCACTGATGTCTCGTGTGGGCGTAGGCTGCCCTGTTTTTTCATGTTCTGTTCAGAAAATGTTTGGGCAACTGCATAATTTTCAAAATTAGCATCTTACTTTGTGTCATTTTATTTAAGATATATTTTTATATTGTGACAGAATTCTTTTATAAGCAGTCAATATTACACGTTGAGTATCCAATCATATGCGTTTTGGCGGTAAAATGGCGGTCTGCTGGTTATTGTATATGTTTATAGAAGACACTTTAATGTGTAAACGTAATGTAAAATATTAAAAATGTTCATATGATTCTGAACTGGAGAGTTATATTAAGAGTCGGAATGAAATGAAGAAGACAGAAATGTGATGAAACAAAGTAAAACACCAGCTAACATCATTCCTCTGAGATCTGTGAATTGTATTTGTACTTTGTATGTGATCACTGACCATCTCGAAGAGCACCGCCGCCGTCACGGCCATCCAGTGCAGCTTGATCTCGAAGGCCGTGTTGGGCGCGAAGCTGCCATGGTAATAGCAGCTACACCATTCGGTACGATCGCTCCGGTTGTTCACGTCCACGTCCAGAGTGACCGTCTTCTGCTCCAGTACTGTAGCAGCTGAGAGAGAGAGAGAGAGAGAGAGAGAGGAAAAGATAGAGTGAGAGAGAGAGTGGAAGAGACAGGGTGAGGGGGGGAACAGAGAGAGAGAGAGAGAGAAAGAGAGAGAGTGAAAGATGGAAAGAGAGAGACGGGAAGGTTGCAAGAGAGAGAGAGAGAGAAAGATGGATACAGAGAGAGGCCAAGAGAAAAAGAGAGAGAGAGGGTCGCAGAGAGAAGGAGAAGGAGAGACATAGAGGGGTGAGAGAGGGAGAGAAAGAGACAGAGACAAAAAAGATAATATGAGAGAGAGAGAGAGAGAGAGGGAGGGAGAGATGGACATATTATTAGATGGATGACAAAAACATGAAACTGATAAAATGAATGTTCCAAAAACAAGAAACATAGCCATGCTAGTCAGCTAACAGAGTTAGCTAGCTAACAGGATTAACTATTTAAGAATAAGAATTAAAGTTGCCGTGTCATGTTGCCAATACGTAGCCGAGAGACGTATCCAGCAGTGGGCAGGGCCATGAGTGAGGTAATGTGTACCTAGCAGGGCAGCGGCTTGGCTGCGTCCCCCGAAGCTGCGGCTGAAAGAGCTGTGTCGGCTGGCATACGAGGCGGGTCGGCTTGGCAGCCACGGCAGCAGGAAGGCAGGAAGATCACACGAGCGACACTCCTCCAGCGCCAACGCCACCTCGAACCACTTCTTCTGGAACAGCGCAAAGTCGTCGTGCGCCGCCGCAGAGCTAGCACTGCTGCACGGAGCTGCGGGATCAGGACAAGTGTTACTAACATCACTTTTTTTTATGTTTATATTATAACTGAATCTTATAAAATAGCAAATAGCACTTATTTTATTCAACCAACATTCCTCATCTCTGACTAATTTTGTCTCTTTTTCTTCACACACTGTAGCCTGTAAATAATAACTAATAACTAATAACTAATAATGATTTTACATGTAATTAATGCTTCGTATGTATAATTTTGGGACATCTGTGGTAGAAAACTGCTGTTGTGATTTCATAACGTGGAGCGTTTTTGTCATATGAGCCTGAGGTGACTCTCACCCTTCTCATTCTCCTTGTCCACGATTCTGTAGAAGTAGAAGCCGTAGACGAAAGTGCGCATGGCCTCGCCAGACGCGTGAGCGACCAGGCCTTCTTCTAGCATTTTCTACAGAAACACCACAAACACAAACACAGACAGAGTAGTTCGCTGCTTTCACACTTAGTTCCTGTTATCACTTAAGCGATTAAAAAACACTTAACTTGTTTCATGGACATTCCACAATATTAAATGTAACTATAAACGGATAAATAGCATAATGTGTCGTTCTATAATATACAAATTACAGTAACAGTAAGTGCTACATCACCCCACCCTGCTGTTGATTATTTTCCTACACCAGCACACCCCTAAGTGTTTTATTCCTTACTTAAATCACTAAATCTCTCATCCTAATTCTCTCTCACCCTAGCATGATGCATGCGAGTTGTTACCTGCATGATCTCCACAGCGATGCCCTGCGTGGCCACATTCTCCACCGTGTTCATCAGCCAGTGCACCACCTCAGCACTGATGAAGCAATTAGGGGGCAAACCCTTCTGCTCAGGCAGCAGCTGGATGCCTGTACTGCACGCACACACAAACACAAGCACACATGCAGTATATTTGTGAACAGAAGGTTAATGCAACGTGAGCAGTAATGTTAATAGAAAACATCCTGGTGGGGTTAGGACTCTTACTTTGGGTGTTTGATGGCCTCCAGAATCTCCAGCATGGTGGAGGAGGAGGACAAGCTGCCCTGCTGAGCCCTGAGACGAGAAGAACATCACCAGAACAACGTCATCATCAACACCAGCGTGTGAAAGAAGAGACAGCTTCTTTCCGTGACAGTTAAACAGTTGAAATTGGTGAAGTTTCTCAGAGAACAGCAATAGCAATCGATGTTAAACGTAATGACGGTGTCTTTTATTAGTGATTTACCAACACGTCTAGGGAAAATGATAATCCAGATTGTTTTGTCTCATATCTTTATAAAACACAAGCTACTAAATCAGTAGTCATTAGCTATCATATGCTTGGAATTCATATTTCCCAGTTGCCTAGCAACAGTGTTCTCACGAGTCTAACCACTCTAACAGTGAGTTATCATGTCCCATGTTTAAAAACACAAATTTAGTGCTATTTGAACACACCATAAAAAGAACAAAGTCTGTTCTCAGTGACTAAATACAGTCTTTTTTTTAAACTACCTATATTTTAGACTTCTGTATTTACCCTGGTTCAGGTCCTGAAGCAGTGTCTGTAGCACCGCCCACCACCATCCTGTCGTTTGATAGGTTCCCTCCTTTCTCTACAGACCCAGAATCAGTGGGATTGGCTGCAGGAGTCTCAGCAGGCATCTTCAGGAAGCAACCACAGAGTTACACACACCTGTCTTTTTAATAAAATACTAACTATTTCTAGATTGAAAATTAAACAGGCACCAATAAATCTACTTACATGCAATGAATCTGAATCTACACATTTGTAATATTAAAAAAAAGTACATGCAGGTTAGGGCTGGGCAATATGATATAACGATACAATGCTGATATTGTGATAAATTATGTCATGATACACCTTTCTGAGATATCACAGATATCGTGATATCTCTAACATTTATTTTTATTAGCAAAGCCAAACTCTGATTGGACGTAGCTGATCAGATTTTTTAGAATTTATCAAAATTGGTAGAATCAATTTATTTTTATAAACATGTGTTTTTTATTGTTTTTTGTTTTTTTTTTGTTAAACGCAACACTGTTCTTCAGGCAGTTGGTTACCAAACATATACAGTACTGTGCAAAAGTCTTGGCACCTTTTTTTTTTCTTTAGTACAAACTTTGTTATAGATTTGTATTTTATGACTTCTACATTATTGATTCAGTACAAAAACATTTTAGATTCCAAACATTAGTTTTCCAGCACAAAATTAAATGTTACAGAAAAATGTTTGTATGTCAGTAAAGAAAGCAGCAGATTACATAAGAGACACTTTTCAGACAAAAAACATAATGAAGGCTGCTGGGTTTCGCTGCAGAAATAAGAAGCGAGTCGACAGTCAAAGTCTCCAGAAGAACTGTGGCTGCTTCTGCAAGATGCTCAGTAACACTTACAGCTCATTTCCTTATAAAACTGTACAAATTGTACCTGAGACTACTATTTCTTTTTTAAAAGCGAAGGATCGTCACACCAAATATTGACTTTGTTTCATTTATTACTGTTTACTGCTCTTTATAGTATTTTTTTTAATGTAGAAACATTTAATTTCATTATTTTTGAAGGCATCTTTGCTCTACAGCATTTCTTTGCATGTGCCTAAGACTTTTGCACAGTACTGTATATCGTGATTGTGTATCATAAAAATGTTTTCAAGTATCGTCATATGATATTTTTGTTATATCGCCCACCCCTACTGCAGCTTCAGGGATGCACTAAACATAATTATATCACTATATATAGTTCTGAGGGCTGATGGTCGGTTAACCCCTTACTAACACTCCTTATGTTAATTTTTCTTTTCATTTGAAAGCCATTCAGAAACACACAAGCATAAAAGGCAAACACAAACGACAAACACAAAAGTCGTCCTGCCTATTTTGTGCAAGGAGCAAACGAGAGACCGAGGATGTTACTGACCTGAGAGTGAGATATGTAGGAGGAGCGAGGGCTACGAATAAAATCCAACATGAACGCAGTGTCCTGTCAGCAAACAGGAGAAAAAAAGACAAAGCCACAGAGAGAGAGAAAGAGACAGAAGAACCCAGGAAGTTGAACGTGATCGTGATCAGCAGGAGGCCTGCAGGACTTCAGGACTGCACAGGTTTCAATTCCACATTCATACATCAATACAACCGTGTATATGATCATTTGGCAGCAAGTTATATCCTCTAATAATTCCTCATAAATTCTGCAAAAATAAAATGTACACAATTTTCCACTTTAGTGCCAGAGCTACGAGGTTAACCCTATTACCGGTTTAGCAGATAAACCTGTTATAAATTCTCAATTATGTTTATGTTTTGTGTTTAATTCTTCTACATTTAAGTGAACTATGAAGACATTCATATCATGTTATAATGCATTCATAAGGCATTGTACATTGTTGTAATAATTTATGAAAATGCAATACACTCACGCATTCGCACTACGAATTGTCAACATGAGGCATTATAAGTAGTATTCATAAGATATTATATCACTAATACCAAAGAAACCCAACACCACATCTCTGATGTTTCTTTCTTATAATTATAAATGAATAAATAATAAATGAACTCTAACATATTAAAAAATCAGACTATAAAAATGTAGTACAAAAAAACCTTAGAGCACTAAATTTAGTGCTCTCAATCTATCCATATCTATCTATCTGTCTATATATATGTGTGTGTGTGTGTGTGTGTGTGTGTGCATATATATATATATATATATATATATATATACACACACACACACATAAATAACTGCAATGTAGTGTTGGATTGTGTGAATACTTCTCTGAAACGTCACTGGTGATTGCGAGTGTTATAAACACTGCTTATAAAGCATTCTGATAACAATTAATAAGTGCATTATAAACATGGCTATGAACTATAATGTCTTTTCATAAATAATTATAACAATTTTTCAAATGCCTCATTGATGCATCATAACATGTTACGAATTTATTCATAGGTTATTATTCATATGCCTTCATAGAAAATGTTACCGCATTTGTTTTGTTTTATTTATTTATTTATTTATTTTTTCAATTTTGCTTAAATATCATTAATAATTTACACTATATTCCATGGGAATTTCCCAGGAAAATCTATAGTCACGTGTGTTTTACATCCAAACAATAATTACAGTACTTTATAAGAGCTTTATTATTGTTAATAATAGTGCTTACTAAGAATAGGAAAGCACTCTTATAGGAAAATAATCAGCGTGTTGGTGTGCTGTGGCCCGGCATGAAGCGGAGTTATTGTTCCTATAACAGCATGTGATAAACAGTTGTTCCCTCACCAGCCTCTCTTTTTTTCTCTCTCTTGAAGTTACCAAGATGAAAAAATGCAGCCTGTCATGTTACCAAGAGACTCAGAAAGTGCTTACTGACTTTTATGAAGCACTGACACTGGAGACTCCTTCTTTCAACTGCATTAATATAAACCTGTGATTTGTACATGCAATACAAATTATTTTGAAAATTATTTATACAACAGTTAGTTCCTTTCCACTAATTTGATTGAACAAGCGGCATTCCCAGAGTGCGGATATTTAGTCTAACACCACTGGTAGATTTAACTTTGTGTATCAAGCCACTTGTCTGTTTTCACAACATCAAATTCCAATTCTAGCCATAGTTTGTTACATTAAAACCGTTACTACACTTATTTTATACTGCAGCCTCGTGCCTATGGCTGAATTACAGCCATGCTGATTTTCAGTACAACAGCACTCTTGCTTGGCAAATATTACCTAATCAACAGCTATCCAATCAGAATTTAAAATGCAACAGCACTGCACTTTTACAGCAATTACAACACCCATCATTAAGCTTTATGGGTGTGAAATGCTGTGTTTCAGTTTTGCCTGTTCTAATACACCTGGTTTAGCTAATGAGCAGGATGTAAACCATGCAGTTCTGACTTCCTGCAGTTTCAGGTTGGAAAACAAGGGACAGGAAAAATCACCACACACAAACACACAAGAATCATAACTGGAATCACCAACACGTAACATGATTTAGGAAAAAAGCTTAAAAAAAAAACATCATCATAAGATCTAAGAAAAAAGGAGAATGAACACAAAAGGAGATCAGCTACATGCAGCAATGACAGGGGTCCAAGCACTCTTGTGGGAGGGGTGGGGTGTACAGGTTGGAGACAAATAAATAAATAAATAAATAAAACATAAGTATAGGAGATGAATATTAAAAAAAAAAAAACTTAAATATAAAGCAGTGCACTGAGTTTTCCAGAAATAAAAATGTTATTTATGGTTGCCATGACGAATTTAATTATTAATGATTACGTATAAAGTTTACAGAACAGACATAGCATGATTTAAACAATTGTAAGGCAGTAACCAAGAAGAAAAAGAAAAAGAAGAAATATGGAAAAGGAACAGAGATTTAAAAAAAAAACAAAAAACAAGGGTCTCTGCACTCAGTTGGTGCTTGGCCCCCTATAAACAAATACATACAGGAGATGTACCAGAAGAGAGCAGGCACAAGCACACACACAGACAAACACACACACACACTTCTCTCCCCATTTAAAACAATCTGTCACCTTTCTAGGGCTGTCAACATAGGTAGTTGCCATGGCATCACTGTATGACGTGTTTGCTTTAACCACCGTATACTGAGAGGCAGTCTGCTGCTCCTCCAGAGTCCTACAGAGAGAAAGAGAGCGAGAAAGAGAGTGTGGGTGTTTATGTGTGAGTGTGTGTTAGTCTGTGTTTTTAACCCGACATTACCCTAATGAATATTATAAATATGCTTTTAATTAAGGAAATTAATTAGTGTATGAAAAATGAGATACAAATAGCCCTAATTCCACTCTGCGTTAAAGGTGCAGTCAGTGAATATTTCGTTTAGCTAAACTCACCAAAATCAAACAATTACATCTCCTCTCCTCAGTGTGCAAAGCCACAGCCCAAATCTCACACACACACACACACACACACACACACACACACACACACACAGAGCCTAGCTAGAAAACTTGAATTCTGATGTTACTGAGATAATACAAAAATACTTTATATTATTTCTCAGTATTTCTGAGTATTAACCACTAATATCCTAATAGTCACAATGAATCAGCTTTTTTAATATCTTATTTGTTTGTGTAACATAATACAATTACAGTTATTTCACAGTTTACATTTTTTCACGCAGTTCCACTTTCTTGCATGCTACGACATGACAGGTGCTACATGATGCTATTACCATGGCAACATTCTGTGAGGACGGAGTAGGACTTACTTGTGAGTCTGATCCAGCTCAAGCAGGGTAGTGAGAGCCGAAGCACCTTTCTTACCCAGCGGAGGTGGTAGAGGCTCTGCAGTGTAAGGAGAGAGCGGTGACGTCACCTGAAGACCCTTCATGGCTGCTCCTTTCTGTCAACACAATAGCAACAACAAGAGTAATGAAAAGTTCTACTAAACTGCCTCCATGTCTGTAAAGGAGGCGTGGCCTCTGTGCTGTCAGTCCCAGTAAAGAAGGCTTGGCCTCTATGTCTATCAGTTCTAGTGAAGGAGGCGTGGCCTCTGTGTTTGTCTGTCCCATTAAAGAAGGCGTGGCCTATGTGTCAGTCAGTCCCAGTGAAGGAGGTGTGTTCTCTGTGCCCCTCAATCCTATTGAAGGAGGCGTGGCCTCTGTGCCAGTCACTCCTACTGAAGGAGGTGTGGCGTCTATGCCTGTCAGTCCCAGTGAAGGAGACATGGCCTCTGTGCCTGTCAGTCCCAGTGAAGGAGGCGTGACCTCTCTGTCTGGCAACCCACAGTCTTCTTGTCTACTCACCCGGATGATCCGATCAGATCGATGTCGTCTCCGGATTCTGTTCAGCCCCTCCAGGAAGCGTATGAAGCCATCGAGCAGAGCCCAGTCTCCAGACCCTGCCGCTGCCCCTGGTCCCTCCCCGTACACGTCCCAGTGACCCTCGCCATCCGCCACTCGCCTGGCCCCGCCCGCTGGGAGCAACAGGAAGCGGGTGCGCCAGAACTTTAGTGAGTCGATAAGGCTGTGGAGAAGAACAAATAGTGAATGTCAGCACCACCTGTAGCACAGCGTAGAAAAGATAGAAAATCGTTTGTGACAGTGCACCTGAAGTCCTCAGAGCCGGCTGAGCAGATGTACTGGTCCAGGTAGTTCCATTTGTACTCCTCCAGTCTCTCGTGACTGAACTCCACCCAGCAGGGCACAAAATGGCCATCAGCATGAGGGGGGCACAGACTGTAGCTGTACTGGATCTGGGTGGACTCATACGGATACCTACAGCGCACACGCACACACGGACACACACACAGACACACACACAAAGCACCAGTGTAGTAGAACTAAACCAATGCTTATACTTCTTTTAGCAGATTACTGTCTTGGCCCAGTGTTTTTTTTTTGACAGGAACTATCATCCTTAAAACATGAGGTTGATTTATATTTGCATTTATTATGCATTCACTACAGCAGATGGCGTTAATTAGGCATCTTGGATGATTATTATTATTATTATTATTATTATTATTATTACATCTACCAGTGTCCCTCTTAATTCAAGTTTTACAAAAGGAAGAGAAGTGATACCAATTAATATCCAGACCAGTATGCATTTAAAGTGTATGTATTGTATGTGTATTGTGTGTGTGTGTGAGAAACTGACTTGGGCAGGTAGCGTGTAACGGTGATGATTTTGTCTTTCAGACAGACTTTGTGGAAAGTTCGTCCCATACTGAGCCAATACAGACTCTCCTCTTCCTCAGCCTTCCTCCGAGACACCAGACCTGTTATAGAGATATATTTTTATATTGAAATATATATGCAGTTGAAAAATAGAATTACTTTTATAATACAGTGGCACATTTCACAAGACTTTACAAAGTAAAGGAGAATAAATACACTAGACAATAAGTACTGAATTTGGTTATAACCACAATATTATGGCTTTCAACATTGGGGGGAATACAGTATAAAAACAAACATTGAGGAGAAAAGGAGAGAAAGAGCGAGAGACAGGGAAAGAGAGACAAAGAGGGAGAGAAAGCAGCAAAAAGAGGTACACAGGGAGAGAGAGGTGAGTGAGAGGGAGTAACGGAGAAAAGAAGAAAGCAAGAAAGCAAGGCAGTGTGAAAAACAGAAAGGCATAGAGAGAGAGAGAGAGAGAGAGAGAGACAAAGACAGAGAGAGAAAGTGGCAAAAAGAGGGACATGGAGAGAGAGGTGAGTGAGAGGGAGTAACAGAGAAAAGAGAAAAGAAAGAAAGAAAGAAAGTAAGAAAGAAAGAAAACAAAGAGAAAGGCAGAAAGAAAGACAGACAAAAAGAGAGAAAGGCAAAGAGAGAGAGAGACAGAGACAGACAGAGGTGGGGAAAGACAGAGAGAAAGACAGAGGAACAGAGAGAAAGACAAAGAGAGACAGAAAGACAGAGACAAAAGCTGAGTGAGAGAGAGACAGAGCGAAAGAGAGATGGAACCAGACAGGAAGGAGAATACATGATGTGTACACTTTATTTACCCCGAGAGTAGAGAGGGCTGCTGCTGAGGGGCGGGGCCACTGTGGGCGGAGCTTTCCTGGTGTTGGGCTGGACGATGATCTGATAGCCCTGCATCAGCCTCTGGCAGATAAACTCCTCAAACACACGAGGTGCGCTCATCACGGGGGCCTCATCATCACGCCTGACATGTACACACAAGTTATTTAGCTCTGAGAAATCCTTTTAAAATGGTTGCTTCATTATTTTTTTATGTAAGGAATAATACACTTTGGGACACGCTGTTATAGGAAAATAATCAGCGGGATTATAGTCATGAATGCTAACTGTGACCAAGAAGGACCTCATTTCCGAGAAGCTTCCGTAAATATGATGCATCAGGTATCTACAGCCCTCTCTGTAGTTGTGTGCGTGTGTGTGTGTGTGTGTGTGTACCGCTCCAGGTCAGTGTGTGGCAGCAAGTCATAGCAGCCCTCCGTGTAGTCGTTCTGCAGTGATTGGCGCTCTGGGAAATAGTCGGTGGTGAGAGGGAGACACGCCGGCGTGGTCAGAGACTTCCAGTCCACGCCGACTGTACAGCAGAACGCAGGCACTGTAGGAGGGGCAGAAAGCTGCAGGGCTTCAGGAGCACACACACCACACACGCACACACCACGCACACACCACGCACACACCACGCACACAGTGCCCCAGCGTAGAAACACGCACACACAAAGCCCCAAATGGAGCAAGTATTTAAAAAAAAAAAAAAAAACAGTCATACAAAGCGCCCAATGGGAAGACAGAGAGAAAAGACAAAGAAAGACAGAGATGGAGCGAAGAACAGGTTCATTGAAACACAAAGAAAAAAGAGAGAGAGAGAAAACAGAGGGAGGGAGGGAAGAGAAAAAAGGAGACAGTGGATTACTCTGGTGCTCTTCATTGTGTCTGATGCTGGTGCAGTCTATAGCGTGCTCAATTAATCATGCACTGTGGGATTAGAGGGAAAGTGGGTCAGTTACACACACAAACAGGCAACATGGATTACAAAATACATACTGAATTTTCCAGAGTGTACCTCGCTCTAGAGCATACGACACAAAAGCCTGGCTCGAGAGAAGCAGTCAGTACGTGTGCTGCTTTTGGAATCTGCTCTTCAAAGTGGATAAATATAAAACTGCTGCTTTCACACTGTATTGTAGATAAGGGAAATACTCTTTTTTTTTAAATGTTCTTTTAAGTATATAATGTGTAAAATGTAAAAAAAAACTATATAAGTAATTTTTTTTTACACCATAACTGCTGGAGTAGTACACCTACTCTAAACCACTAAAGATGGTCAAATTACGATAAAAAGATTTACCTGGTACAGTCTGGAAAAAATGATAAATTACACACACACACACACACACGCACACACACCTGCATAACTGAATAAGGAAGCCCAAAACTGTGCATGCAGTACATGCGTGTAGTGAATCACTCTGTGAGCGTGGAGCGTGGTGATTAATCCATGATTAACAATTAAAAAAGAAGCCCAAGAAGTTGAAAGTCTCAAAAAGATGACCAGATCCTGAAAGAAGGATAAAGAGGGAAACTGGACGACAGTGGAAGCAGATCGAGGATGTGTCCCAAGTGCTGTAATTCACATCTAATTAGTGTTCTTCCTACACATTTTAAAATTCCTTCCAAATGCTAGAGTAAAAAACTGTGTTACAATTGTACTCGTGTAAGTATTTAAATGGTTTGCTTTTTGATAGCCAAGGAATTCCCATAATGCAGTTCGACTAGAAGACTCAACGAGCGACTTATAAAAAAGCCATCATTTAGGACACAGCCATAATCTGAGAGTGGATGTACTGATTACTCATCACACTTTCACCCCCAAACTCCACCAAAAACAGCACCCAAAGTTCCTGAAGAACCTTACAACCATCTAGAACCTTCTGGACAGAAACAAAAAGAAAAGTAGTTCCCTGGAGCAAACCCCCCAAAATCAGACTTCGCAGATCACATGACCACCATCTACTCCTTTTACATGCACCTGATGTTTTTATGTGAATGTACATTTTTGAAAAACTGGAAAAAAATTTAAAAATATCTACTATATTTTCCAGACTATAAGATGCGCCTCTCTGAATCCTCTATGTCATTTTTATGATAATAATGTAATAATGTCGTAATATCTGTGTTACAGTCTGGAAAGCATGTTCAGGTTTTAAGTGCAATAACCACTGCATTTTTGCTTAAAAATCTGACATCACTTTCATTTCATTTATATCATAGCCACAGAAAATGCTTGTTTCTGATTGGCTGGCAGGTGTATATCCAACTGTAATTGGTCTAAAATTTAATCACAGTTCAATCTTTGCAATGACACTCCTAAACAGACAAAAACGGGTAATAAATTACACTGATTTAAAAAAAAAAAAGTTTTACAGATTACAGCTTGTGGAAATGTTTTAATAAAAAGCGACAAGACGCCTCCTTCTGAGATGTAACCATAGCAACAATCTTCCAATTGATCTGCAAGTTATAAATGTTTAAATGTTGTTTAAAAAGCCATGAGCCATGTGACTTTGTATATATATATACACACATATACATATAT
>CM040470.1:20998150-21011663 GCA_022758105.1 Pangasianodon gigas | reverse complement strand
TGGCAGCTCCATGTCCAACATTCTCCTACCAATATACTCACTCTCCCTCCTCTGAACATGTCCAAACCATCTTAATCTGGCCTCCCTAACTTTGTCCCCCAAACGTCCAACATGAGCTGTTCCCCTGATGTACTCGTTCCTAATCCTGTCCAACCTTGTCACTCCCAAAGAGAACCTCAACATCTTCAGCTCTGCTACCAAAAAAAAAAAAAAACATAAAACAAACAAATAAAACTAAACAAATAACTAAACAAAAACATTAAAAACGAAACAAATGAAACAACAATAACAAATGAAGCAAACAAAATAACAACTAACAAACAAAAACAAACCATACAAAACAAAACAAACAGGAATATTAATTCATTCATTTTTTTTCCTTCTGCATTTCCTGGTGGTGGTCTCAGTGACAGCAGGCTGGGAAGGTCAGGATTCCCAGGATTCTGTGAGATATAATCTCTCCAGAGGGACCTGGTTCTGACCCAGGCTCTCTGTTCTGACCCGGGCTCTCCGTTCTGACCCGGGATCTCCGTTCTGACCCGAGATCTCCGTTCTGACCCGGGCTCTCCGTTCTGATCCGGGCTCTCCGTTCTGACCCGGGATCTCCGTCCAGTGGGACGTGCCCTGATACCGCTCTACCTGGAGCTTTTTTGTCTACTCTTCTTAAGGAAGCCAATAATTTTGGAGTTGATTATATCTGTGTGTCTCTCTACATGATCACACACTCGTTCTTCATTACCTCTGACACACACACACACACACACACACACTCCATCACGTGAAGGAAGAAAACGGACGCTTACTGAGAACGTCTCCGTCTCCGATCTGCGCCGTGCTGTAGCCGAGCTCCATGTCCTTCAGGACGGAGTCTTCGAAAGCCAGAGCAGCCACACGGAAGAAGAACTGCTGCACGTTTTCTCCTGTCTCACACACACACATACACACACACACACACACAGATCATTCACACAGCTCAGAGTGAACAGAGTGCAAAGAAAACCCCGTATTACTCAATGTTTTAACACACAGTCATGTTGCGTACGTGTTCCACATATCAAGACAACAATCACGTTTCATGATTCATTAGAATGGAGAATATCGACTCTGTTATCTGTAGCGCGTCTCTCGTGACTGTGAGTACGGTGTGTACTTTACCTGTTTTGGACGAGACGGACCAGAACTCTGCGTTCATCTCCGCCGCCATCTTTACTGCGTCTCTCTCTGTCCTCTGGCATTCCTCTGGAGACTGATTGACAAACACACACTAATGGAAACTCGCATCTGGAAACTGCATGTGAGTGATTGCTGAACATATCTACAGTTATAATGAAGATTATAATTCTGTCCTCATATAAAGATCATATAATTCTGTCCCTTTTTAGTTATAATGCTGTGTAATGTGTAATTCTCGACTCTGATTGGTCAGAAGGTGTTGATTCATTTTCTGTAACAGCAGCTCTGACAGAAGTGCAGCTGCAAATCACAGGTTTATATTAATATGTTGCGTTAATGCGCTCGTTCTAATACATAATTGTTTCTATAGTAACAGCTAATTAAAGGGATTTGTACAGTTGATGCTCCAAATTAACGGATTTTTGTAATCACTGAAATGAGGTTTTCTGGAAGGAGATCAGTCAGGAAATTTTCCGCCATGGGAAAGTCTTCCATTTGTTTGTTTTTTTAGGGAATATGACAGGCTGCGTTTTTTGTCTTTTGTTTTTTGTGCGTATTTTGAATGACTGTTTATAGCTGTTTATAACATAAGCGATGTGTTGTTTAATTAATATAAAAATTTTAATGTTGTATAAGAGGAATAAAACACTTCATGATGTGTTGTTGAAGGAAAACAATGAGCTTAACTCCGCTTCAACACACCACCCTGTCGCTGATTATTTTCCTGTAACAGCACAACCACAAGTGTTTTATTCCTTACATTATTATTAACAGTGTCAGTGTAAGAATGATAGACAGGAAATGAATTCTCACCAGCAGATCTCTTTTGGTTCCAATCAAGAAAATAAAGCAGGAGTTTGGTTCGTTTTCACTCAGAGCCTCCATCAGCCACTGCCTGAGAAAAACTTTACACTTTAGAGAAACATGTACGTACTTATATACTGTACATCTGTGTTTTCTAACCTCTAGGGCTCATGTTTAATGACCACGCTCTCTGATACTGCTCTGTGTGCTCAGCTTTGACACCATCACACTCTCAACTTCATTGACCAGCAGCCAAAAAAATGAAATTTCCTCCTGTTTTGTAGGTGCCTGAGTTCAGATTTGAATTTATTTGTGGTGTCACACTGCACACTTGTATTTAATGGCTCATATGAAAGTAGACTTTAATAATTAGCAGTTGACCATAAGTATTTCTTCTGTTACCCAGCCGGAAAAAAACAACAACAAAATGGTTATTTTTCTTTTATATTTCTTTTCATACATGTTTATTTCTTCAAAGTAAATGCTGATGTCAATCAAATTCCTACTCACAGAGATGCAACAAGTGTTTGTTCAAAATTTGAAGGCATTATCTCTAACCAATGAAATTCTGGGTAAGATTATCCAAACACAGGTAAAAAGCCTCTAAAACTGGCACAGCACTGCTAAGAATAGCAGAAAACCTCTAAAAATGGCACATAGCCCCTATAAACTGGCACAATACCTCTAAAAATGGCACAACACCTCTAAAAATAGCAGAAGGCCTCTCTAAAGCTGGCACAAAGCCTCTGAAAATGACACAAAGCTTATAAAACTGGCAGAAAACCTCTGAAACTGGCACAAAATCTTTACAAATGGCAGAAAACTAAATCGCACAAAATGACTACAAATGTCCAAATTAAAAATCGACGCATCTCTAGTGCTGTGTTAACAAATGTGACCCAAACACAACTAAACCATGTAAAAATATATTACTTACTTTGTGTTTTCCAGTGTTTTAATGTCTGTCATGTCGAATACCGTGACGATCACTGTGAAAAAAACCACAGAAATGATGTTGATTATGTTGAGATGTCGAGTGTGTGTTCTGTGGCATGTTGAATAAAGATGTATGAGAGTGGAATGAGGATCGTACCCTGAGCTCCTCGGTAATACGCTGCAGCAATGCATTTAAACTTCTCCTGGCCTGCAGTGTCCCAGCTACGAGGTGAAGAAAGCATTTACACGACTGTGTCTATTAAACTTAACAAGTCAGAACAAAAAAAAAAACTGGACCTGTGCTGGAACTGTTAGGCAGAACCAAACATGACTGACTGGAATGGATTTTATGTTTTTCATAAAGCAGACACACATTTTATTATTTTATTATTAAATAAATAAAATATTTATCTATCACTTTTATTATTAAATCCCTTAGGCTGGAATTAATTTGAGATACTTGTCCAGTTTTGACCATTTTGCTAACAAAACAGGAAAACAATCACTTACCCTTGCAGATCATGTGTTAAATATATATCTGATATTGTTATTTATTCCACAAAACCAATCGAAGCCACACATGGTGTGATTTTCCTTAAAATCCTACTAAATAATGACAGACTCTCTGTATGTTTTTAAGCAACCTTAAACTTTACCAAATACGTTTCATTATCAACTCTTTCAGACTGGAATTCATTTTCACAAACTGGTATAAATGTAAAAACTGGCAATGACGACACTTTTAACCTTATCAAGAAATCCAATAATGAATATGCAAATTGAACACGCCCCTAACGCTACACACCCCGCCTCCTTCTCCTGGCAAACCGTTGCTTCATGGCCTGTATTTGCATACAGTAACATGATTGGCTAATTCATTTTATAATGAAAAAACTCAACTCAGATTTTACTATGAGACCTTCACTGTCACTAGCTTTATAAAACAATGTAGCAAAACATTTATAAACACAAACAAAAGTTACTTCAGTAAAAAGTCTGAGAGCGCTAGTGAAAATGCTTCTATTTTGCATTCTTTTCTAATTTAATACAACAATTATTTATTACAAATTATATTATTGACAACAACCTGAGTAAAAAGTAGAATCTTTGAAATATTTACATGAATTTCAGAGTTTCTTATTATTATTTAAATAGGGACCTAGAAATAGTGCAGAATCCTGAATATTAAATATTCAATATAGTGAATATTTACTTTCTTTGTTTTAAATATTTCAAAATTCTAAAACCTTTCGTTTATTTCTGATTTTAAATGAAAAAAAAAATCCCAGATTTTCAATGTGGTCTCAGACTTTTGTACCCCACTTTATTTATTTATTTATTTATTTATTTATTTATTTTACATTTTAAAAATGATTTGGTGTGTCCAAACTTCAGACCAAGACTTTAGTCCTGTCAGCGCCACAGGTTTGAGATTTTATCTAATTCTACGTGTAAAAATGAACAGCATAACTCTTCTTAAATCCACTTCATGTGTGGAAAGTTGTGACGAAGAAGCAGCACTCACATCTGAAGGGAGAACGGAAGCCCAGAGAGCTCAAACCTCTCGATTTCAAAGTCGACCCCGATGGTGGCCTTGTAGTCGCGATCAAAGGCATCTTTACAGAACCTAGAGCACAAGACCATCTCGATTTATAATCCAGAAAACAATGTCAAGTGACAAATAAGCCTCATAGATTACTCACAGGCAATTCCAGGTAGTACACATTCCACGTTATTATGTTTTTAATTTCTCTGTCAGTGTTCAGGTTCATGTACCTGTTAATTAAGCAGGTCTTCCCTACGTTCAGGTCTCCAACCACGACGGCTTTCGACATCTTCAATCTGTCCAGACTAAAACAGAGTTCAACAGAAATATAATGTTGTTTTTTCGAAACACACATGTCCTTTAAGTGAGTTCTAGTTTTTTTGTTTTTTTTTTAAGATAAACACTCACTGTGGACCCAAAACTAAATTAATAGTGTTAAATCAACACTCGTGTTATACAAGTGCATCCAGAAATTATATAAAAAAAAAACATGCAGGCTCATGCTCATGTCTTCCGCTTTTATACGTCTTTTTCACAATTATGAGAAAAATGCTAGGAAAGAAAAAGTGCTTTAGAAACAAAAGTCATTTTATTACAAATTTTGCTCAATAATAAAAGTAAATGTTATTTATATAGCCAGGTTACAATGTGCATTGCAGCACAAATAAAACAGATACAAACATAAAATAAGTACTGTAAGGAATAAAACACATGGGATGGGGTGTGCTGTTATAGGAAAATAATCAACGACAGGATGGTGTCATGTGGCACGACTCAAAGCGGAGTTACTGCTACAATGCTGAAGTTAATTATTTTCTGAAAAAAAAAAATGTCCTGAAGTGTTTTATTCCTCTTCTTACGCTAACATTTTTAAAAAAGTATTAAAGGGTCATATTTTTATCTATTTATAGTTACATTTAAAATCGTTGAACATTAAACTGGCAGCAGCAGCAATAAATAATCTGTTAGAATTATGTGATTTATACTGAGAGGCATGACTAATGGTCAGGGGTCAGAAATGAATAAGAAGGTGTTAAAAGTCATTTAATTTGTTCCAAAACTGATTTCTGATTTTAAAAAAATATATTTTTTGTCTCTGATTATATTGGAACAAATCATGACACGATGATTTTTCTACAAAGTGAGAAGTAAAATAAGTTGCAAAAAAAAAAGACAAAAATAAATGTAATAAAAAAATGTGATTAAGCACTGATTAAATTACAAAGAGAGAAAAAAAATGGATGAAGAGACTTCTAAATAAATAAAACCTTAAAAATTCGAAGGCAACGTTAGAGAAATGCTTTTTTTAGATTATTTTTCAAACCACATACACTCTCAAAAAAAAAATTGCCATTGTAGTCATGGGGAAAGTGAATCTAGTGTGGTTTTAAGTACCAGAAAGTTTAAACTCCTGTCCTGAAGACTTTCCTGAGCTGGAAAACTTTGACTGTAACAAAGCGCTTACAACCGAGACGCCTTCCTTAAACGTTAAATAAATGTCTCCTAACAAAAAAACATCACGCTTCAACGTTTATAGGTTTTACCTTAATAAACAACACATTTTTAAATCTGTTTATTATTAGTCTTAGATTATGTAGAGCGTCCTCTGTACAAGTCCCTCTGTATGAGCTGTTACTATAGAAACAACAACGTATTAGAACGAGCGTATTAATATTCACCTGTTCTTCGTGGTACAGCCGGATCTACTTTCCGAGCCGTGCTGTTATATGAAAGTAATTCACATCTTCTGACAAATCAGATTCAAGCATTCAACTGCACTGTGGTGTAAAACTTCATAATGCAACCCTTAGGCCATATTATACATACTGTATTAGCACACAGTCTACTATCTGCCCTTATATCATGTATTTATGGGAAAAAAAATCACCCAATACTTAAAACTACGTATACATTTATCACTAATATATAGTGTAGGGTTCAAGAGCACCTTAGGCAAGGCTGAGTCAAGACCAAAGGAGCATGCGTGAATGAATGAAATGATGACACAGTTTATAAGTTATACAAACGATTCATTTTTCTAAAGAAATGCAACAGCAAGTTGAAGTTCTTGAAAGCTGCAACAGTACAGCACATGTAAAGATTTGCAAATCAAAGCACATTTCCTTGGATTTAAAGACACAGCAGCTAAATAAAATGCATTAAAACCTTGAATTTGTTTTGGCTCACAAACCTTCTGAGACCAAACGCAGTAAAGTACTTGTGTGGTATTATATTATGAATATTAAGAGGATGAAGTGTTTTGAAATGTAGTTACTTGTGATTTATAGGCACTATATAACTGTACATACAGAGATAGACATTTACACTTTGTACTGTAACGAGAACAAAGTATTTGGGCATGGAAATGATGTTACGAGTTTATGACAAGACTGAGACCATTGATTTGTGGTCTCAGGACCGGTCTCGAGTACTACAACACTACTAATACACCATGCGTAATATCAGCGAGGTAGTTTGTCTAGGCGTCACGCAGGAAGTGATGCACACGTCTGCTGCTGCACTCGCCAGAACAAACATTTGATTGCATAAATGAACACGATGAAAGGTGGCGGCTCTCACCCCTGCTGCCTGGTGGCTCGGTCTTTAAAAGCCAGTTTAGCTTTATCGCTCCAGTCTTCCTTCATCTGCAGACATGCTTGCGGATTATAACACTGCAACACACACACACACACACACACGCACACAAAGAAATTAAACTCACTGCCATCAAACTTTACTCTCAATATAAATTAAAAGGTGCACGTATTTACAGTAACTTCAGCTAACTCGAGTGTGTAGAGGAACATTCAGTATACAGAGCAGAGGCGTGGCCTAAAGTTTGATGTTAAATTTGATTTTAATTTGTAGATTTTATTCTTTAAATGCAGATTAGTCTGCTATTTTCTGAACAAACAGTCCAACATTGGGCCTCATTTATCAAGCTGGATACAAAGAAATTTATTCGTAAATCATAAATCACAGGAGCACTTAACACCGGAAATTAATACTTGTGTTTATGAAGATCCAGTTAGTTCGAAAAAATGCTCGTATCCTACAAAAGCTCCCGAGTTTGTGTGAATTTATAACGTAAATGTAAACCTCGACTGCTGGGATTACACTGTCGAGTTTAAATATAAAAATATTTATTTTTACTTACACATCAGTTTAATGGCCATTTTGTGAAACCCTGTTGTTTCATATTAATGACTTGATAGAAAGAGATTCCAAAAACTATTCCATAAATTAAGACAAATAAGACTAGACATTCAACTAGGACAAAAGTATTGGCACCCTATAAAAGGAGGAAGAGTTACTGTGTGTCTATGCTAGCTGAAGTGCTGCAACGGCTGCAATACTGTACACGATTTAGCAAACTATGCATATAGGAGGCACTCTTTCACCGTTTAGTCACCAGTTTGTCATTTTCAGCTCTCTGCTCTCCTCATTTATGGCTGAGCGACATGTATCAACATGCACATACGAAGAAAATGAGCAATACTGAAACTTTTGTAAATTGTTTGCTGTATAGGATGATTCAGGCATACAGTTTGCACAATGTACATTTTATCTGTTTCTAGTTACTATTAATGTTGTGCAACATCCACGAAACAAGTTAGTTCCTGTTCTCATTTACATTATAGCAGCTATAAACAGTCGTTCCCTCTCCAGCCTCTCTTTTTCACTCTCTCTTGAAGTTAATAAGGCAAAAAAAATGCCGCCTGTCATGTTACAGAGATACCGCAAGACTAAAATCGTCTGTCCTGAAGACTTTCTCGTAGTGGAAAACTTGCTGACTGTAAAAAAAAAAGCACTGATACTGGAGACTCCTTCCTTAAAGGCACAATAGTCAATATAACTTCTTGCTTGTACAAATAACCAGAAAGGTAAGTAAAACATGATAAAATATAAAGATTTAAGCTGTGGCCTCAGCACAAGTGTATTAAGTGGTTGAGAAAACCTGTTTGGAAAACTGAATTCCCATCTGGAATATTTGTTCGTGTGTGGATGTGCCTCCTGTCAGCCATTTTATAGACGCTCTACTCTATAAATCGAGGGGCTGGAGCTTTGAGAACATGGGTGGGAATGTGGGTGGTCTCAAAAAGTAAAAAAATGTTAAAAAATTCATTCAAAAGTCAACTCCACCTATTTAACTGTTAGAGAACTAATCTTACCTAATGCACCTTTAAATGTTAAAAACTTATACTTGCTGAAAATATAAACAATGATATGTTTTTTGTTTGACTTATTGATTATGTGGTCAGGCCAACATACAAGTTCCTGTGAATGAGCTGTTACTATACAAACATATAGTTTCTAATAATGTATTAGAACGAGTGCATTAATACTGTATAAGCCTTTTTGCAGCTGCACTACTTGTTACAGAAAATTAATCAACACCTTCTGACCAAACAGATTCGAGATTTCCACAGCACTCTGGAATAATCAGTTTTCACAATGAAAACACACAAACTGATCTATGCTATGTCGAAATACTAAAATATATTTCATCCAGCCGGAACCATTTTAAACTAAAGGGTGGTTTTTGTGCTACGATTCAGTGCTGGTGACTCAGACTCTGACTCTTTACCTTGGGAAATGTGGATATGATCCTGTTCTTGCTGACAGGAGGAGCGAACTGCATTCTGGCGTCTCTCAGCAGCCAGAGTGACTAAACTCTCACCTGCAGAGGAAACACAGGACACATTTATTATAGATGTAGTACAACAAAGATAATGCATTCTTCCCATTACACACCAAAATGCAGTGTTGCATAAAAGCCTGCTGTGGTTTAAGATAAAGTCACTGCAACACTGCAAATGTTAATTCAGCACAGCAGTGAGTTTCTCTGCCTTCTCAGCTGTTTGCTAGGAGACTAAAACCACCTCTGGTACCTCTAGAAAGCGTAAACTAATTGGCTCTTACATAGTTTATGATGAAGTGTAAAATGTAAGCTGGGTGACGACAAAACCATGAATCTCTCCTTGGTTATACGTCACAGCCTGCTGGAAGAACTTTTTTTTTTTTTAACAATACATTACCAGAGATCACTCTCAAGCTTATAAAAGCTGTTATTGTTATTATTGTTGTTATTATTATTATTATTAAAGCCTAATTGACTGGGAAATTACTAGATTTAATCCAAATCTTATTAATCTAAAAACAGCTTAGGTTAACTTGAATGTAATGGACATTTTTATTAATAAGTGCTGTTTATATAGTATTTAAAAAAAAAGTTTTAGGTCTTTCAGTACACCGCAGCTGGATTGGGTTCTGTGGGTAGAAATTTTTTTTTAATAAAGAGCTCATAGGTTCAATCAATCAATCAATCAATCATTCAATATGATTTGTTTATGTACACATTTGTGCCTAATATTAGAATAGCTGCATTACTGTCCCTGGATGGAAAAGTTTGTGTACCCCTGCCATAAAGGGCCTGTGGATTGAGGACATCTTTTAAAGACAACAAACAGCAGATTAAAGATCATATTTAAAGGTTTTCTCTCCAGAAGGAAGACATGTTAGTTTTAATTTCTAGCAAGTTTAAGAAAATCAGCCACTATGATGAATCAGCAGCGTCTGCATCTTACACGTTTTTACGCAATAACTCCTCTTCCCTGTAACATTTCAGACATTTTACAGCCAGACAGCTCTTTCTACTCACCAATCCTGACGTCTGTTGTGTAAATTACTGTTTTGATTTGGTTAATTTTCAATCAGAAACGCAATCTCACTCCACACGCGTCCTCTCGATCCGCTCTGTGCATCAGTCAACCCAAATCTCCATGGCAACAACTCCGCCTCAGAAATCACGTGACTCATCTTCCCCGATAACCGAGCTGTATGAGAAGTCACGTGATTGAATGAGAAATCCCGCGATATCTTTAGAGCACTTTCAGGCAAAATGATGAAGCGTTCAAAATGTCAAAAAGATCAAAAAGATTTATATTATAAAGAAGCGACTGTATGCGTTTAATGATCAAGCTCTAAAGACTCAGCAGTTCCGAAGTATCGCGAGAATTCGTAATGAACTCTAAGGCCCTCTAGTGGTTGCCATGACGACGCTGGATGAATGGCTTTACCTGTCACTACGTGTTCCTCCATTTGCATTTCTTCTCGAAAACAAGCCGCTTAGGTTTACTGTTAGTTTGCAAACATGCAATAAAAAAAAAAATCTCTATCAATACTTTAATTAAGACTACATTTTTTGCCGGTCATAAGTGTAAAGTTAACAAATTTAACAAAAATCAAAATAAAACTTCACTTACAAATTAAAATCAAGTCATAAAAATTCAGATTTATAAATTTTAGTTTCACATATAAATTATAGTGGCACATTTCTCATTCCATACAAAATATATTTTGCTGTTAAATAATGCTTTTATTTATTTATTTATTTATTTACTTTTGTGTTTCACTGGATCTTTTTTTTATGTTAGACTATATTTGTTGGTTTTTAATTTTACTTTATTCTTTTGCTCATATATGGTTTATAAAATATCTATTTCTTGGGGAAAAGGAAGGAAAAGAGAAAAGACATTTCAGTGCATGCTGTGGTTGTTTTGGAAGGTTACTACAAGGTTTCTAAGTACATTGGTAACTAGTATTTTCTTGTGGTTTCTTGTGGTAACTAGCATTTTCTTGTGATTTCTTGTGGTAACTAGTATTTTCTTGTGATTTCTTGTGGTAACTAGTATTTTCTTGTGTTTTCTTGTGGTAACTAGTATTTTCTTGTGGTTTCTTGTGGTAACTAGCGTTTTCGTGTGTTTTCTTGTGGTAACTAGCGTTTTCTTGTGGTTTCTTGTGGTAACTAGCATTTTCTTGTGGTTTCTTGTGGTAACTAGCATTTTCTTGTGGTAACTAGCATTTTCTTGTGGTTTCTTGTGGTAACTAGCGTTTTCTTGTGGTTTCTTGTGGTAACTAGCATTTTCTTGTGGTAACTAGCATTTTCTTGTGGTTTCTTGTGGTAACTAGCATTTTCTTGTGTTTTCTTGTGTTTTGATGGTGATTCTGATGGTGTTGCTCCAAGACTAGATCTTACCCTTGTCAGTAATCTCAGATTGCATCTTATACAGTGGAGGTGATATCGCACCATCCTTTTCTTCGTGCTCTGACACATGCTGACGTTTGTGCTTCAGTCTTGAAGGGTTAAGACCATCTCAACTGTAATTTTCAGAAAAATGGATTGGATGTGTTCTTTCAGGGCCGTTAGTGAGGTCAGTGTAGCTGAAACCAGATGAAGACCAATAATCATGTCTGGTGACCGTCTCATATGTCTGATATACTTGCTGGAAGAAGTCAGTTATACAAAAATTATTATCATGACTGAGCTGTGAGGAGGCCAGCTCATCGTTCTCTAATCCAGACAGGTAATTGAACTCCGAAATGTAGTTTTCGTTATGAGGACTGGAAGAATGCATGCGCTGGTTAGATTCTGTTCTAGCTACAACTTGGTGATGTTTTGTGTGGGCAAGTGTCACGTGTACATTTGGATGTTTCCTATCTTGCCTTGAGAACATTGGAGTGGTCACCAGTCCAGTTAAGCAGACTTTCTCCTGTGGGTTGAGCAACACTAGCTTCACCACAGGAACATACCTCCTTAGACACGTCCAGTCCAGTTTGTCGTGGTGGACAGCTTTGTGCAGACACTGAACCCAAAGCTGTGATTAGCTCTGGCAGTGGATCATATCTGCTGAGAATGTCTTGGCTGACACCTCGAGAGAAGAAGATTACCTCCAAAGGCTTCTCAAATCCTTCACCCTGTAAGCTGTTGGTAATGCAACTTGGCTAGGTGATAATGTTTCCAGTGGAACACACTCCACCGCTAGAGATTGTAAAAGGCACAGGAGCTGAATCCACTGGTTTATTCATTACAACCTGTCTCAGGCCACTTCCAAGGCTGTAAGCTGTGTCAAATTGCACAAACATCTTTTCACTTCTCCCTGAGGACCCCACCATCACCACTTCAGCCTCAACTCACTTTGAGCAACAGATTGAAAGTTCTGGGCTCTCCCTCCTCCTGAGCTCCTCCTTTGGACAATGTTTTAGTAATTGGCACCTTGGTCTTGGCTGCAGCTAGTGGTAAAGCATCTGTTTTATGCTTTTCTGGCTCTCAAGTCTTGGATATCGTTAGAAAACTTCCAGCTGTTTTAAATAGGCTTGAAGACATCAGCACTGTCATAGTGCACGCAGGAGTAAAGGACAGAGAGAATTTTTAAAAGGCCATTTCGCAACACTACTAGACAGAATAAATAAGCAGACGCCAGCCAAAGTCATGATCTCCGGCCCTTCGCCCACATTTAGGAGAGGAAATGAGACCTTTATCAGAGTCTATGTAAATTATTGTCTGAAAACACGGACTGAGCACATAGATTTGGGCTATCCTGATAACTGGGACACTTTCTAGGAAAGACCTTGTTTTGAAAAAAAGTAATCTTCTCACAGCTTAATAAGTGTTGAGTATTGCCAACTGCAAATTTGTGTAGACAATATTACAAATAAACAAGCCTTTTTTATTTTAAGCAGAAATACACAAGTCATATAGATCTGCGCACATATACAATACTTCCACCAACATCCACAGTCCTTAATATCCACATCTACAAACACCCCAAATATCCACAAACACCCACCAATATGCCAAAATCCACAAACACCCCAAACATCCACAAACATCCACAAATACACCAAACATCCACAAAAAATTCCACAAACTGCTCAAATAACTATAAACACCCCAGATACCCACAAATACACCAAATATCCACAAACACCCCAAATATCCACAAACAGCCACAAATACACCAAACATCCACAAACACCCAAAAAATCCACAAACAGCTCAAATAACTATAAATACCCCAGATACCCACAAATACACCAAATATCCACAAACACCCACAAATATGCCAAAAATCCACAAACACCCCAAACATCCAAGAACACCCAAAAAATCCACAAACTGCTCAAATAACTATAAATACCCCAGATACCCACAAATACATCCAATATCCACAAACACCCCAAATATCCACAAACACTGCAAATATACACAAA
>CM040470.1:20926528-20998050 GCA_022758105.1 Pangasianodon gigas | reverse complement strand
CACCAAATATCCACAAACACCCACAAATATGCCAAAAATCCACAAACACCCCAAACATCCAAGAACACCCAAAAAATCCACAAACTGCTCAAATAACTATAAATACCCCAGATACCCACAAATACATCCAATATCCACAAACACCCCAAATATCCACAAACACTGCAAATATACACAAACACCTCAAATATCCACAAACATCCACAAATACACCAAACATCCACAAACACCCAAAAAATCCACAAACACCTCAAATATTTATAAACACCCCAAATATCCACAAACACCACAAACATAAACAAAATAAATACAAAAAATAGGCTACTACTTTATTTTACAAACTACTTTTTGACCATGAAGACATGGCTGAACAGAGTCAACGTGTGCACTTAAATATTCTTCAGCTCAGGTCACCTCTGTTTCCACTATGGACCCATTGTGACTCTGACCAGGATAAACTGGTTTACTGAAAGTGAGTGAAATATAATATAATATAATATAATTATAGAAGTAAAGCTCCTATCTTGGATTATGATAATTTTTGTCCTGTCACACATCTATATTTCATACTGTATACCACAAAAACTGACAGAATGAGTATACATTTATATATTTATATATCTTTATTTACATCATTTGCGATATGTAAAAGTCCAACATTTTATGAAAATCAGCTGATGAAGCCGATGTTATTAGGGTAGACCTGCATCTCTTCATAGGCTTGCATTATCATTTCTCACAGCTTTAAGGCAATGAAGTGTGTAAAGCTGTATTGAAAAAATCATAAAAATACATGTGTGATAATTAATTCAGCACCTGTTTATCAATAATAGAGGACTACCAATAGATGGAGCTGTAGAAATAGGCATACACTTATGGTTTATGCGGTTGATGAACTTAATGAACTCAGTTATGCCATTATTTGACACAGACTCTGTAAATATGTTCACTAGGTGGCAGCAGAGGGTACTTTTTGATAGCATGCAATGTCGTCTACATCCCAGACTGCATACATACTTGCATACTATAGTATATAAAATAGAACATTATCTATGATAACTATGTAATAACATGGTATCATAGACCACTACTTTGCTATATCTTTAAATTGCCATAGAACGTGGTCCCTAAAATGCCAATAACAGGTTATTGCGATCATGTCTGATTATCTCTTATGCACACATACACACACACTCTCTCTCTCTCTCTCTCTCACACACACACACACACACACACATAATTATGTTTTTTATTATGCTGTGAAACAGGTTTCCCATGGAGCTGCTGCTGCCTAATTTCTAAAACCATCTGTCAGTTTGAAGTGCACATAAGGTGTCAGAGAGCACACTCATTTTTATATGGCGTTGAAACCTTGGAAGCCTGTCAGAGAGAGAGAGAGAGAGAGAGAGAGAGAGAGAGAGAGAGAGAGAGGGACCATGCCAGGGTTTGGACTGCACCTAAGCCAACCACCACTCTTCTAATGAGCACTCAAGGCAAATGTGCATAAAATAACCACAGCGAATGAGGTGTGATTGCATTTTCTTTCAGATCAATAATGACAGATGCTTATTCTCTTACACTGGCCCCGTAATTGCCAGAGTCTGTGGCCTGCTAAATGATTATAATCCTACTCTGAATAGATGTTTCACATAGGCAGAATCATTCAGTCACTGATTGATTGTTAAACCCTATATGTGTGCCAGGCGCTTATATGCTCTTGAAGAAAGTGCTGAGCCTGTGAGCTGGCTGCACCCACAGGGAGTACACTTGGTCGTAAAACAAGTTGATTTTAACTTTCTTGGCTAGCCAGGACCAGGTATAAAGTCAAGTTCTAGACCATTTCTATGTTTAATCAGACTGAACATAGCTAGTGATGAATCTTTCCTATCAACAATGATATTATTACCATACACAGTTACTTTAGGTGCTCTTGCTATTTGATTGCCCCTTTTGAGTTGACACATCCTTCGAGTTGATGCGGTTTGCACAAAGGTCTTTTGGGTTTTCTTCTTGCATGTAACATATATTGTCTTTCCAAATCTGTATTCATTTATTTTCTATCTTGAATCTATTTGCTGCTTGGTAAGGAAGGTTTCTGATTTTACCTGCTTCTCTGTTGACTTTAGCACTGTTGGATTTTGTACTGTTGGCTTTAGTCAAGGTGACTGTAGCACTGTTGACTGTAGCCTGTTTATGACTTTATTACTAAAAACTTTAGCATTGTTGACTTTAGTATTGTTCACTGCATTGCCATCATCTTTATTATTGTTGACTTCATTACTGTCGACTTTAGTCATGTTGACTGTATGTAGTATTGTTGAATATAGTATTGTTGACGTTAGTATTGTTCAGTGCATTACCATTGTCTTTACTATTGTTGACTTTAGTACTTTCAACTTTAGTTGTTGCCTGTCAGACTTTAGTACTGTTGATTTTAGTACTTTGTACTAAATTTGTGTAAAACTTTGGGAGAAAACGCTCTCATGTGGGAGTTTCAAAGAGTCGCCTCTTACTGGTCAGCTGAACCCGATGATCTGACTCACTGAAAATAGCCAGATTCCTATCACTAATTGGCATTTTTCTGATAATGAACAGGTGAGAATAATTAGTAATCAGCTGACCATGAACATGGATAGGTTGCTTGTGAGTCCTGTTGTTGTTCGTGTGACTGAGCCTGGAGTTCATCAGCTGAGAGGGGTTTGTGGGAAATGTAGTTCATAGTTCTACAATATGAATTGAAAGCCTTATAAAAAATAATAGCAAACAAATGATAATATTGTGGAGACTAAAGCTAAATCTGAGAATAACCTTCAGTCAGGTGTAGCCACTGTGCCTGTCAGACTCATTGAAAGAGGTGTAGCCACTGTGCCTGTCAGACTCACTGAAGGAGGTGTAGCCACTGTTCCTGTCAGACTCATTGAAGGAGGAGTGGCCATTGTGCCTGTCAGACTCATTGAAGGAGGAGTGGCCATTGTGCTTGTCAGACTCATTGAAGGAGGAGTGGCCATTGTGCCTGTCAGACACATTGAAGGAGGAGTGGCCACTGTGCCTGTCAGACTCACTGAAGAAGGAGTGGCCATTGTGCCTGTCAGACTCATTGAAGGAGGAGTGGCCATTGTGCCTGTCAGACTCATTGAAGAAGGAGTGGCCATTGTGCCTGTCAGACTCATTGAAGGAGGAGTGGCCACTGTGCCTGTCAGACTCACTGAAGAAGGAGTGGCCATTGTGCCTGTCAGACTCATTGAAGGAGTGGCCACTGTTCCTGTCAGACTCATTGAAGAAGGAGTGGCCATTGTGCCTGTCAGACTCATTGAAGGAGGTGTGGCCATTGTGCCTGTCAGTATTGTAACTTCAGTATTGTTGACCTTAGAATTGTTGGCTTTAGTACTGTTGACTATAATATTTTTACTGTAGTATTGCTGACTTTAGTACTGTTGACTTTAGTATTGTTGACTGTGTAGAAGCTGTAGCCTCTGTGCATGTCAGCTGTCAGTCCCAGTGAAGAAGGTGTGGCCTCTGTGTATGTCAGCTGTCAGTCCCAGTGAAGCAGGAGTGGCCTCTGTGCCTGTCAGTCCCAGCAAAGAAGGAGTGGCCTCTCTGCCTGTCAGTCCTAGTGAAGAAGGAGTGGCCTCTCTGCCTGTCAGTCCTAGTGAAGAAGGTGTGGCCCCTGTGCATGTCAGCTGTCAGTCCCAGCGAAGGAGGAGTGGCCTCTGTGCATGTCAGCTGTCAGTCCCAGAGAAGGAGGCGTGGCTTCTGTGCCTGTCAGTCATAGTGAAGAAGGTGTGGCCTCTGTGTATGTCAGCTGTCAGTCCCAGTGAAGGAGGCGTGGCCTCTGTGCCTGTCAGTCTTGGTTAAAAAGTGTAGCCTCCTCCTCAAACACTCTTTTCTTTTTACAATACCATTTCACATTGCGCAATTGCGCAACCAACCTGCATCAGCCTGACTCTAAATCATAAAATATTAGTTTGTCATCTATTTCAAATATATCTGTTAAATAGTGGATTATGCTTCACAGAGTTAGATTTAATGCAGGGATAGCATTAATTAGCTGCATTAATAATTATGTCAGTGGAAGGTCCTCACACGAAAATTAAGGTGTGGGTGTGTGTGGGTGTGTGTGTGTGTGAGAGAGAGAGAGAGAGTCTGCATGTGCATGCGACAGAGAGAAAGAGAGAGAGAGAGAGAGCATAATTTCCCCTCTGCCTGTTTTTGTTGTCTCTCCTTCATCACCGCTCGTGACAGTCACAAGGCCTCACACCAGCCAGAGTGGCTCAGCCCTGCCTGGCATTTTAATTCATTTATTTTTATTGTCACTGTAAACAGCCATCCTCTTTTCCCTCGATGAGATTTGGGCTATATATCAGTGCACAGCAGGTCACCTTTATGGTGGGATAAATAACAGAAGGTGGGCGGAACCGCATTTACCAATTTCTCACTGCACTGTTAGACTGACTAAGCTCCTTGGATATGGTAAAAAAAAAAAAGTCCATTCACTGTGACTCACACCATCTCTAGTGAGTATAATTATATTGGGGCAGATCGTAATGGCCAAGTCAAACCAGGTAATTGTACTCATTTGATGTAGCAGGAAAGTCTTGGTGGTAAATCAACACTCTTATTCTGAAAGCATTAGATGGACAGCATCTCAAAACCCATGGATCCTGCTCAGTAAGGACAAACTATATTTAGCTGATTATCACTTACTAAGCCATTGATGAAAATTATTCAGTGTTGCAGCCATTCCTGGCTCAACAAGTCTTTGGTGCATCAACATCCAGTCATGTGATTCTATAGACTTTACATGTGACATGCAAGAATGGTATTATTAATGAAGCACATTGTAATCCCATGGATTTTTTTTGGGTTTGTCTTAAAACTGAACATTACACCCTTGGAAAAAATGGTTTCACAAGGGTTCTTTGTAAAGATAACACCAATCCGCTAGCCAGGATCTGCATCAGGCGGATACCAGCAAAAAATGGTGGATTAGATATCTGATAAAAAGAACAAATTCGATCTGATCCTGTAACAAATGGAAAAGATTGGAAATGGATTTGGAAAGATTTTTTTTTTAACTGGATATTTTAACATATAAAGAGAGATGATTGTATTCTGTTGTTTTTATTTTATTATATTTACTATATTTGCCATGTAAGTGATTTTTGTGTGTCACATTTATAGCTATGTATTTTTCCTGTATTTTTAAGTGAAGTGCTTCAGTTAAAAAAAGTTTTATAGTTTTTAAACAAAAAAATATCAGATGCATATCATTATCAGCTGATACTCAAGGTTTCACTGTCAGTATGGGAAAAGAAAACATGGTATCATGCCATCTGTAATTCTTTGGTCAATGGTTCAACGTGTCTAACGATGTTCTACTAGAAACCTTTTATGAAAGAGAAATTCTTCATTGCTTGCATCAAATCCACCGCTGAAGGTGATGGGACGCACTCATTACTCTAAAGGTAAAGGTTTCAGTTTCACAATTTGACTGAGGCTTAATCTGATCCTGGAAAATTAGCCTCAAAGAAATTGTTTGGCAAAGAACTCAAATGTGCAAATATTTGCCCCTAATTGCAAATTTCGTAAATTTGTCATTTGTGGTGTCATCTTGCACTCAAGCTACAAGGCTAATGTAGCTAACCATAAGACATAAATTTAAGAAATTTAGGGAGGCGGAGCCAATTGGATGGTCCAAAGTGCAAAGTAGGGCTATACAATCATGTAGCTTTCCAGTATGATTCTGCCTTTCACCTTTGGAAGACAGAACCTAGGAGAAGTAATTTCCAGGATGTTACAGTATGTACCTCATTTCAATTTAGCCATAGAAGCAATGCCAGTGTTTTATCATTGACCTTCATGGGAGTTGATCTTAATCAGGGCAAATAAGCTCTACAACAAGGGTTTGTTGTGGGATTCTGTGAAGACCATTAAGGGCTCACCAAGAGGAACAAACTAAAGAAGTAGATGGAACACACTGACTGCCAATGCCAAGTGCAAAAAGTGTTACACGTTCTACACTTAATATTTTAGTGAGTTTTAATGATGCACTACATCTCACTCAAGCTCCCCGCTTTGAATACACTACTCACACTAAACATACACAAAGTACATGGTTTGAGGCTAATGATCCATAATATCTATTCATCTATCGTTTCTTTATGGTCTGTATATTTCTAAAGGCATAATTTGTCACTGACACTGAAAGGCCAGTGTTGTTTGAACATAGTGAGAGGTGGACAGACATTTCTCTCATTCAGATCGACTCAGCAAGCAGTTTCACAACACATTGCCTTCTTTTTCCTCCCCGAGTGCACACAATGAGGCTTTCTGTAAACAGCGAAGGGGGTCGGCCAAGGTTTGGATGCTAATTGGCATGGAATGTGTGACCGTCCCAAATGTCTCCTTGTCCTAATGAAAACCCCCTTCTGTTGAATGCATACACACATGTGCACAAATACACAATTTTTAACTCGCGTACAAATTCCCTGTAGACATAAATCAATTTCAGAATAATCTAATTGCTCACTTAATTAGTGCATGGATTGTTTGCCGTTGCTGCTGGGGCTGTTGGATTTCAAGTGTGTCCAGAGTGGACTGCACAGAGACAGAGAGTGTGTATTTGCGTGTGTTATCGGAATACTGCGGAGGGGTGGAGGCTTCCCAGAATAATCTAAGACAGAATTACGTAAAAACACTAGGGCTAGCAGGATAACCATGCACTGCCATTTAGACACTGAGGCTAGTTATATAGATGGACTAGCAGGCCTGGTCTTATATAACAAAAAGGAATTTTCTGGCAAAAAAGGAATTTTCATAGAAAAATTCCTTCATCTGGTTGTGGAAATTTGGCTTTGAAGGAATGGGTTGGCAAAGATTTTGTTTCATTCATTCATTCATTCATTCATTCATTCATCTTCAGTAAGTGTTTCGTCCTGGTCAGGGTCGCGGTGGATCCAGAGCCTATCCCAGAAACACTGGGTGTGAGGCAGGAATACACCCTGGATGGTACACCTTTCCACTGCAGGGCACCATGTGGACACTTATTCACACACTCATTCACACCTAGGGGCAATTTAGAATCAACAATTCACCTAACAGCATGTTTCTGACAGGTGGGAGGAAACCAGGGAACACAGAGGAAACCCACAGATGACCAGAAGAACATGGAAAATTTCACACAGACAATAACCTGATCTTATGCTCAAACCAGGGACTCTAGAGCTGTAAGGTTACAATGCTACCTGCAATGCCAACTACATAATTTTCCCCTGATCCCAAACAGAGCAAATTAGTCATGTTTGATGTCAATAACAAGGCAATGTAGCTAAAGGCTGAGTCTTTTTTTATAGGTACATGCCCAAGTCTTGGAAAGTTAGTAAGGCAGTGCCAGTTGGGGGTTGGGTTCAAAGTGCAAAATAAGACTACATTATCATCAGTATAGCTTCTGACTATAAATTCTGCCTTCAAACTTTGGGAGGTGGGACCTAGGGGGCAGAATGATACCAATTTACGTTAAAGATAAAAAGCTATAGTGTTCAGCTACATGGTGAGTTTCTTTCACGTTTATAGATGACAGTAAGTCCCACTTTGTCCTAAACCACGTCAGCACATTTGTGTAAGATCACTGAACAACTGGATGTGGTTTGAGGCAGGGATTCACAGAAAAGCTTCTGGATGAGATAAACTTGTTAGCAAACATCAGACGTCAAGCATGTCTTTTTCAGCAAGCTAATAATTTAAGGAAGATTTAGAATCCCAATATGCATGTGTGTTTCTCAGTACATGATACAGCTAAGGGTCAAATTTGTTTGATTTGTGTGATACTGTTACCTGAAATCCTCATCCACGGTATCCGAGATCACCTCCCAAAGAAAACATTGCACAAGAAGACATTTGCATAATCTTTTTTTTTTATTTATTGTTGTTCTTTTATACTTTGTTTTAAATATTTGTCTGTTTGTTTTCAGTGGACATCGTGTAAAGTCAAGCCTGAAGCCCTTAGCACGGGATGGTTGCACATCATCGTAGCTGAAGAGAAGAAGGAGAAGGATGAAGAAGGAGAAGAAAAGGGGCGTGGTCCTGTTTTTCTGCCGATCACGCCTACGAATGTAGGTGATTTTTTTCTCACAAACAATGCACCTCACATACTATTTACACACCATACCGAGAACAACGTCCACTCAAAATGACGGCAGAACAAAGAGGAAGGTTTCATTTGCTTATATAAGACTCTCTTTTTTTGCTCATATACTTTTTTAAATCCTTTTTTGGTTTCTTTTTGTTTTTTTGTTTTTATTTGTATTAGTTTTTTTCTTTTGTTGCAATCACCAGCATATCATTTACTAATATTCATGTATTGGATCCAGGTTTGAACTGGATACAAATTACCGTCTCTGCTTATAGTCCTCTTTTCAATAAATACCTCTTGGAAAACAGCTGTACAAGTGTACACAGTGTTTTTGATTTTGATATATGCGTTTGTGTGTGTGTATGGGAGTATATTTGTAAAATCAAAAATATAAGTAAACAATTCAAACTATAATTTATCAAAATTACAAAGTAACAAAATCATGCATATTTGAATGTTTTGACATTTTTAAGTAAAAACCAAAATGGTTTTGGGTGGGTCAGTTATTTATTTACATTTACATTGGCACTATTTATGTCTCTTTTGGAAAGTGAAATGATCTTCACGAAACTCTTAATACTCAATTCAGACGTAACACTCTTGGAAAATCAGACATTTGCTCTCAAACTGGCATCAAAGTACAACCTAATTTAGGCGAAAGGAAAAAAAATACAAGAAGAAAACCAAAACAGCATTTTCTATGGGTGATATGAGTGTTAATGTGTAAAAAGCTGCATTATTTCAGCATTGTACATTGGCAGTTTTCGCCTTTGGAAGGAAACGAAAGGAAAAGTAATAATAATTTATAATAATTTCGCAGGACTTTTGTCATCTTTCTTGTGTAGGTGATGTATACTCTAAAATGGTCATTTAAAAAAACGAAACTCTTTTAAAGACTTGTTAAAAACATTATTCCAAAGTAGCATTACTCGATTTATGTAAATCGAACAGCCTAAAAGGACAGAACAGAACAGAAGAGTTCGGACTGTGAGGACGGTGAGGTCTTGCTCTATCTTAGAGGTTTGGTAAGCCAGATAGGAATTGGTGGGATGTCTGTCTTCTTAAGGTACCAGTGTTTCCATGTCAAACAGGTACTTGACAATCAATTCCAAGTTTTCTGTGAGTAAACAAAAGCAAAAAGTGTGTGTGTATGTGTGTGAGTGTGTGTGTGTGTCTATATGTTCATGAATTCAGTGCAAACACATGTACACCAAGGTTGCAAAAATCTTAACCATTACCTTTTCATGGTTAATAACTTGAACAAGGTGGCAGCACCTATCCTGTCCCCATTCTCATCATGGTTCCATGGCACTATAACAATCAAGTGAGGGAGGCCAGATATATGTCTCTCTCCCCTCCCCACCCACCCAACCCCATCCCCTGGTCCTAGCACAGGCCGATGTACTTAAGATTATTCTGGATAATCACGTCCGTGACGGCATCGAACACGAACTGGATGTTGCTGGTATCAGTGGCGCAGGTGAAGTGTGAGTAGATCTCCTTTGTCTCTTTGTTGCGGTTCAGGTCCTCAAACTGGCGCTGCACGTACACGGCTGCTTCCTCATAGGTGTTCTGGCCCTTGTAGTCAGCAAAGCAGACGGTCAGTGGGATGCGCTTGATCTTCTCAGCCAGCAGGTCCTTCTTGTTGAGGAAGAGGATGAGCGAGGTGTTGGTAAACCAGTTGTTATTGCAGATGGAGTCGAACAGACGCAAACTCTCTGCCATGCGACTCTGTGGGAGGTGTATAGAGAGAGAGAAGATAAGAAAACTGAAACAAACACACAGGAACAGAAATAGATAGAACCAGATAGAAAATCAATCAAAGAAACTTCCACCCATGCCCCAAGCTCTACCCATGCTCCGTCACAACTTATAACACTGGTCTGCTAAAAGGTAGACTCTAGTCTGCTGGGCTGCAGTGCAGCATTTCCTTTTCTTCAATATTCATGATTTAACTTCTCACTTAATTATCAAGCTGGATGTGAGGTGAGATAGAACTGCGAAACGCAAAAACGATGAAGAGCTGTGGACTGTCCAGGTTTTGAGAACAGTGAGGATGATAGTTGGACTCTTGATTTTGTTTTCCTGGTCCTGAGATCTCTTGAGAATAAAGAAACATAGACTTAGTTGTGCTCTGGGTCTCATTACACAGATTTTTCATCTGAGTCTTGATACTCGGAGTCTGAAGCTCATTAGTTAAAGTCTTGATCCGATTCTCATTACTCAGAATCTGCCCAGATAGCACACACACACACACACACACACAAAACTAACCAATGTCGGCAGAAATTGCATCTCAGCAATGTCATATGCAGCTCATATGCTAAATGGGAAGACATTCGCTTTTTTGATGCATGTCCTTAATATTGATCTTTTTATAGTTTTAGAAAGGTTGAAATATTGATTTAGAGGTTGACTGTTGCCCAACTAAACATGCCAAAAAATAGGTTATGTTTATTAATCACAGGAGGAAAATTGTGTGAAAGGAACTTGAGCTGAATCTGATTATCACATTGCAAGAGTGTGGAGATTATATAAACCATCAGTAAGAGGGGTGTTGTCTTACAATACTGACAGATTCAAATCACACATTATACTCAAGGATGACAGAAAGCAGCAGATGGTCAAAAACAACGATGTACCACCGTCTTCCCAATTAGTAAACACACTGCATGTAACAACGTTGAGATATAAAATGCTCACCTCGTTCCAATGTAGGTGTGCTGTCTGGGTGTCTGTACCTTCTTCTCATAGTCTTTGTCTGTAGAGCCATGGTTTAGGCTTATGGTTTAGACCTCTCTACTTGAAGTCTTGGTCTGGGGCTCATTACTCAAAATCTTGGTCTAGGCCTCTCTACACAAAGTCATCATCTGGGGCTCATTACTCAGAGTCTTGTTCTGGAGATCATTACTCAGGTCTGTGTCACTAGTCCGGGGCTTATAGTTAAGAATCCTGGTCTCATTACTCAATTCTAGGTCTATGGTTTAGGTTTTTCTAATAAAAGTCTTGGTCTGGGGCTCATTACTTGGAATCTTGGTCTAGGTTTAGAACTCTTTACTCAGAGCCTTGATCTAGGGCTCATTACTAATAGCCTTGGTCTCATTACTCAGGCCTGGGTTTATGTTCTGGGTTTTTTCTACTCTTGGTCTTGGTCTCATTACTCAGGTCTGGGTTTATGTTCTGGGTTTTTTCTACTCTTGGTTTTGGTCTCATTACTCAGGTCTGGGTCTTGCTACTCAGCATCTTGGTTTGCATCTCAGAGTCTTGGTCTCAATATCATTGGTATCACTACTCACTATCACTTCTCACAAGGAAGACATGCATCAACACTCTTCTCTGTCCTGGCACCTAGGGGGTGGAATGAACTTCCCCTAGCTGTCGGTCTTTAAACAAAGACTAAAGACCTATGTCTTCACCAAGCACTTGAATTAACACTGCTATTTAAAAACATCCCTTGCCTTGAGTGTTTTCTTTCATATTGTACTAACTTTCTGCAACAGGGCTGTGGCTCAGTTGTATTCTTAGTCCCTGACCTAGTGAACTAGCATGAGGATATGTTTTGATAGATATTACAAAGCACTTCTGTAAGTCGGTCTGGATAAAGGCATCTGCTAAATGCTGTAAATGTAAATGTACTCAGGAGTGGGTATTTGGTCTGGGTCTCAAGTCTTAGTCTGAGTGTGATTACTCAGAGTCCTGATCTGGGTATCATTACTCAGGAGTGGGTATCAGGTCTGGGTCTCATTATTCAAAGTCTTGGTTTGAGGCTCATTATTAAGAGCCTTAGTACTTAGAAGATTGGTGTTGGTCCTATTATTCAGAGTTTCATTATCCTTGGCCTTTGTCTGTGTACCATTGCTCAGACTTGGTCTGGGTCTCACTGCTTAAACTCTAGGTCTTAAAAACTTTTGAGACCACATAAATGTGTCCTTAGTCATAGTATGGGTCTTATGTTCAGGCTCTTGGTCTGGGTCTTGAAACTGAGAATCTTAGTCTGGGGTGTATTACTCAGTTTGTGTCTGGGTCTCAGTATTGATGTCTTGATCTCTGTATCATTATTTACTGTCTTGATCATGTCTGGATCTCATTGTACAGTATCATGGTCTTGCTCTGCGACCCATTAGCCAAAACCTTAGTCTGGGTCTGGCTCTTTATTTATGGACTCAACAAAACTACAATCTCTTTATTTTGAAAACATTTTGAAAATAATCTCCTACTTGCTAAATTAATATGCATAAGGGGAATATTGCAAGTCACTTCCCTCTAACTAGCCTGTTTTTATCACCAAGTTGGATTCTGTTTCAGCTTGTTATCCATTCTGGAATACCTGAGCCAGCGACTGTAATGTGATTTTGAAAACTCTGAAGTCTGTTCTTGACTTCAGCTCTGGTAAATGCACGCTAACAAAAAGTGTTTAGCTACATTTTAAGCTCTCAGTGTCTGGTGCAATGTCAAAGAAACATACCCTGCAAGTTAATTTATCTTTCTAAAATTTCTCTGCCACTGACACAGTGCCCTATGCTTTTTAAACTGCAGAGAGAAATCTTAGACAGCCTGTGCTCTTTCTCCCAATTTTCCTCTTAAAGCATGCATAAAACTGAATCTTTATCCACTAAATCCTCTCACTGACATTAGCTGACTGATTCTGTAATGACTTGACTACATCAGATTCTGCTGAATATCTCAGAAAGATTTTTTTTTTTTTTTTTTTTTGCAGAGGCATTAGTGGGATTAGCCGAGCAGTTGGAATAGTCTGACTTTTTCAGCTGACTTGTCACGTTCTGAGGTCAGTGTTATCAAAACAGTTAATACCGCTATGAAGGCTATTCAGGACTCTGCCAATTGAGAAAGGCAGAAAATCTGCATTGATGTTAGATCAACTGTTTAACTATCAGTTAACAGAAATTAAAAATGGGTGATATGAAGGGATGTCAGTAGCAAAAATGGGTTATAGTGGATTTTATACATACATTCATCCTACGCACATTCTATGAAATATTTTCTTACTATTCAAAAATGTATAATCATTGATGTGGTGTAGATTTCTGTACAGAGATGTTTATTTATCATTTATGGAAAGAGTCTCCAGTGTCAGCATTTTGTAACAGTAAGTTTCCCAACACGGGAAAGTCTTCAAGACACAAAGTTTGCACTTTGCACTTCTCGGTAACATGACAAGATGCTGTTTTTTGCTGTTTTATTAACTCCAAGAAAGAGAAAAAAGAGTGACTGGTGTTTGTAGCTGCTATAGTTGTTAAATGTAACTAATAAAACTGATTATGAAACTGATTATGAAAACTGTATTTGTCGTCTTGTTGCCATTTTCTTAAAATGCTTTTGTAGAAATGTACACAGTCAGTTGATACATTAACAGGGTCAAAGTTAATTTTAATGATGCTGCCAATCTCAGTATCAAGATTTATCTTGGCTCAGTGAAAAAATTGGCCGTGAGCATAGTGTACAGATTAACACCGACCAAATTAATTTAAAAATTATATGCAGAGAGAGAGAGAGAGATGGTTAACACACTGAGCTATCATAGTAATGTTATATAACTGATTTCCTTTCAAATATTTATCAAATTTATCCTCAAAGAGCAGAAGTTGTTGCTTTGTTCTCTCCATCTACAGTGAAAAACACCATCTACAGTGATCGCATGTCTAATGAGGGCAATTTGGCTGTTGATTCGTTTAGATTTCAACACGGCACTGTATTTCCAGTCAGGATATTAACCTGTGTTTCTCCTGCCCTGCTCAAAGCCTTATCTAATTCAATTAGTCACCTGCACATGTGCAATTATCATGCTGCACATCCAAAGTTAATGCCCACAATAACAGTGACACAGAACAGGATGCCAATAAACACACGTCTAAAACCACCTGCGAAACACACAGATTCACTGAAACTCCAAACCATTTCAGTGTCGCAAAACACTGTGAGTCATTATGCAGCTGCAGCACAATATCAATGTCCCTGGGGTGTTTTACTCAGGTTTGTGCGAGAACAGGCTTAAATACAACACAGCGTTATTTTACATACCTAATATACCATTTCTGTGAGAACTTCCTAGAATTTCATTTCTTGATTTGTCCACTTGATTTCTGTCTTGTGAAAGCTAAACAGTTTGGTTTTATAACTAAAGGCTTGCTATCCAGACGTAGCTGCAGTTTTTTTGTCACCTCGCTGATCAAAGAACAAGTGTAAAAAAGTACTCTAATGGCTGCTCATGTGGTCCGACGATCATGGAAGCAGTGTTAGATAGCAACAAGACAGATTAACACAAACTAATACACACACTTAAGTGGTTAATAAAGTATAATATAAAATTGACAGATCCTGTATAGAGCAACAGATCCCATATATTAGCATTGTAATATATGTATATAATGTGTGCATGTATTTGGTCTTTGCCAACCACTTAGATGAGAGTCGCAAGTGAGCGTATGGCATGAAGCATGGGTTGGTTTTGATGCTTCTGCAACAAGATTTGCTCTCCACATTTGTTTTCTTTTTTTTCCCCAGAAGCTTCTGGTTAATTCTATTTTTTTACTCTCTCTATTTTTTTTTATCTACGGCCCAAATTATAACTACTTAGAATTACATTATCTATAACTCAGTGTTACCTAGGTGTGGTTTAAGTGAGTGGTCTTTTGAGTCTACTTTATTGTAAACACCAAAACCCAAAACACACAACATGTTTGGTTCACTTCCTGCAGTCGAATTGCTCTCTCGCTGCAACCAAATCACACCAGAGTTCACTTGGAACCAGACCGAGACACCTCGCTCAAACCCTTGGGTGCTAAAGTGCTATTTCGCATATTCTGCGTTTAGACTATGAATGGAACTGTGTTTTACTGTGTTTTTGTCCTCTGTGCAGTCCACGTGTTCTGTAACAAAAAATATACTCTGGATGCAAAACATTAAATAATTTAAACTAGTTATTTACATAATTACTGCATGTAATCATTTTTTTATCGCCACTTCAGTGTTCTCTGTGCTCGGATGATTTTTGTTATTCCTAAATGCACTTGGTAAAGGTTTGTTTATGGTTTTTTATCTGTCACTGTATTTCTGAAAAATGAAGGAAAGAGTTTTACAAGTATGTTTTCAGCCCTACACACCCCTCATACCAACCAAATAGCAATGAAGGCAAAAAGTGCTCTAAAACAAGTGAAAGTGCTCTAAAACAAAATCTCTAAATAAAATAAAAATAAAAACAGTTCTCTAAATAAGAAATTGAGCTTTAAGGTTATGACTTTATTCATACTTTTGTGGTATACATATATTTGTGGTAACCAAAACTATGGTATATACTCCTAACTTGTTTCAACAACAGGTCTGTTTTTCTCTGCGAGGCCAATTCTGTTGAACCGACCAGTGTCCAGTGTAATAAAATAAATGACTTTTCTATGCATTTATTTACATGGTAGTCTGTGAAGAGTTATAGCAGGGGGACAGCTGTAAATATCTTTTTTTTTTTGCAATATCAGCTTTAGCAGTCATGTTTGATCTGCACATGTTTCATAAAGTCCTCTTTGAGCAATCAAAGCTTTTAAACTCTCAGCTCCAAAAATAATACATAAGATATTTCTGAGTTTCATTTCAAGAATATTTTCTCCCTCACAATTTTTTTTAAACTGGTCTTTATTATACATTTAAATTATGCATGTATTGTTGTGAGCATTGATCTGTCTGCAAAGAATTACATTTTTAACACGAGTTAAATGTGAAATTTAGACAAAAGTGCAAGTCAGCATGGGAACAGCGGTAACACAGAGTGATAATTGTGCTCATGGTAAAACACAATGTCGACACTCCTGAGTCCGGACTTTAATTAACGCTTAGATTCTATTATTAAACCTTGGAGTATGAGCCTGTAAATGAGAAATATGAATGAAATTACTGTTATCAGCATCTATATTTACCTATATTTAGCTACATATAAAATTATGCAAAACCCAATTTATTTCCAAACCAAACACTCTTCTGTCAGAGAGACTTTGAAGGAAAAATCCTTTGGTTTAAATGTTATTCTGTATAAATAACATATATATATATATATATATATATATATATATATATATATATATATATATATATATATATATATATATATATAAATAATCTTTCAAGATTTACTTTGTAATAAATTTCTGAGTTGACTTTTATAGTTTAAGCTCCTCTTATTGACATTGGTTAACAGAGGTTCCTATGTTACCTGCAATGCCGTTCAACTACCACTTTATCTCCACCTCAAGAGAGTGATGCAGCATCGCTTTAGTCCTTTAGTCTGTCCAGCTCTCTCACTTTCTCCTCTGTACACTCTGCTCAAACACACCAGTTTACAAAGCTTCAACTTTTTCATGCTAATACCACAGTCACTGCTGCTAACTAGCCAAGCCAAGTCTCTGCCGTAACTCAGCGCAACTGCGTCGTATTCTGAGATTTTGAGTCCAACATTTGCAGCAACGTCTCCACTACTTCTAAGCTTGATTTCTCACTAATATGATGTTGAACATCACTGGAAAATGGCAGATGAGGTTTGACATTGTTGACATTATTTTTCTTCCTATTAAACATAACTGTAACTGGGTCCCTGGAGGACTATTGGTTAGGCCACAGCACTCTCACCACTGCAGCCTGGGTTCGAGTCCCGGCCAGGGAACCAACCCCAGCCACTGGGGTTGCATGCAACAGTGCGTGCTCAGTGCCAGTCCCAAGCCCAGATAAAATTGGGGAGGGTTGTGTCAGGAAGGGCATCTAGCAAAAAAATTGTGCCAAATCAAAAAACATGGACCAATGATCTGCTGTGGCGACCCCTAACAGGAGCAGCTGAAAGATGAACAACAACAACTAATATGACTGTAACTGTGCTAGCAATAATAATGTCCACCTGTGACTTCAAAGCAGGAGACAACTGCTAACTTCTCGCAGGAATAACACAAATACAGCAACCAACAAATTCGCACCTGAATCATTAAGGACATCAAATGTCTTTCAATATAAACATGTTTTTTGTGCTACTTTTCTTTAACCCTAAACTGTATTGTAATCATTTTCCAATGCAAGTCATTTTGGATAAAGATGTCTACCAAATGAATAACTAAATGTAAATCCAACGTTCAGATGTTTTACAGGTGAAAATGGATCATTAAACTTGTATGCTGCATGATCAATAGTTCTAATAATATTCATACTGTAAGACATGACAGCATTTTGTGTGTGTCACTCTGAACCTGCAGGTTCATAAATCGATCCATAAATCGATTCATAAATATATATATGTCTGGGCATTAGCAGTAGTATGTGTGCGGTGTATAGGGTGTATATGTGCACATATACTGTGTGTGCGGTGTATAGGGTATATATGTGCACATGTACTGTATGTGTATTCTGTTAAAAAGTGTAGTTGTGAAACTGCACTGGTGTGTAATGTGCTGGCTCGAGGCATGTGGTAAGCCACAACAACCTGTGACTGGTGAAGGGCTCAGAGAGGAAAGACTGGGCTGCTGTTCGAAAGGTTAAGCAAAACATCATGGCTCTGAGCAAATCACAAGATCTGCTGCTATTTGAGTATGAGGATGTGTATGAGAGAGAGAGAGAGAGAGACAGACAGAGATGATGATGAGCAAAAGATCTACATGCTAAAAGCGAGTCAGAACAAGTCTGATGGTTAAATTGATAGCATTTTAAGGACTTTTTAGCGTAAATGCAGCCGGTAATTAGATACACACCAGAGCAAAGCTTTTTCAAAGCATCTTCCGGGCATTTCTAATATGATTTTGCATTTAAGTAATGATGCATTACATATCTATGACTTTGGCTTGAGTTTGAGTTTTACCAAACAAAAAAATATCACACTAAAGGGCCATGCACAAGTAGCTCAGTCCACAATTTTTTATTAATATCACCTCAGTTTGCTCCCCCAAAATAATCATACACATCCTTTTTAATGGCTACAGTTCGAGACAGCAAGTGTTAATAACAGCTTAAAATTGAGCCTTTCCTACACGTAACATCTTATCTTTTTCTTAAAAAAAAAACAAAAAAAAAACGTATGTATCATATCGCAGTAATTTTATCTCCTTATAACACTATAGCATCAAAACCTCAGCCATAATAATTGAATTAGTGGCCCCTCAACGTTGCATCTTCAGAGATAATAGAATGAGATATGAGTAACTGATACTCACCGGTTTATATGTCCTTATGCAAAAATAGAATGTAAATCTATTACCGTTGAATCAAATCTCTGATTTAAATTCATGGTGGCCATTAATTGGAGTCTATAGATCCCTGTTTTAATAATTCTTTATTAATGTGACATATACTACATGGCCAAAAGTATTTGGACACCTGACCATCACACCCATATGTGTTCCTTCCCCAAACTGCTGCCACAGAGTTGGAAGAACACAATTGTATAGAATGTCTTTGTAAACTGTAGCATTACAATTTCCCTTCACTGGAACTAAGAGGCCCAAACCTGTTCCAGCATGACAATGCCCCTGTGCACAAAGCGAGCTCCAGGAAGACAGGGTCTGCCAAGGTTAATGAAGGTGGAAGAACTTGAGTGTCTTGCACAGAGCCCTGACCTCAACCCCACTGAACACCTTTGGGATGAACTGGAACACCAACTGCACCCCAGGCCTCCTCACCCAACATCAGTTCCTGACCTCACTAATGCTCTTGTGGCTGAATGAACACAAATCCCCACAGCCACGCTCCAACATCTAGTGGAAAGCCTTCCTAGAAGAGTGGAGGCTGTTATAGCAGTAAAGGGGGACTAAATCTATATTAATGCCCATGGTTTTGGAAAGGGATGTTCAGCAAGCACATCTGGTTGTGATGGACAGGTGTCCACATACTTTTGGCCATATAGTGTATATACTTCTTCATTTCCAAAAACATCATGAAATTAGTTATTTAATAAATCCTGTTGATTAAGATGTATTCTTAATTACCAAACTTGTAAAATGTGCTCCAGCTGGAAACTAATAGCAACTTCATCTTGCTACAGCTGATGTTTGCCACCACATCATGGATACTCATTACTTCTGTCAGTAAACTGCCTCCTGCATTGAGTCTGAGAAGCAGAGAGGCCACGCCTCCTTCACCGAGACTGACAGGCATAAAGGCCATGCCTCCTTCACTGGAACTGACAGACCCTGAGGCCATGAGGCCACACCTCCTTCACTGAGACTGACATGCAGAGAGGCCACACCTCCTTCACTGGAACTGACAGACCCAGAGGTCATGAGGCCACGCCTCCTTCACTTAGACTAACAGACACAGAGGCCACACCTCCTTCACTGAGACTGACATGCAGAGAGGCCACACCTCCTTCACTGGAACTGACAGACCCAGAGGTCATGAGGCCACGCCTCCTTCACTTAGACTAACAGACACAGAGGCCACACCTCCTTCACTGAGACTAACAGACACAGAGTCCACGCCTCCTTTAGTGAGAGTGACAGGCAGCGTGGAATTATATCTCTGGTTCAGCTGTCTAGTTTAGTTGGGGTAAGCTTTAGCTCATATGAGAAATGCACAAGCCTTAAAACTAAGTCTTGCCAAATCTTCATGGTCTCATGTGAAATCTATCAGAGAAGCGTAATGATTATAATCTCTAAAAATCAGATCATCCTCCGGACGGGGGTTCTTCTCGAAAGAGCACATAACGCACTTCTGGGAAAATGGGTTGAGTTACTGTTGGTAAAGGGAAAGTGGGAGGGGTAGCACACAGAGATCTATGCTAAGCTCTGTGTGTGTGTGTGTGTGTGTGTGTGTGTGTTGTCATGGCTGAGCTGGTGAGAGACCCACCCAGATGAAGGAGGCCCTCAGAGAGAGCTCAGCTCCACATCACACCACCCCATACCAAATCTTGGGGTGTCTAGGGGACTTGTTAGGATCCCTCCAAAATCAACAAGGGGATTTCTCTAATCTCCATCACGTACAAAGTCACAACAGCAGAAATACAGGAGGGAATGACAGAGAGAGAGAGAGAGAGAGAGAGAGAGAGAGAGAGATGAGGAGGAAAAGCTGTATGGGGTGGAAGCACACCCCCCGGGATGCTTTCTGTCCACCCCACCAGCACTCCACACACACACACAGGTGTTAATTAAGAAATAATGAAGCGCTTCAGCAGCATGCTCAATCTTTGTTTCCAATAAAGACGGGTATCCTGTGTGAGGCGACGCCCCGGCTGTCGGAAAAAATCCAATCGTCTTAAGTTCAATATAAATGACTCGAGGGGATTTCTAAAGAGATAGTGTGTGTCTTACACTGCACCTGTTAATGATCGAACTGTTTGGTATTTCTTAATCTCCGTCTGCACATCCAATGCTCTTTACCCTCCATCTCGAGAAGACCGTGTTACTTAAAGATCACTCTGATAAAACTAATGAAACTAATATTGTGTAAGAGCTCACCCTCCTAAATTCCGAGAAACTGTGGACAGTTCCACACGTCTGCCCCTCACCCTAGTAACGCAATATTAGCTTAATCCTTTTGCATGAAGTTACTGGATAATAGGTCCATGGGTTTGAAAATTTAAAGGAGCAAACATGCTAAAAACAGAAAAAGTCATAGTTATTAATGTTCATAATCTTCACTGCTAACATAAATCTACTGAAGTAAACCAATATGACAGCCTACTAAAAGCATTTTCACTGCTAGCTACGACTAACATGACAAGAGAAAACCTTTGAGCACAATCATAATTTTGTGTAAAACAGAACAAATTGTTTTCTGTCAGTGTCCATTTTTAAGAAAAAGTTAACACTCATGATACTAGCTAGCGAAAATGAGCTGAACAGGATTTCTGAGGCAGCTTTAAGTTCTATTTAACCTAACATGACATTATTTTATACTTATAAACATACTTTTACATGTTTATTGCTAACATTTGCTATCTGGCTAAAATATGCTAAAGTGAGAGGATTTCTGAGAGTCTTTTTGAGTCATACTTCTAAATCTTCATTGCTAACACTAGCTAGGTGGCTAACATATGGTAACATGAAGGTACCTTAGAGAGAATTTCTGAATGTTTTTTTTTTTTTTTGAGTCATATTCATAAGTGCTGAAAAATTTCATTTTTCAAAATTTCATTAACATAAGCTAACTTGAGACGTCTGTTTTATAGTTTTAAACTTCACTGCTAGTGCTAGATAGATTGCAAATACAAGATAACCTGACAAGATTTCTGTGTAGATAGATTTCCAACACTATCTAGCATGCTAAAAATTTAGCTAGCCTAATAGAATTTCTGAGAGGCTTTTTAATTTTTATTCTTAAATGTTCCCCATCTTTAGCTTTAACGTTATGTATCCTGCTAAAACTAGCTAACCTGACAAGATTTCTGAGACGGTTTGTAATTAATATTCATAAATGTTCACAATCTATGTGTAACACTATCTACCATGCAAAAGTTAGCTAACCTGACAGGATTTCTGAAAGATTTTTAAATTAATATTTATAAACGTTCACAATCTACACCTTTAACTCTATGTAGCCTGCTAAAATTAGCTAACCTGACAGGATTTCTGAAAGATTTTCAAATTCATAATCAGAAATATGCACAATCTTCAGCTCTAACACTATCTAACCTAATAAAATTAGCTAACCTGCCAGGATTTCTGAGAGGGTCCCTAATTCATGATCATAAATATGTACAATCCTCAGCTCTAACACTATCTAGCCTGCTAAAATTAGCTTACCTGACAGGATTTCTGAGAGGGTCTTTAATTCATAATCATAAATATGTACGATCCTCAGCTCTAACACTATCTAGCCTGCTAAAATTAGCTTACCTGACAGGATTTCTGAGAGGGTCTTTAATTCATAATCATAAATATGTACGATCCTCAGCTCTAACACTATCTAGCCTGCTAAAATTAGCTTACCTGACAGGATTTCTGAGAGGGTCTTTAATTCATAATCATAAATATGCAAACATTCACAGTCTTCAGCTCTAACACTATCTAGCCTGATAAAAAAAAAATGAAATAAATTCACATTTATTCATTAACTGAGGCAGAATCCTTCCACTAAATGTATTTTCTAATATGATGAGTTTTTTTTAAACCTGGTATATTAAATGCCAAACTTGTCTTCTTTTTGCTCTTTCTGACTCTCTTTGTCTCTATTCTAAAATACAGCCATGTTTGTGAGTCCATTCATGCAACGTAAATCTAGTAACTGTTTATAAAAATATGCCGTCCTGCTGATTACGTGCGTCCAACGACGATGAGGTTTATCTTTGCCTTAAAAGGAGAGAGAGCCATAAGCAGTTTGTCTGACTCGCCCGGTATCCCTGTACAGCACGCACTGAGCTGTTCTCTCACTCCTCACTATCTGTTTCATTGACATTAATGTGAAATTGTGGAAACTTTATATACTTTATATGAAAAAATATATTATACACATTTCTCTATGAATATTGTGGATATTGTCAGTACTGCATAGCTAATTGGATTTTAAGTTCCTTTTTTTGTCCTATTTTTGTAGATATAAAATAAAAAAACCTAAATATACTCATATAACATGTTTTCAAAAGGCTTGTAAAATGTTGAACTGCTGTTCTGTGTTAGCTTTTATAGCAAAACAGTATGAAAAATGTCTTCAAGAATAATTTATTTGAGTATTTTGTGTTACGATGTGATATTATTGCTGTATGCCATATCACATGGTGTGTGTAATTCCCTCAACACTGTGCAAAAACATTCTGCTTACAAATAGCACAGCAGCACTAAATGGCTTGTGTTGTATTATTTTTTTTCTGCAAGAGCTTTTGACCCTTTTTTTTTTTTTTTTAAATAAACCATAACCCACTTGAGCTGTTTGGAGCCTGGTGGGCTTTTGCAATCGAAAAATCAAATGGCACAATGAAGTTAGCGCAACTCTGCCCTGAGCTACTGTACATCTTGAACTTTCTCCACAGATTGTCAAGTCTTGGCCATGTGTAAATCGAAGCAGGAAATTATAGCCGACAGCAAATATTACATAAGCGTCATTACCGCAAATCTTTGAATGTAGGTCAGGAGTTTGAGGTCTAGCCATCATCCTGAAAACGAGACAGGACTAACGGAAAAAACAAAGCAGGATTGAGCTCGGAAAACTCGTCCCGACTGAGGATGAGCATAAGCAGCTGTCGTTTATTAGGTAAGAAGAGAAAAGATGCTTTGTAGCCAGTGGTCTTCCGTGACTGAAGCAAGTACCAAAGCCAAACGTGGCCTCCTGAGATGCCTGCTTGCTTTTCTCCCATGACCCAGATCCAACGAGTCTCTCTCTCTCTCTCTCTCCCCCCCCCCCCCCCACCCCTCTCTCTCTCTCTCTCTCTCTCTCTCTCTCTCTCTCTCTCTCTTTCTCTGACTGGGTTGCGCAATGCAGCTCCCTCTCGGCCCTGCCCAAGTCCACACGGGCACATCCTGCCTGCCTGCCTGTCGCACACACACACAGACACACACACACACTCGTTCTCTATCTCGCTTCCAGCACATACATCCTTTCCTCCATATCTCTCCCTCTCTCTTTCTCTCTCTCTCAGCCCATCCTCCTCTTTCCCCACTTGTCCCTCCGTAACAGCTCATTGTCAACAGCCCTGGATTAAGAGCGTTGGACTACCCTGTTGCTAGGCAACAGTTGCTATGACGACCCGCTCCTCTTTTTTTGTATAGGAGGGATGGGTCAACAAAACGAAGAGGATCGAAAAAAGGATGTGTGGTGTGACAGAGACAGAAGAGTACATGCGTCATTAAATTATAATTATTGTCCTAGTGGAAAGGTTCTGCCAGACATTTAAAGCTTGCTTTTACTTATGTATTGTATTTTTTTTTTCATCACAACTTCAGGACATGTCTCATTGTATCAATTTACACCTGCCAGCTCTCTGACCATGGTATTCCTTTAATTTACAATGCCAGTTTTACCCAAATCTCTTCTCAGGCTAAACACTCGCACGAGTAATGAAGTGTTGATCCACTAGCCCACAGCGTTAGCGCAAATAACAGCTCCAGGAGTCCTTCAATAATCTCATTATTTGCTGTGTTAGGAAGATCTCTTAGCCTGCAACAAACCTTAGGAAGCAATTCAGGAGACAAGAACTGAGTTTTAATCTTTAAATGGTCGCACAACCCTATTATGAACCCTACACAATATACTTTTTATGGCTGTGTTCTAAACTCACACAGTTAAATGGTTATATCTAAAGAATAAGGCCTAAAGTTCAGCAATTAAGGACCTTTTTCTAGATCCCACCTATACAGAAGAGCTAAGTGATATGAAAAATATATTGCGACTAGGCTTGTGACAATTATTACATAATCACCTTATAGTAATTATTTGTGATTTGTTCCACAATCATATACAGTATATTGTGTAGTATATAAACAGGGTTTTAATGTTTACCATCATATTTTAATCATTGTACTCACTCAGTGGTTTTTGATCTGTGAACTATCTGTAACTATGTTTTGTCCTGGACCACTGTAATGTTTAGTGGAATTGTCACTTTCACACTATGGCTAAAAAGATTTGGTACAGTATTAAAGAATCATATATTATTTATTTACATTAGCATATTGTCTGTTGTCCAGTATCGTATTTGTATGTGCATAACTACTGTTACGCTTATATTATAAATGATATTATAATTTTGACAAAAACTGTATTTTTGCAAAATACCTTGATAATGGTCAAGTGCCGATAATTAATGTATTCATCATCAGAAAGCTTGCAGGGTAATGGATCTGAAGCTTATCCCAGAAGCACTGGACAAGAGGCGGGAATACACCCTGGATGGAATGTCAGTGCATCCCAGGGCACCATGCACACACACATTCACACACTCATTCGCAAACGAGGGCAATTTAGCATAGACAGTCCACCTACTGGCATGTTTTTGGGAGATGGGAGGAAACAAGATAACCCAGAGGAAAGCCATGCAGACATTGAGAGACCATGTGCAGTGGTAGCTCAGTGGTTAAGGCATTGGGCTGATACTGACTGGAAAGTTTGGAGTTCAAATCCCAGCACTACCATTCTTCAGTAAGACCCTTAACTACTGTTGTTCAGTTGTACCTTGTCTCAAATATAAGGGCAATATGAACTAAATGTAATGTGAAACCTCACACAGGCAGCAACTCAGGAGACCCTAGACCCACTACACCAACATGCCACCTGTAAATCCAAAGATTTCAGTTCATTACTACGAATAGTGCTAGACAGAATCATGCTGTTTATTTTACTGAAGGTGCAATAAGCCCCGCCTCTTCTGTTTTCACTGAATGTTTAAAACACTGGCTCTGATTGGCTGCTCACTGCCAAAGACAAAGAGAGAGCAACGGCACCTGAGCTTAGAGACTTAAACTTTAACAATCCAGCTGCAGTGAAACTTTATACAATAAGGAATGTTTCAGAAATAATGTCAACCAAACAAACTAAATGTCAGTATTGGTCGATTATCATTCCATGCCTCAGGCCATGCAACACTCTCATCTAACTGCTCGCTTCAGGTTTTATGAATTTGGGAAATGTGAATGAGAGCTTCAAATGAGTTTATTTGTGTACACAAAATTGGAAGCATATAATGTATAAACCACGGACTGTAGATCATATTACTTCTCAACCAATCCAGATATTCACAAGACAGTCAAATAGATTAAACAGCTCATGTTCCACTTCAGTTTTAAAAGAGGTGATGAATCATTTGTGTTAATATACTTGTGAAAAAGCGTGTAGCTACACCGTGCACTCGTCGACCAGATTTAGATTAACACTTATGACTCACATTCAAAGATGGTTTGAGCCAGTATTTAACTGAGAGATAAGAACATGGAGTGTGAAAGAGCCTTCGAAGGAAAACCGCCGGCTTTCCCACCATCCCTCTCTCTGATCGTCGAATTTAATTTCCGGCCGTCTCTCAACTTTCTCTGCTTTCTCAAACAGAGCAGGACATTGAAAACTTTTCACATCTGCGATTTCCCACGATGCCAAAGCTGCTAAGTCTCGCAGGTACACCCTAACACTTTGCACTGTGAACTCAATTATCACTCTTGTACATATTCCCCCCTTGTGACTCACAGAACACTTATTTTTAACTCCCAAACACTAATTGATATTCCAGGCTAACAAGATACTACGGATTTCTTGTTAAGGAACAAAGAAATCTCGGGATAACCATCTTCAAAAATGAGCGAAAGAACTAGGAGGACCGCGATCAGTCAACACACCTTTATTTAACCACAGAGTAATCCCACCATATCAGATTCAGTTTGGCCAATGTAAATATCATCTGAAAATTATTAGCAGAGACCAGGGATACTATTGTCGGCTCTCATAAGAGTCATGAGCGTGAGAGCAGAATGCTGTGAACAGGAAATATGAAATAAAGAAGATAAAGATGCTGGAGCATTGTGGGTGAGCAGCAGGATAGATTTACTATGATAACACAACAGATCGCTGATGATGTCAGGCTTGTGTGGCTGTGTTTGCATTATCTTATGTACCCTCTCTAATTTCTCCCCTGTGGTTTTATCCAAACCCATTGCAAAACTTAAGGTCCGTTGACTAACTTTATTGGATTGCAACCCAGATCAATTTGTAACACTACACCTAGAATTTGGCATAACATAATTTGAACGTTCTTACCGTCTGGTTGTCTTCATAAAGCTTGAGGTCGTAGCCACTCAGCTCCACGCAGAATATAATCGCAGTTACGCCCTCGAAGCAGTGGATCCACTTCTTTCTCTCTGAGCGCTGCCCACCCACATCCACCATCTTGAAGGTGAGCTCTTTGAAGGTAAACTTGTTCTCCACGATGCCGGTGGTCATGTCACGGGAACGCAGGATGTCCTCCACAGTCGGGATGTACTCGGGTGCCGAGATCCTGTCCAGGTCGTTCAGGTAGTAGGCAGTGTTGTCCTCAAGGTGATACTCGTTGGAGCGCTGGAAACACTCCTGAACTCCTGAATCAGCCCACAGGCGTTTCATCACACCAAGGAGCTCGGGTGTGATCTCTCCCTTGCTCTCAGCAGGACCCGTGAGGGCGAAGAGTTGGACAGCGTCATAGGCCCGGTCAGGGTTGTGGAAGTCGATCTTGAGCGTGGCGAGAGCTCGGATGATGCGTGTGAGCGAATCAATGGCATTGTAAAGGATCAGTGGTTTGTATTCCTTGCAGGCTTCAAGATTGAATCCACCACTGTGGATAATCTTCATTTGTTTGACGATGGTGCTCTTGCCCGAGTTGCTGGTACCGAGGAGCAGCAGTTTGATCTCGCGTCTCTGTCGCTGGCTCTCTGAGCGAAGGTGCCGGTCGATGCGCCTTGAGCGCCTGGCTGCCTCTTTTTCCTCCGAACTCTGCCGGCACCCCATGGTCAATTATGGGTTATTAAAAAGCACACACACACTCCACAACACCCAGAAAGTAAAGACCACAACCACAAAGCAAAAGGTAGACAAAGTCCCGAGGTGATGTTTGGAAAGAAGCGCAAAGCACAAGTCAAGGAAAAATGGCCAGTTTTGGTGGCACCACCCCAGTCCAAAGAGAAGAGGCAGGCCTAATAACTTGCCAAGTGGATTTAGGCTACTTGCATGATCCAAGTTCAACAGTTAGTGTGTTTTCTTAGTGATCAACTATTACAAACTGGCGTTTATCCCTACCAGAACATTCTGTAAGAAGACCGACTCCAACCCTGGTTCACCAACTTCCTCGTTTCCTCTTTATATCCCAGTTGCTGGGGGGTTATACCAGGGGACACCCCCCCCCCCAGAAAGTGAGGGTTAAAGTGAGCCTGTCAGTGCTGAGGGAAAGAGTGTAGATCAAGCAAAAGCACCTCTATGTCCACCCACATGTTATAAAGTGAGCGATCCTCAGTATTCCACCAGGCACGTTCATCGGATGTTATTCAACACTCCTTCAGTTCTTACTTTGTAAATTTCTTTTCTCCTACAGCTGGTCAGACCTCATGCTCTGCACACACACGTACACACTTTTCAGACTTCTGGGCACCAGATTGTCCCACTGTTTCTTCGTTGCATAAGCCAACACTTCTCACACAGCCAAAGGCATGGGTTCCTGAAGGATAAATAAGAGTCACACATTAGATTTCATGACAGGCAAATAGATGTGTGTAGTAAAATCAGTGGTTAAAATAACACAGCAGAGTGACTATGAACCTCTTGTGGTTTAGACTGGGTCTGTATATGTTCATTTGACATGGTTGGCTTTGAACATGGATAATCTTGTGAGAATTTGGTGTAAGACTGAATTTCTGTTTCCAAACACTTTTCAAACAACCGCTGATTTATCCCCCTTGCTGATTCAAATTATCTCAGAATTTTCTGTGATACTGCCAGTATCAATAGTTCGTTTTCTATTTACTGGAAAACTACCACTTGGTGTTTGATCATGTGAGTATCATGTGACAGAGCCAGATTCCAATTAGAGTAGTATTTATGTAAAGTCTGGTGTTTTCAAGACTTTAATATTTCAGCAAAACACTAAAACAAATGTCCAGAAATCAATGCAGTGGCAACCTGTGAAACCTGTTATATACATTTATGCAAATATGAATAATGCGCGCACACACACACACACACCCACACACACACATGCACTCTCTCTCTCTCTGTGTTCAGAGTTCTTTCTTAGCAAACAAAGACACTTGAATTACACAAGTAGAATAAACAAGCAGATACTAAATACACTTTTGTGTATGCGAAAGTGAACCATTCAAATCCAGGGTAGCCAAATACACACAAAACACACACATTCACACACACACACACACACACACACACACACTTCACTGTTCCCATTCAGTCCAGACCTAGCTACCACGCTATTTGTTTTCTAGCTTTCACTGTGTATTCTCTTCTTACATGTTTACTTATTCCTCCTGAATTCTGCATTCTTGTGTTGCCCCAAAGAGAATCAGTGTACACACACACACAGACGCACACAGACACACAGACACACACAGAAACACACAGATCCAGACAGGGTGCGAAACGAAAACAGATGCAGGATGAATGTCCTTGCCTGTAGACATCACTTTTCCACCCTGTTGGCTGCTCCCACTACCAGACAGTAAACTAAATAAGATAATGCAGCTGATCTGATAGCTAACATTTACTAAAAGAAATTTGATAACCTGCTGTGAGGTGTAAATATTTTTAGACATATAATCACTTTTAAAAAGACTTAAAAGACTTAGGGCTATGATTGCATTTCAGTGTGGCACTATTTTAATGCACAACTGAAAGTGGAATGCAACACAACAAGGAATTACATTCACTTCTGACAAGTACTGAGCATTAAATTCTTACAAAAGCAAAGCTGGCAAGGTCAAGCAACATAAGAGCAATGTGGTTTTGCATTTCAGTGTGGCACGTTGTCACAAATGATCTTCTCTATCTGGCACGGAATCTTCTGCATAGCTGTGTGGCTTAATACAAACACTACATCAATCACATTATCTAACATTTTTTATTTGTAGTAAAGATGCACACAAAAGCAGGTGCAGATTATACTACGAAAAACTAAAATTGCACTTTAATTGTTTTCCATTTTAATGGTAATGCAAACTTAAAGGCTTTTCATCCCTGTCATCACATAGGAAGGAAATATTCTTTCCCTAACCCTTACCAACACCCAAGCTTAGAGCCCAGTAATTCAACTTATACCACAACACTGTTGAATTCTGGATTCTGATTGGTCAGAAGGTGTTGATTAATTTTCTATAGCAGCAGCTCCGACAGTAGTGCGGCTGCAAATGACAGGGTTATATTAATGTGCTCGTTATATGTTATTGTTTCTGTAGTAACAACTTACACAGTGACCTGTATGGAGGACTCTCAACATAATCTAAGCTTCTTTGTTATTTAACAAAGAATAATCATTGACATGGTGATGTTTTCTTGGAGGTGACGTTTATTTAACATTTATGGAAGGAGTCTCCACTGTCAGCACTTTGTAACAAGCTACAATTTTTGTCAAATTAACTTCAAGAGAAAGGGAGGGAATGATTGTTTGTAGCTGCTATAATGCAAGTGAAAGTAGCAACATGTCATTGTTTAATAAATAAAAACTTGTTATCAAATTTCTGTGGTATAGAAGGAGTAAATCACTTGCATCACACTGCTCCATCATTGATTATTTTCCTATAACATCACACCTCTGAGTGTTTTATTCCTTACTTACTGCAGGCATACAATTCCAGTTTTTCTCAAAAATGTAAATATTTAATTTGGCAAAAACACTTTCTCTATTTATAGGTGTGTGAAACTTCTCTCATCCTTGTAGCGCAGACTTTCAGAGGGCCTGTGAGCTAGCAGGATATATGAAGTCACCTATATAGGGATACGCTGCTAGAGTTATTTTTTTCCAATGAGGACCGAAGTAAGATTTGCAGCATATTTGACAGCATTAACATGAATCATGTTGCCATCCTGTTTAAGAACAAAACCCCTCAACAGCGCTGTCTTTCCGCTCATGTGTTTCTTTATGCCTCTGTATCTGAACGCAGTAAATCACGGTCTTGTTCAAACTGCCAACACAATAACCTTATAAATGATTGACTGCGTACAGCTGTGGTGGTGAGCTCTATTCAGATTGAAATATGCACGCTGAAGTGGAATGGATGGATGTTGAAGGCGATGTGTTTGTAGAGAAGCTTGTGCCTGTGGGAGTGGGGAGTAAATGGAGGCTCTTTGTGACAGGTTGTGTGCTGTTGGCTGTGGAATAAATGGGAAATAGTGCCATGGCCTACTTTCGGGTCAGAGATTACATTCCAGAAAGCGGGTCTGTGAGTTCGGCTTCTGTCTCTACGTCCTGTAACGATGTGTGATGATATATCCATACTTGGACATACTGTAATTATACTTTCAGCAAGCACTGTGATGACATCACAAAAAAAGAAAGTGTTATTTGTACATAACAGGCTTATCTACTTTTTAAAGAAGTGAAATTCTGAGAAAATGTGCTTCTCTATTGTTATAAACAAACTATTTAAGGCTAAGAGAGATTGTCTTAACAAGTCCATTATAAAATATTCCACCAGGTTCCCAAACTGAATAATTAAACCCTCGGAACACTGCAGCGGTGTTATACATCATTTAATATCATAAATTAATTGTTACCATCCCACCTCTACTCAGTGGCTGTGCAGCCTGGAAGAAAGAAAAAGTAAAAGCAATCATAAAAAGTGTGTTGTGTAATTTTCTTTCTGTTCAGTGAGAAACATAGGGCACCTGAGAAAAAGACAACACCTGTTCAAACAGCGCATTCTCCAATTGTTTCTACAAGCTCATATCAGCCTTTTCAGTTCTCCGGTACGCAATGCAGCAACGATTTTACTGCAACCGCACGTCTTTTCCCATAATTATTATGAAGGAAATAGGTTTATTTATGCATATTTCTGATTAATTGTTATTGATGCAAAGTTTCTTCGCAGTCTAAGCACTTGTGTCTCCAAAGGTAGAGAGATGGATGATGCAGACAGATGCAGATGGATGGAGCAGCAGACTTTTATATATTGTTTAAAAAAAATTAATTGTGTGTGTATGTATATATATATATATATATATATATATATATATATATATATATATATATATATATATAGTATATAAAGGTAGAAAAACATGGCGGTCTGAGAAGGCATGGCTCAAATAAAAAAAGTTATAGATATAAATATATTTCACCAAAAAATTATTATTAATTAAAGAATAACTTATCATATCATATCATATATCATACTTTTTATACCTTTATAATCACATTTAATGTTGCAGATCGTCCACGAGATGTTATAACTTATGTTACAGCAGCTGTTCCCTCACCAGCATCTCTTTTATCTCTTTCTGGATGTTAAATAGGCAAAAACGCAGCTTGTCGTGTTACTGTAAAACTGCAAAGAGTAAGCACCTCAGTCCTGAAGATGTCAGAAAAGTTACAGCTGACAAAGAGCTGTTACAAAGAGCTGACACTGGAGATTCCTTCCAAAAATATTACATAAACATATAACATATAAGAACAAGTGCATGCTGTTATAGAAAATTAATCAACACCTTCTGACTAATCAGAATCAAGCATTCAGCAGTGCTATGGTATTATACATTATTAGGCAATACATTATTAATTTTGTAATAATAATTTTTCGTAAGAGCCCTGTCACATCTGAGACACCCCGTGCATGCGTGGCGAGAGAGAGTGTGTGAGAGTATAGATGGGAGTGTAGAAGTGTGTGTGTGTGTGTTTCTAGTCTTTCCGTTTCACTTCCAGCCTGCAGCTCTAAGTTTCAGTCACACCCGGCCCTCTTCTCTTTTTAATCCACTATTAATTATAATTCTATTATATTCGTTTAAATTAATCAGTGTAATAATTTACACATATTTTAAACTAATATGTTTTAATTAAGAGTGTTAGAGGTGACGATGTCATTCAGGATTTAGTAAGCAGGATTAGAGAAGTGTCAAATGGAAGAAGGATACCTAGATAGGCAGATATAATCCCATAATTAATTCCATAATTCTCTTCAGTTTCAACCAACATGCCAGGCCAAACTGAGGAGTATGCTAGCATATGTATGTGAACTTCTTGTGTCATTGCTAACAGTCTTATTTTGGTCCACATTTGTGTTCATTGTGTTCAGAACTAGCTAGCATAACCTCTCAGCTCATCTAGCTTGCTAATGTAGCTAACTATTCAGTAATCTGGCAGCAGCTAGGCTAACTTACTACTTTGACTTAGTTACCTAGCCGGTTAGCTTCATTTTGCAGCAAACTAGCAAGTCGTAGTGGCTGAACCAATGTGATAACTGCACAATAAAAGTTACAAAAGGCTTCCCTGACTAAATATTTGTCAATACTTGGTTATGCCTTCCAGTGCAAATCATGTCAGGTAAGGACGCCACTAGTGTCTTGAGAATAAAATGCCTCCTAATGAGTTTCAAAGGATGCAGATACTAAATGCTAAGAAAATTTAAAGAAGCTTTCTTCCTAAAGGTTCTATGAAAATACCTATCAGAGTAAAACCCATTCATTAGGCTAAGTACTGTTAACCCTTAAAGAACTGCTGAAGAACCATTTTTGTAAGGTGGCTGTAACTCAGCAAGAGTGTTTGTTCTGATTTTATTTTTTTTATTCTGGTGATACATCGATTAGCCTTGGCATTATATACAAGGAAAGCTGATTTTTGTTTAAGCACAATATAAAGGTATATCAATTCCACAAGTATTCAGTTTTATTTTATGCTATAGGTGATTCTATGCTAGTTCAGTAGTTAAGGCTAAATCCTAGTGACTAGAAGGTTATGAGTCCAAATCTCAGCCTTGCCAGAGAGCTTGGAATGGATTCTACCTCCCATGTAAGTCACTTTCAACAAAAGCGTCTCCCAGGTGAATAAACGAGTAACATCTGATATCAACTACGATAAAACAGGGCTGGGTTTCTCAACAGCATCACTGCAAAAACATTATCATTAAATGGTAGAGCGAGCATCCGACTGAACACTCATCTCGTCACAACTTGAAAGCAATTGGCAGCAATTCAGCTTGTGCTCTTCACCAGCACACCATGCTCTTCGTTTCTCCAGAATATGATTAATATATACACTAGATTAATATGTACATCCCAATAAAAGCATTACCACAACTCTGTCTTATTGATTTACAGTATGCTTGAGTTACATCTCGCTGCTTGCTGTAATTTAGTCCCGTGTTGTATCCCTCAGGTTTGACAAATTGTCTCCCAAATACAGAGAAATTGTGTGAGGATCTAATTTAAATAAGTGACAAACAATCAGCGATGCGTGAAATCAGAACCATAGGGCCGCAGTTAGGCGGTGACGCGCAGTTTTTTAACAGAGCTGCTTCAGACCCTCACGTCAACATCTACAATACCAATTATCATCAAAATAAAATACCCATGATACTTAACTAACGTCCCTAATTCCAATCCACAGACTCAAGCAACCTAGCAGTCAGCAGACGAACGATGGGAATTACGGCTCTTTTTGGTATGTCAGATTATTTGGTTCAGTTCACCAATACGAATCGACTCTTTTGGCTTTCCAGTTGCAAAACTTGACAAACCTGCATTTAAAAAAAAATTGATTTAAATAATCGCTAAATCAGAAATTAGGCACTACACATGTTCACCCTGCATTATTGTTATTGTGCTGCTGGGTCTGGTTTCATTAAGAAGAAAAATAAAAATTTCCATTTATCCTGATAATTGATAACCCATAATATACTGACTACATTCAATACATCTTCAACAAGAATCAGTGCAACGGATCCCTCATACACACCACTGAGAGTCAAACACACATCCCACCATTTACGTCAGGTTTCCACTGAAGCATACTGATTAAATTGTATTGCAGGAGTAACTGCATTGCCTATATAAAACAGACAAACAAATTGTTCATGTTTTTATTTTTGCTATTTTTGCCATATGATTACCTTTCTCACGTGAACCAGTGTACCGCACAGTTACTTATATTTACTCTATGATTGTTATTAATGCATATTATTAGGTATCATGACTATATATTTTGTGGGTCAACTGAATGCTTTGTGATTAATGCATGCAGCCTACCTCAGTACTAGAGCTTTTTTTTTAGTATTGAGTATATATAGTGTATATATAGTATATATAGAGAATATTTATCAGTTTAACCAGCGAAATTGGATCCTGCATTACTCCAAAGACGCTTTTTATATTCAGTGTCTACCTAAGGAATATATGTGAATGAAAAAATCAACATCACCACATGTACTGTGTATGTATAAAGGCAGAGATCATTCCACATGTACACACACACACACACACACACACTCACACTATCTCAAACTGAAGATTAAACAGAAGCTTCTGTCCCGATCCACCTTTCATTTCCCCTCTGTTTGCCTAAACCTTTCATTTCCTTTAACTGACAGGTGTAATAATCATCACATGAATAAAACGTTATACTCAAACTGAATCTCAGTTCCTCTTACATACAGAAGTAGAGGAACTGTCACACAATTCACACTGTGTTAGTCACACTAAACATGCCTGTCTCTGAGGTGTGTATACATCTGAAACCTTTTTTTTTCAGCACACACAATATTCCGATTGACTCTGTCACTCGAGTTCAATTCAGACCACGAGTACAGCATGTCTCCTTCAAGAAGACAATCCTTTAATTCTGTTTCAAGAAAGAAAGGTGGACAGAACTGTCTTTTTGACTAGGGAATGTTTAGTAATATATTGACTAAAAAAATTGTAATACTATCATAAATTATATGAGAATATAATATTCACACAAGCCTAGAATATAAGCTTGTGTGAATATTATATTCTCATATAATTTATGACAGTATTACAATTAATGTAATACTATCATATTACAATGTTACAATTATTATTATAAATATTACGATTATTTTTTTACTGTTAAAAATTCCTCCTTCTGAAAACACTTTACATTAATGTTTGCTTTACTAATATTATTTACATTAGAAAACCATGAAATTAAATACTAATACATCATCAGTACTGCCATAAAATTAGATAAATCTTGTATGAAGCTGAATAGTGGACTAATATGAACTAATGTTAGGATTAATGGTGGATTCCAAAGTTTACGCTAGAAATATAATGTAGTTTAATTTAGTAATGAATGGAATATACAAAAACTTGAAGTGTTTTGAAAAATAACATAAAAAATAATGATGATGGTATGATGAAACAGAGTTACTGTTATGACCCCTAAGTGGATTATTTTCCTATAGCAGCATGTCCCAAAGTGTTTTATTTCTCTTATACCACAGCAATTTTCCAGTGATTACAATTTTTATCTGTTAAAGAATGAGATTATCCCTTTATATTTACATTTAATATTATGGAACGTCCATGAAACAAGTTAGTTCCTGTTATCACTTACATTATAGCAGCTATAAACAGTCATTCCCTCACCCTCACACAAGTGAGAAGCCCAGTGTGGCTAAAGAAATAATAATTTAAAACTGTCATAACTCCCAGAATCCCCTGCCAGGAGCCACACCCACTTCATCATTTCTTTCCAGTCATACTCGCTTAAGCTCTGCAGCAATCACACCTAATCTATCTATCTATCTATCTATCTATCTATCTATCTATTTCCAATTAATTTAAGCAGATATATATATATATATATATATATATAAAATACATGTTTTTTGTCAGAGATGGACGAGGAGACGTGCGAATTGAAAATCAAATGCTCAAAAGCAAAAAAAAAAAAAAAAAAGTTTAAAATATGTTATTTATTTATTATTTAATTACTTATTTGTTTTTATTTTATTTAAAAGAATATTTATTTTGTTCTTTTTTTATAGAATGACAAATCCAAGTAATAAAGAGCCATTGCTTTAGAGAGTCATTTAAACAAGAATAATGATAATCCAGCTTTCATCATCCTTAAATTGATGCTCATTGACAGAGACTCAGAGACAGTGTTCTGAGATAAAATCTTACAAGATCTTAATATATGTGTATGTTTATACTGTGTGTGTTGTGGGCGGCAATGCTGTTTTGTTTGCATGACACCTCGGCTGGAAACCACCTATTAAACTGCAGGGATGAAATTTTATCTCTGTCCCACATAATTAAGCAAAGTCTTCATACTGTAATGCAATCTGCTGCAGCTTAACCCTAACAATTCTCTCCCTGCTTTCGACCACCTGATCCCCCATCAACCATTATTCTGATTCAGGACAAACATTCACGCTGTCTCCAGATGTCTCCTCCATGTCCTGAGCACACTAAACTCTACACCCTCCTGGAGCAGCATGGCCAAAAGAAGAGGCAAAGCCAAGTGTTCTGAGTTCATGTAGAGTTTAGGCCTGCCATCTGCAGTGTTTACTGTGCACCGCTGACGTCAAAGCACCATCCCCCAACCCTATCCCTTAATAATATTCTGGTGAACTATTGGGGTGGGAGGAGGGAGGAAGGTTTTCTGTGTCCGTCACATTAACACTCGCTTCCCTCTCCACGTGACTCATGGCCCAGAAACAGAAACAGTCATTGATTACTATGCACAGCAGTTTGAGTCTCGTTACACTGTCACCGTACCGGATCGACACAGAGTGAACACACACGTGTCAGGTTGGTCTGTTTGAGTCCTGGGCGTTATAACAGTGACAGAGAGCTGTACAGGAGATAAATTAAACCATGCAGGAATCATTAAAGTAGGAAAATAAAGATATCAGGGTCAACTGAACTTGTAACAAAAAATGACAGAACATAGTTTGTGGAAATGTAACTTAAAATGAAAGATTGCCATCTGTCCCATTTAGTAACGTGAGAATGAGCGGGGTTAAAAATTGTAGTGCAGACAGTGGCTAGAGGGCCTCAGAAACATTTTGGCTTCGATTTTACGTCCTTTTTATGACATCAACCCACATATACAGTTATTGGTCAGTCCCAGTGAAAGAGGTGTGGCCTCTGTGCCTGTCATTCTCAGTGAAGGAGGCGTGGCCTCTGTGCCTGTCATTCTCAGTGAAGGATGCTTGGTCTCTATGCCTGTCTCTCAGTGAAGGAGGAGTGGCCTGTGCCTGTCAGTGGCAAGAAAGGAGGAGAGGTCTCTGTGCCTGTCATTCTCAGTGAAGGAGGCGTGGCCTCTGTGCTTGTTTCTCAGTTAGGGAGGCGTGGCCTCTGTGCCTGTCAGTCCCAGCTAAGTAGGTGTGGCCTCTGTGCCTGTCAGTCCCAGCTAAGTAGGTGTGGCCTCTGTGCCTGTCTCACAGTAAAAGAGGTGTGGCCTCTGGGCCTTTTGGTCCCAGCTAAGGGGGCATGGCACACACAAAATTGTTACTTTAGGTAGTAGGGCATTTACAGTAAACAAAAATGAATGTCACGTGTTCTCCCCGTGCTTGTGTGGGTTTCCTCCAGGTTTTCCAGTTTCCTCCCACCTCCCAAAAAACATGCGGATAGGTGGACTGATTACTTTAAATTGTGCCGAGGTGTGAATGAGTTTGTGAAGGTGCATAATGAACCAGCGTCCCCTTCAGCATGTAATCCTGTCATAGTGCTATAAAAATCTGACATAAACCAATACACATGTAATATGAATAAAAATAGTAAAATTACCATTAATCCTGAAACTAATAATAACACTGGACAAGACTGTGTAAGGGTGGATATTTGTGTGGCTCTTTCATGAAAAGGTTATTGTAAATAATGAGCATTATATTCAGCAAGATTTACACTAAAGTCAGACTCACATTATAATGAGAGGAGGTCGGATGACCATTAGTGTGTGACCAGGGTCACACACCAGCCAGCACGTGATTGGCCTCTTTAATCACACTGAAAGCCATAAACTGTAATAAATAATCTGTAGTCGAACACAAACCCCTTTTGTTTCTCTTCTTGGAAATCAAAGGACAAGCATTGTTTTGAAAGTTTGCTTCTAAACGTGGTTTGGTTGGTGGAAGTGAACCGAAAAAAAATCTAACGTCATTGTATTCAGTTTCACAAAGATGTTGCTTTCTGTTAATTACTGCTCCCTCCCATTTTCCTTGTTTTAAAAAAAAAACTTTTTGTTATTAAAGACACGGGTTTTCAGTCTGACCACACTGGAAATGGATTGTGGCATCGGAAACTTTAATAGATGACACATGACTCCAAACAACCGTTTAACTGTTCTAGTGAATTCCAGCGCTCAGGATCATGAGTCCTTTTGGCAGAGAGAGGGAAATGGGTAGATAATAATAAAAAAAGACTTTTATGTTCAATTTTTAAACCATTAAACTAATCTATCTAGAATTATTAATTAAATAAGGTGTTATTACTGCTCAGGAAACTACTAAAAACAGTCTAGGAACATCTCTAAACCTTTAACCTCATTAAAATGCCAGGGATTAGGAATAGTCATGATATGCAAAATAAAAATGCATCCACATTCTCTTGACATCCCAAATTAATAATCAGCTAGCTAACTGCTAGTAAGCTAGCTCGCATTTGCCACTGGTGGGATTTCAGTGTCTGTATAATATTCTCACAGATTTATGTAACATTATATACAACAGTAACGACCCACATTAGCTAGTACACAGATTATGTGGCTAAAAGTCATCCTCTAATCTATTGCACTTCAATACACAATCGTTTTAATTGTAGCTTCCTACATGACACAGCATTTTCTCTGCTTACATGCTAGCAAAATTAGCAAAGTGAAATGCATACGGAAGGTTTACGTTAAAGGAAAACAACACCGAAATCCTGCTAATAAGCAAAAGTTAGAGATGCGCTAGTGAAAGGCTCTGACAACTTTTAGTATTAGCCATGTTAGCTTGTTTGAGTGAAATATGATTTTAAGGACTTCAGTGTCTAATCTAATAATAGCAAACAATTACAAAATGATAGCAAGACATGGGACATTTAAAAGCTTTTGTTAACTGCTTACAACTTTTACTGTTAGTCATGTTAGCTTTCATTTTGTAATTGCTTGCTATTATTAAGATCACACACTGAAGTCCTAAGAATCAAATTTCACTCATTAAAAGCTAACATGGCTAATACTAAAAGCAGTTAGCTAGCTAACTAGCCCACGTCTAGCTTGCATTCCTTATTAGCAATGTTTCAGTGTCTAATCCTCATAGCAACAAGTTGACTAATGCTAAAAGCAGTTAGATGCCATTGTTGTCAGAGCTTCTAAGTGGCACATCACTAGCTTTCATTACTTATTAGCATGGTTAACTTTTTATGAGTGAAATTTGATGCTAAGAACTTCTGTGTCTAATCCTCACAATAGCAACCAATTAAATATGAAAGCTAGAAATGATACATTCAGCATTTACGAGGATTCATTTGAACTACTTGCAACTTTTATGTGATAACCATGTTAGGTAACACTCAAAAGCTAACATGGCTAATAGTAAAAGGCTAGTTACCAGAGCTGTTAGGTGGCCCATCTCTAGCTTCCATTCCTTATTAGCAAGGTTAGCTTTTTAAGAGTAAAATTTGATTAGAAATAAACTTCTACAACTATTCATTGAATAATAGCACAAGCACAAGGCACTATTACAGCAAAACCCTATAAGAAATGAGCAAGAGAGTTGAGTAGTTCTCAAACTTGGAAAACACAGTAAAAAAAACTGCATGTCACACCAGCACAAAAAGCCTATTATGCAGAAACTCATATCACCGTTACACCATCATGCATGTCAGCATAGACACGTACCTAAATGCTAACCGAAGACGGCTTGTCGTATCACAGCAGCCATCTCATCGATCACAGCCATGACAACTTAATAATATGCTGGCAGCATTTAACAGTTTATATTGACCCCAAAATGTGATAAGATGAAAGAATTGGGTCATGTTGTGTGACGTTATTTCCACATCACCATCAAAATTGTGAAGGTACCAGCTGCAACACTGCACTGTGATGACAGTAAGCTGTAAACGCTGCTCATTTGTATGCATAGGTGATGATATATTAGCATGGCGGCCATGTTTAATTAATCAATGTGCTTTTTTTTTTCAATCCCGATGACTGTAAATCATCATGATGGTCAGAAATGAGACACGAAACTGAACTCATTTACAACAGTTTTTCATTTGCACATGATGAAATTGATGTGTAGAAATCACAAACTTTCAGCAGACAATGTTAAGTAAGGGATTAAAGACTTGGGGGTGTGCTGTTATAGGAAAATAATCAACGACAGTCAGTGTGGTGTGATGTGACCTGTCATGAAGAGTTACTGTTCACCCTGAAGCTGATTATTTTCCTGTAACAAAACGTCATGAAGTGTTTTAGTTCTCTTATACCACAGCAGTTTGCCAGGTTTTTTTTTATTAATTAAATAACATCATATTTTTATCAGTTTATAGTCACATTTAATGTTGTGGAATGTCCATGAAACAAGTTATCTCCTATTATCACTTTTTATAGTTGTTGTTGTTATTGTTGTTGTTTATATCACTTTTTATCACTTTTGTTATAGTGAAAAGTCATTTCCTCACATTCTTTTTAGAAGAGACGGAAAACTAACTGTTACGAAGCTCTGACACTGGAGACTCCCTCCCTCATAAATGTTAAATAAATGTATCCTTACAGAAAACTTCACCATCAACTAATATATTTCTTTCTTTTTTTTTGGCATCAAAAGGATTAATTTCATTTGAGAACTTATTGAATTACTACAGTGTACCTACCTGTTTAGGCTTAGTGAGAACAAACTGTACAACAAAACATAGATGTATAGGATCTGTGTATCTGTGACCTATTTAAAGTTTCTAAATGTTCTTTTCGAATGCAAAGTACTTCCAAACCAACTAAGCTTGAAACAGATAAGGACTTTATTTCTCTTTTCAAATGCATTGTTCTTTATTTTGTCTTCTACTGAATTACCTAAAGTGTTTTTTTTTTTCAAATATAAACAGCAATAGCAAATTGAGCGACAATGTTGCCTCCAGTGGATATTTTACAGTTCCATTATTATAAACAAAAAAAAATAAATTAGGTGTTTCTATTACTTTCTGATGAGTCTAACATAGCAATTTTAAGCCAGATTGGACAGGTTATTAAACCCGGTTTAAAACCATTGCATCTGATTTTATTCAGCATCCAACACTGAAACACTGCAATCGAGTTTCAACTATTGAGCAGCACCAGCAGTGAAAGCTCATGATGGTTATGTGTGTGTGTGTGTGTGTGTGTGTGCTCTGATGTGTGTCGCATATGAAAAAAATCCTGGACTGAGATTTACTCAAGCAAAGCATGATAACAATTTCTTAGTAAATATAACTAAGAATATTTTAAGTAAGGTTTACATGGCACCAAAGAGTATTCTCATACAAATGTAAGTCAATTTAAGTAGGAGTTAAATTCCGAAAGTAAATTTTACTCAAAATTTAGTTAAATTGTACATATAAAACAAGTCATACAAACTTTTGTTCCTTCATTCTAAGAAGATTTTAATTTTCTGCTTCACGCAAAGAGAGCTCAAATGAACTACATAAATTACAGCACTGTAATAAGTACACATCATCTAAAACAAGTACACATCATCTAAAACAAGTACACATCATCTAAAAGTGATCATTACTACTTAATTTCTATTAACACCTTAAACTGTTCCAACCAGAAGTAGTAAATTCACTTACATCAGCCTTCATAAAGCCTGGACTGGCAAAATGCATGACGCATACTTCACTGACATTCGCACGCACGCACACACACGCACACACAAACACACAAACACACATACACCTGACTGAGAAACACAAAGAGGGAGAACCAAGAAAACTTTACTGAAACACTTGATCTTTCAAAACATCCCATAATAGAATAGCCTTAAGCCTTAAAGCCAACACAAAAGAAGAAATATTGAAAGCAACCCATCCACAACTCTCAAAACTAAATCAGTGTAAATGCATATGCAAATCGAGTTCAAAACCACACCCTCAATTTAGTATGCAATTAGTTCAAGTAAACGTTACTTTTTTTTTTTTTCAGGTTTGGGAGCTCTTGCAAACTAACATTAAATTTAACCCAGTTGTTGTTGTTCCTCTTTTGGCTGCTCCCGTTAGGGGTCGCCACAGCAGATCATTGGTCCATGTATATGATTTGGCACAGTTTTTACACCAGATGCCCTTCCTGATGCAACCCTCCCCAATTTTATCTGGGCTTGGGACCAGCACTGAGAGCGCACTGTTGCATTCAACCCCAGTGGCTGGGGTTGGTTCCCTGGCCGGGAATAAATAAATAAATTTAGATCAGTAAACTAAGTAAAATATACACTTTTGGTTTTAGCCGCATATTTACATGAATTAATTTAAAGCAATTCTAATTATTTTCTTTTTAGTGTAAAAATCTGGAGCTCTGGATTATTTTTTTCAGTAAAGTTTTGTGTGCAATCTCAAAATTACATCTAGTGGTATAAGAAAAAGCTAATGTTAAACAGCAAATCAGGGAAGTACTAGTACCATGGAAACTAAACCTGTCACCTGATGACTAAACACCATAGAAACCCTGCCCACTCTGCCTTCCCTTTTCTGATCAATGCAACTGGTGTGACAGGGAAAAAACAAAACACATCATGGGGTAAATTATATTTGAGCAAGTCTGTAATAAACAAGATGTACCAGATTAGATACAGATTATGAAATATTACAGTGGAAGTCTGATCAGATGACCCTGAAACATATAGATTGCTGCATTTAAAAAAAAAAACAAAAAAAAAACTCTTTTTCATGTGTAGCCAAAGATATGTTTGGTGTGTAAAGTTTCCTAAAGTTTTGCTAATGTAGCTAACAAATAATGAAAGTCTATCTCACCCCAAATCTTTTAAATCCATGTCCAAATCTTTATGTACTTTTTTCAGATGATATTCTGAATCTAATCTACAGTGCTTTGTATAAGTATTTGCCCCCTTTTTTTCTACTTTTACACCTGGAACCCTGAAATGGACTTAACTGGGATTATAGGTCATGAATCTACACAAAATACTCCACAATACTGAAGCGGGAGGAAAAATCAATATAAAATGTAAAATTATTTACTAATAAAAAAAAATAATAAAATGTGTGACTGTTTAAGTATTTACCCCCACTGGTAGGAAACCTCTAAATTAGTTCTGTTGGCAGTTAAAGTGTCACATGATGCCAGTTTGAAAACTTGTTTCTGGAAGAATCCATAGTAGTGTAAGGAATGCAGTAGTGTGAAGAATACGATCCACCAAAAGCCAGTGACCAGGTAAAAAGGGCATCAGTCTGAGAAACAACCAAGTGGCAGCCCTGTATGTAATCTTAGTTAAAAATAAATGAGACAGTAAAATAGCAGGGAGAGTCTGTATTTATAAACCTAAGCTACAAGTGGAACTACAGACGGTTTATCCAAGATGGCTGTCTCTATAACATTACAGTTTTCAGCTACATAATGATGTTTTTGTGATGTTTTTGTGATGTTTATAGATGACAGAAGTCCCAGTGTGTGCTAAACCACATCACCACATCTGCATGACATCACTGAAGAACTTTACAGTAAAGATTTTGGGTTGAAATAGTCTTCCATTCCTAGCTACGTTGAATGACAACATTTTGGGCAAGAGGGGAGAATGGTGTATATTAGATTTTTGGTAGCCATTTAAGAAACATTATTATATTATATTATAACTTATTATAAAATGTAATATGATCTTTGCTTTTTTGTTGTTGTTGTTGTTGTTGTTTTTTTTCTTAGTTCTATTAAACCAGACAGGATTTGTGTCTTGGGATGTCAGTATCCTCTTTCTGCTGTTGTGAGTCATTGGTGTTGCACTGGAGCTCATTTGCGTCAGGAACAAGAGGAAGATTGCAGGTTTCAGACAGCCAGCCTCGCTCCTGCTACTCACGCTGTTCCATTATGCAAGATAATGCTGCCTTGGCCCTAATGGAGTTATATTAATATATTAATATGCACACCACTATCCTGACAAACAGTAAATAACGTGAAGTGTATCATACTGTAGTATATACGCACCATACTCTTTAATGCTAACAGGTGGACTTGTTGGAGTCGACTTTTTAAAAAAAAAAAAGACCCACTATAGACTTGTGGATTTGATCTAGTGAGTGACTCTTAATGGTGCACTTTATTTATTCGTATATTAGTGGCTTGACTTGCGCACTTTATCCCAGTGCAGAGAGTTGGAGATGGTGGAGCAAGGCGAGTGCGCAGACCAGAAAAACAGCCAGCGATTAAGCCTGGTCTCAAGTTCCAACTGCAGCTGGAGAAACTCCAAGCCTGTGTTTAATGTGAGTGCAGAGAGTAATCTTATAACACACCAGGCCTCTGTGGTCAGAAAAGAGCCAGAGAGAAACGGTCGAGGTTCTCCAGAAGCCCCTTCCCTGCATGTAAAGACGCTTAAATCATACAGCAGAGTTTAAGAGCAGAGCATTTGCAGAAAATGGCCCCAAACTCAAGTTGAGAGTAAGTTGCGTGAGGAGACAAGGCTCCAGATTATCATTATCAGGATGAAGTCATTTGGTATTACCGTTAATTCCATAAAGTCAGCCGTGTAATGTTCTTATCTCAGCCGCGAGCTAACTGGTGGTGTGAAAGTCTGAGGACGATTGGAGCCGTGTGGCTGTTAGGTGGAGTCTTTCCTGTTTCAGCACTGAAATACACACAAACAGAGCTTCATATGAGTCATCTCTCAATCGCTGTCTTGAGATTAGTGTCACTGCTGTGAAAGACTCCATGTTTTGAGCTGTTCTGTGGCTAATACTTGAGATTCACATGAGATTAACATGTTAAGATCTCTTTAGATTAAAGGAATAGTTTGGCATCAAATCAAATTTATACAAAATTCACAATTACCCCAAGATGTGTTTGGTGTCTTAAGTTAGATGGAGGTTGTGATGGTTTCCCCACTTTGCATCATGTGGTTCTGTTTGCTTTGGTTTCTATTCTAGTCCTGTCTCCACTCCTGTCCTGCTATTGGTTTGTTGCCTGATTGTGTTCACCTGTTCTGTGTTAGTTCTTGATTAGTTTGCTTTTTTATAGCATCTGTATCTCATTGTTCATTGCAAAGTCTTTTGTATTGTGCAATTTGTATCAAGCATTTCCAAGACTTGTTACAGAGGTCTGTCTCACCAATTTTATTTTCCATGAATACATGCCCATTAGGTGGCATAAACATCCATTACATTAGCCTGCAAACTTTAGGGTACCACTTAAAAAGGAAACATCACTCGTCATACACCTAACATAACACCTCTTGGCTATTCAACCATATTAAGTGAAAAATTGCATAAATTATTATTATTATTATTTTGCCATAATACTCCTTTAGAGATATTTCAATTGTTTCAAGTTTCAAGTTGAGATATTTCAATTGTGATCTTGATTGAATAGTTCATGAAATGCGTGTGTGCTACTTTTCTTCCTGCAATAGACACATCATTTGTCATTTTCAAACAGGATACTTTGAACGGCAAAACAAATTACCAGAGTCAGTTGATCCGGAAATATGAATCCGACACATGATATCATTAAAGACGAAAATAAGTGTACATCAAAAAAGTCACGAGCAACTATCTAAGGCAAAACAACCTTTTTTTTCCCAAAAAATCTACATTCTAAATTGGTGAGGACATTAAGATATTATCAGTAGAGTACATTTTCCTTGTACTGCAATGTGCTTAAGTTACGCCAGTATTTCCCATTATCTCATTATCAAGTATGATACATCTCCATCTCCATCTCCCTCTCCCTCTCCATCCAAATATTTGGATTGATCCTGAGAGCATCAAATGACAAACCCCCAACAATCACATTTGTCCAAGACTTTGTGTCCTCAGGGCTCAGTCTCGACCCTGGACGTTTCACTGAACGCCCCCTGTTCTGGCAAGCCTGCTGAACAATGAGAGTCAGTGTTTAGAGTGTTGGCGTGAATACGTCACTGTAGAATATGTCGGCACTGAACAGCTAAATAACGAGCTTTTTTGTCATAGCAAGTTAAGGCGAGACACTTTTGACCCTCATATGCCAGTGGTAGTGAGTAGTCTGGCAATGGAGTGCATCACACTGAGTCACATGGATGTGCTATGACAGTTGCATAACTTTGTTTGTGTGTGTGTGTGTGTGTGTGTGAGCATGTAAATGTAGACTACAAAATTTCTTTAAAATGTTCTGAGTTCTAATTCAAAAACAGTAATGATACATGACTGTTTGTGCTAAATAATAAACACATAAAATGCTTTTTAGTGATCAAAATGTTTCTAATATTGTAATATTCATGTGGCAGCAGTGCAATGCATAAAATCCGATACAGATACAGGTCAAGAGCTTCAGTTAATGTTCACATCAAACATCACAACGGAGAAAAAAATGTTCAATGTGACCATGGCATGGTTGTTGGTGCCAGATGGGCTGGTTTGAGTATTTCAGAAACTGCTGGTCTTCTGGAATATTTATGTACAACAGTCTCTAGAGTTTACACAGAATGGTGCAAAAAAAACCAAAAAACATCTCGCCGTTCTGTGGGCAGAAACACCTCGTTGATGGGAGAAGTCAGATGCCAGACTGGTTTGAGCTGATAGGAAGGCTAAAGTAACTCAAATAACCACTCTTTACAACCGTGGTGAGCAGAAAAACATCTCATAACACACAACACACTGAATTCTGAGGCAGATGGGCTACTACAGCAGAAGACCACATCGGGTTCCACTCCTGTCACCCAAAAACAGCAATCTGATGCTACAGTTGGCACAGGAGCACCAAAACTAGACAGTTGAAGATTGGAAAAAACATCGCCTGATTTGTGCTGGAACAAATTTTAAGAAATTGAACTTCAGGTATAAAAATAACAATATGATGTTGCTCTTGATGACACACTCAACACCAATGACCCAGATATTTTTGGTGTTGGTATGTTAGTACTTTTAGCTCTGGCCCTGATTACCATTAGTTCCTGTTGGTCCCAGTCTTGAGTAGGTACCAAAAACCATGCAGCTGGATCCTTTGTCACTGAACTGGTGGATGATTTGAAAAGCATATTTCCAATTTTGGGTGCCAGAACTTTTGGTAATTGGTGGACTGGGAGAATGCCCTGATTGTGTGTTTTTTGGAAATACTGAGTAATGTACTATAATGTTCATATTCAAGCTAATAACACACAGCCGGTTATTGGGCAGTCGCAGCAGCGTGTCTCCATGGGGAAGAGCCCCGTTCATTTCAGCTCTAACACTTAATGTTGCACTCGGCCGGGGGTGCGATTTCATTACTCGCTCTAGACGCCATCGCCGAGATACAGTGTTAGAAAAACAGTGCATGATCTCAGGCAGAAAAAGAGGGCAGACGTTTCAGCTCTCACCTACGGCCTTCATGCAGTGCTTCTGTCTATTTATGGTAACCGGTGTGAATCTGCGATCCATGCATACTGTAGTGCATGTGTTTATTCAGTGATCTATAACAGCACAAGCACCTTACTCATTTAGGCAGCTCTATATTCTGCAAAGGCTTTATTATATTCCTGAGAGTGGCTCAGCTTATAAAGCTAATCATTTCTTTGAGGTGTGATAGAGTGGGAAAAACACTAACGGGACACAATTCACAAAAAAGGGTCATGTATTTATCATGTTAGTGAGAAGATTCCATACAAATGTCTCACTCTTGCGGTACTGACAACTTTTGAGTTGTGACACAATGTTTACACTTCTCAATATGACAGAGTCCATAGAGATCGATGCTAAGTGTAATAAATGTAAAGTTACGCTAAAAGACTTAGTCGTGCTAAGTCTTATCTTAGACATCTGAAGTAAACCTTGATATTTCAGATAGTTCTGTCTCATTTCCACAATCACTGTGCCTTTATATTGTCTATATAAAACACTTAATGGTTATATGCTATTTAAATCATTAGCGTACATTAGCTAGTTTAGCTTGGTATCTATATTTCCCTATCAGTGTTCTCATGACAGTGAGTGTTTCATGTGTTCTCCTTCCCTTCCTTCATGATTATGAAGATTAAAACCGCATAAGATTATATAGGTAGTGTTTGGAGTGTGGCTAATAAAGCTAATAATTTGCTGGTTAGTTAAATCAGGTGTGTTAGAGCATGATAAACACTAACATGCCTAAAAATAACTCAATTAAACATTCTCACAATGTGTGTTAGCGAGACAATTCCACACAAACGTCCTACTCTTTTGGTACTGGTGACATTAGAAGTCGAAATTTTCTGGCATTTTCAAAGTTATGACTTGTGAGACAATGTGTATGGTTTACACTGTGAAAGAACAGAAATAGACAGCTTTTTAGAGGGTGATGCTAAGCATAATAACTGTAAAGTTTTAGTCATGCTATGTCTTTTCTTACTTATATGTTAAGATATCTGAGGTAAATGTTGATATTTGCAACAGTTCTGTCTCATGTCTACTGTAACTATGACTTAATATTGATAAAATAAAAGACTTTAAGCTGGCTTTACACTGCACAATATTTTTTTATTATTTTGAATTCTTTGACCTTGACTTGTGACTTGAGATTGGCAGTCTAAGAACACACAATGTGACATGCTAACCGGTGACCGATTTAGTGCCATTGTGCCAAAGTTCTGGCAGAGTCACAAAATTTTTATTAAAATTTTAGCGTGTAAACGCTGCTACGACACTCGTCTAAAATCCACCAATAGGAGGACAGCATAGGATGACGTGACACTATCAGGACAGCTACAGTACAGTAGTGTCGATGGTGAAACATACATTAAGCATGCTAATGGACAGAAAAAATAACGTTACGCTCACGTTGAAGATATTTTATGTTTACACGAGCCTGTTTTCTACACACGCTGATTGATAACATAAGACGTCATTTTCTTTCATTGCAGGTCCATCTTTAGAGGATCGTCATCACATGATCTAACATGGAGGACACGCGTTATCCCACAGAATTCGGCCAAGATTTTATCGGGATCATCGTGTACAGCGTGACGAGTAATAATCTTAAAGGACCGCTGAAATCACACAGCGTAAATCCAGCTTTAATGGTTACACACCATAAGATACATTACAGATGCCACACCTCCTTCACTGAGACTTCATTGAGGCAGGAGAGATGGCTGAGAAGAAAAAAGCTGCTCACAAACAAGCTGTCACACACACACACACACACACACAAACCCTTCCATCCCTCCTCAGTCATATGACCGTGCATGAAGCTGTGCTAAGGAATAAAAAGATTCTCTGTGTGCCTGTGACTATCGAGTCTCGGGAAAGGGAGGATGGTCCACTCGTCCTCACTCTGTCTCCCACACACACACAAAGATATGAAAATGTACACACACAGAAACACACTTGCTCAGGGTTTGGTTCTCACAGCAGTTGGCAAGATTAGCCATGGGAAGAAGGCGAGACTCTGCAGATTAAAACAATTTCCTATAAATCTGAACTAAGGGTTAGAAGGGAGCTTCAACTCGACAAATATGAGAATACAGAATGACACCATCTGTAATTTCCTACAGCTCACAGCAGCTTATTATTAGAAAATAACACAATCATTTTATTAAAAGTATATTTATTAGTTAACACATTTGCACACATTATACAGAGCTGCTAAAGCCACTTTGCATGTTCCTAAATATGCAAGTCTGTGGAGAGGTTTAGGTCATACAATTTTCATACAATTTTCATAAATATTTCAGAACTACTCTTTCAAATTTCATAAAAATGTAAAAATTAATGTGACCTTACTTAGGAGTAGACAAAAATTATGGAAGTTATTTATATCGGCATCTATTTTTCACTTTATTACTAAACTGTAGTTATTGGTATCTGCACTGGCCATCATATTTCACCTCACTGGTTGCTATGGTGATGGGAACGACTTCCTGAATGTCTGATTGATAGATTGCGGTCTAGCAATGTCAGTTAGCTCAGTTAGGATCATTTTTCCAGCTTCATCTCACCATTAGCTGAAAGACAGTAACAACAAATAGGGTAGTTTTTAGCTACAATCGAGTTTGTAAGTGACTGAACAAATTGAACTTGAGCTCCGCTTGTTGTTGATCCAAGGATGACTGCTGACCTACACAATACTTTCCTCATTGTGTGTGAGAGGAAAGGAGAAAGTAAGACACTGAAATGAATAAGAGAAGAGTGGGAATGTGGGAGAGATCCCATGGCTGAATGCGGTACAGGAAAAATTCCTGGGTCTAAAAAAAAACTATAAATAAACCATGTGAGCAGAGTGAACAAATGATGCAAGTACTGAGAGAATATTCATGATGCTGGAAGAAGAGGATATTCAGCATTCAGCATTTTGATATGCGATGCAGTCAATAAAGTAGGTCATATCAGGTTAATATCAGGAACAGAATTATCACCTTTTTTATTAATATTGATATCAGAGCTGTGAATATCTGCACACAGCTGATAATTATTATAAAATATTTAAAAACACGTGTGAGGACATTCCGTTTGGAGTTATTTTCAGTTCTTAAGCTAATGATGAGCATAGATTTGCAGGAGTGCAGACAGATAATGTTACTTGTGTCTTCTCAATTTGCGAACAAATTCCATGTTATGTTTTTAAGACCTAAACTGTACATAGCATGCTGATATTTGCCTTTTGCCTGACATGCTAACCTGGCTAATATGATTCAATCAATCCATGTTGGTTGAATTTCATATGAATGAAGTCACAAGGAAAGGCCTGTTTATATCCCTATGCACACACCAAACCTGATTTCTGTTTATTTCCTGCACTTGGCTATCATTCATACAGGTACCCATGAATATGAAACTGAGCTGTCAAGCCCTAGACTGTAGTGTTAATCCATAAGTAAACCATAATTGACTTTATAATTGAAAACACGAAGGTCTTCCATGGCTCAAGCTGGACATTGCAGTGCTATATAAAGCAAATGTCAACTCAGCAGAATGGGAAATTGACTCAGATTGGAAGATGAATTGCCAGATGACTTCAGTTATTTTTTTTCTCTGAGCTAATTCACTTTTGCTCCGAGATTTCACAAGCGGCACAATGAAGCAATCAAGAGACGCCAGTCCAGTGACGGAGATGAAGGTGAATGGGTTTTAATAATTTATGCCGTTTGAAGATCGGCTAGAGAGACTTACCATCTCTACACTTCATTACTGTTTTTAAAGCATTCTCCTTCACAGCCCCTTAGCAGTTCCTCTAAGGGGATGCTTACCATCTGAAGTGCCGCCTCAGTACTTTAGGAGCTAAAGTGAAGTTTGGTAGATGATTCGTTGGAGGTTGGTGGATCAAGTCAACATCGATAGACTTTGGGAACAGAACCTGCCCAGAAAGGGTATTTTCTTTTCTTTTCAAAGCAACAAAAATGGCCGACTAAGGGCAAATAAGAGCAATGACATAACAAATATTTTTAAATAAATATTTAAAAATTTTTAAATGTTCTGCTATGTTTAAATTGAGTTTTATGTAGGAAAACGACTCTACCTGAACCTGACTGAACATAGCACAATAGCTTGTTCAGAGCTAAGAAAGAACATTAACACAATGTTTAGTGTAATGTATTTAACAAGTTCTATGTATTTATGGAAGGAGTCTCCAGTGTCCGACATGGGAAAGTCTTCAGGACAGAGTTTTGGTTGTTTTTTTTTCTTATTAACTTTAAGAAGGAGAAAAAAGACAGGCTGGGGAGGAAACAAATTTTTATAGCTGCTATAATTGAAGTGAGAACAGAAACATTTTTCACAGATGTTCCACAACATTAAATTTAGATTAATAAAAAGTATGACTTGTTTTTCTTTAATAAATAAAAATTGGTCACTGTTGTCAAATTGCTGTGGTATAAGAGGAATAAAACACTTCTGGATGTGGATATGTTATATGAATGCATCACAGCACCTTATTGTTCATTATTTAACTATAACAATACTCCCCATCATGTTTAATACTTTTCATAAATGATGTTCAGAAAACATGCATTATATGGTTATAAGTTTTGCTCCTTAGTGTTCATCATAACCTTTGCAGTTTAAACTTATAAAAACGGTTTCTACAACAAAAAATGTAGCAGCAACATTGTAGAAATGTTTTTATGTTTATAATTACAATGTTCTCAGCACACGGAGAACACTTGACCACTCTGGGAATCAAAACTGATTTGATTTGCACAATGGATTTCCTGGCTACAAGTTGCGAGAACCATAACATTAAAAAAACATTGTGCTAACATAAAACTGATAGCTATCTGCGTTAACAGATTGTTTTCTAAACATTATGTTTCTAAGACCTTGTAGGCAGGAAATCAGTCATGCAAATCAAAAGTAATCAAATCAGATAGATTTTTTTCTACTGTTGAAGGCAAGTGCGTTCCTGTTGAAACAATCCACACACGACTATACCCTTGTCCTCCATCCTACAAGTGGCTACTTGTGTGATTTCCGAGTTGTGAAGGGAAATCAACAAGTGTGTGGTTAAAAACAGCATTTTGTTTGGTTTGTTTCAGAGGACAGCCAGGGGTCAGTTTCTATGCCACTACCAGCCTCGGAAAACTAATGCATAGTCTACATGGTGAACGTGATTTCTTCAAGCAGGACATGTTCCTGGATCAACACTCTTTATAAACAATTATTGCTAGCGTAGGTCCTCACTTTTCATCTCTTAATCCTGCCACTCCTTCCAAAACAGGAAAACTATTGTGTAGCTGTGCACTTCAGTTCATAAAAATTAAGCTACATTCTTTATTTACAGTCAACCAGCTGCTCAAATGAATGAAACAAGTGAATTCCTGTTACCTCTTACATTGCAGCATCTACAATCAACAATCGTTCCCACACTAGCCATTTTCTTCTCTCTCTTGAAGTTAATACTACAAAATATGTCATGTTACCTAGAAACCACAAAGGCATCTATCTTTATCGCCTTCCTGTGCAAAATTAAAGTTACAGCTTTACCTCTAACTTTTACAAAGTGCTGGCACTGGAGACTCCTTCACAATAATGTAACTTCTCATTGCTTTTGTTACATCGCAAAGAAAGAAAATGTGATATGCATTTTCTTCTGCCTGACCTTTTTCAGGTTTAAAAGCAAGTAAAAATCTCCTCTCAGAAGTTTCACCTCAAAAAAACTGCATAGAAATGTTCATAATCTAAACGGGGAGCCTAAAAAGTCAGCACAATTATCTGCTTAACCCAACACTGAATACAAGCAACTTTCCACACAAACATTGACATCATTTTTGAACTTATGTCGCTGATTGAAGTAGCGAACTCTGCAATCTGAACATGAACTGCAATTTCTGAAGTAAAACTGTTTGAAAATGATCAGTGAAAACTTCAAGAACTAAAGAAAGACTACTGTAAATTACTGTTAATTGACACTCATGTCAGAAGTAAGGCTCAGCATTTCAAATATCTTTCAAATACTATCTAATCAAATCCCAAAAATTGGATAATAATCCCAGTACTAAAACCAAACCCTGATGGCTTGAGTGATACAAACTCTGTCAATGTTGATGTGATTGAGACCATATTGCTGACTATTACAGCCCAGACCACCCATTACCATTCTAGCGAATTTTCTTCCACATTACATTAACATCGGCCTACTTTAACTTTACTCTCCTGGAGGACTGTAATCCAAATGCTTAGCTTCCTTTTAATTCTCTGCCATGAGACGTCTTTGGATTCTGTCCAACCTAATGGTACTGTGTGGAGACCTGCTGCCCTACCGCTCTGCCTTCTACAACTCGTGTGTGTGATTATGTTCTAGCTCACTGGAACAGGTTGCTTGATTACACCTAACGATTTTGTTTCGCATTCACATACATTAGCTCTACAGATGCTGTCTCTGTCTGCCGGCTGACCTCCATGACCTATGAACTTGACCTATGAATGTTGGATTTTTAGTGTTTTTTGAATATTTTAGCATTTTTTGGAGATACACAATTATCAACTCTACACCACTACCTTTTCAAACTTTAGCTAGCAATGCAACACCACAATATGTTTTTTTTATTAATATTTATATCGTAATTTTAGGATTATTATGATGGAGAAACTTTGCTACATTCTCAAGCTATCTGCATGCTTTAGGGCATTTAGCTAATAGATTTGCCACCTTTTCAAATGTTTCCTAGTGTTTTTAGGCTCTTTAGCTAGAGATTTAGTAAATCAGTGCAATACTAGCATCCTAAAACCATTATAATTTTAGCTAGTATTATTTAGCTAGTTAGTTTAACTATTTTTTTTTTTAAATATCTGACCAGCAGTGTAGCAACCCAACCCTATTACATATATGTTTTTCATATTTAGATAGTAATTTTAGGATTGCTATGATGAAGAATCCTATTGCTGCTACATTTCCAAACTATCCTTTAGATCCTTAAGCTAATATTTTTGCAACATGCATTTAGCAGCCTTAGGATAACACATTTTCAAACCTTAGCTAGTATATACAGTTTGTCATTTAGAAAGTTATAAACCTCAACTACACAATTATGGGTTGTTTGTTTGTCCCTCTGGTGGAATACATAGAGTTTCTATGTAGAACCCTAAAAAAAAAGTGTTTCTCTAACAGAAAGGGTTCAAAGAACCCTTAATTATCCCCTTAATTAGAGGCCAAGAACCCTTAATTATCCACTGAACCCTTAAATAAATCTTGAAGAACCTTCAAGTGTACTAAGTACCAAGACAGTTTAGCTCAATTTTAAATGCCTGACAAGTTCTAAATATTAAGAATAAAATAATTCCCAATATTCCCATATATTAAGGGTAGAAATGGTTCTTTAAGGGTTCTTTAGATAAATAATGGTTCTTAGCTTCCACAAAGGGTTCTACTTGGAACTCTTTATGATAGGAAACCACTTCATTTTACATGTAGACTCTTTAAAGGTTCCTGATCTTAAAGGAACCATTCCTGTAGTCAAGGTAAAAAACCTTATGAATCATTGTATCTTGCACAGCACTTTGGCTGACAAAGGCTTTTTTGTTAGCCGCTGGCTGTTCCAGATTTCTTTAGGACCCTGATAAGGTGTTTGGCCAAAACAGGCACCATTGTTGAGCCAGAAACAATTAGAGCCACTCGAGCACTGGCCCTGATATAATTTGTGTAAATGTTGACATTTCCCTCTGCAAGAAACATTCCCTTTACTGAGTCGCATGGAGACTATTCATTTCAAAAAGTATGCTGAAGGGCACAGAACTTCCTCCGTCTCCAGACTACACCATAACAGACGACATGGCTTAAATGGCCATTTTTTTTTTCCAATCAAATATCCCACAAGTGTAAATTGAGAATAGTGCTTCGGTTGCCAAGATACATATACTGTATTGGTGACTCACACTTAGAGAAATGTGACCTGAAATACCATTCTGAGACCTTGAAATATCCCACTGGCAATTTTACATAAAAGTCAAGAGCCAGTAACCCAGTATTTTTGTTATTTACTTAACAACATGAATCAAAATGTGTAATTAGTCTGGGGTCAGTGCATGGGTGACGTTACATGCTTTTGTATTAGAGTCGAGTAAGAATGAAAATCTTATTCTAAGGCCTGTGCTCAGGGTCGGGCTATAAAGGGAAAAAAGGAAATAATGGTGATACATATTCAGAAGGAGAAAAAAATCTGCCATTATATGGTAGCTAGCTAGCTAATATAGCTACTAGGCAGGATGACACAGAAGATCTGCTGCCCTGCTACTTGTTGATTATGTATTGTATGTAGTGAAGTGTATTAAAGCAATGGATTATCAGTATAAATGGAAATCAGTGTTCTTAACAAAGCACAGACTCAGTAACACTGATGCAGTCAGTCCCCTATTCGCTCCTCAAAATGGCTGCGACTACAGAGTGTGACGTCACATGAAAAGCAAGGATTCATTTTGAAAAGTCTAATTTTTTGGACGATCACACCCATCTCCATGCGTTCTCATTTGCACTGTGGAATAGAGAGCAGCAGTAAGTGGCAAAACACACAACCATGACAGACTTTGGCAGCTTCGGTTCGTTGACCTTTTGTTCTGTTACCAAATGCAGGTAATTAAGTGTTTTTGCAAAATAAAGCCAAAAGAGCCACTTATCATCAGACTCTTACTTTCACTGCAGGCTACTAAGCCATCTGTCGTATTCATCTGTGATTGTTTTCATATTTTTATTATTTATTTTTACTATTTATCCCTTATTTTTCTACTACAGCATCTGTGAGAACGAGCAAACTATGAATTTCATTGTACACTGAGCTTGTACTTATGATATTTAAAGTTATTGAATCTTGAAATCTTGTGTTATCATGTGACCCTGCATGCTGTAGTAAGATCGCCACTAAAGAAAGTAACACAAGTTATGCTTTTGTGAAATAAAGGCATGTGTTTGCACTAATACTTTGGCACGACTTTTTGCGCTATATTGGTGTTGGTATCGGGTTAATATAACTGCTGTCTGTGTATTTTTCTTAGTTCAAACCCTTATGCAATGTAATAAGCTAATACTGCTTATTCTTTAAGTTCGGTGAGATCAGCCTGAAGTAGGGATGGTACATGCAGTAAAAAGGTCAGAGTTTGAGTAATTTGGTCTTCACATTTCAAGTCAATTCATGTTGATTTCTCAGTATTATGTAAAGAGTAAAAAGTAATCCCCATGTTCATAATACTGAAGCAGAACATAAAGAAAACTGATGATCAGTAACACAGAGGGACAGTGTCTATAGTAAAACGAAACTTTTTTTTTCACTATGTTTTATTAATTTAAGCTACTTATCTATTGTAACAGAATATAATACTGAACATATTTAGGAAAACAGTATTCAGTATGCAGCCATCAATACTTTTTCACAGTATTCTGCCCATAGATTTTTAATGTCAATTACGCTTAAAACATTTTTTTTCTGTGACCAAGAAGGAAAATGGAGAGGAGAAGCAATTTGGGAATCGTGAGGTAATTATTAATTTTTCTGAAAAGCGGTGTCCAAATATATTCCTTGAATTGCTAGTTACAAATTCTTCCCCAAAAACCTCATTTTTTTGTCAGAAAAATGGCTTCAGTATGACATTTACCAGAAAAAAAAATCTTTCAATATAAATCTGATACAGAAATTTGGACATTTTTAGTAATTACCTTGCAAACAGATACAGCTATATACTTGTTTTTAGCTAGCTAGCAAACAGATGATTCTACATACTTGCTAGCTAGTTAATGTTTTGCAAAGATGGCACAAAACAGCAAACGTCAGTCATGTTGCTAACTGCTGCCTTTTTTAAATGTCCAGTTAAAGATTTCACACAAACTGAGTAATGTTTTGGGGAGCTACTATACCTAGCAATATGACTAGTTTTCAGACTTAATTACAGGAAAATCTCAGGCCATCTTAAATGCCATCTCCTCTGAGAAAACATTTGGGGTAGTAAAACTCTCGCTAGTTAATATATGGATAAGCGTTAAACTATTTTGAGGGTTTTAATCAAATATTACATACAGCTATGTTTAAAAAAGAACAAAGAATGTGAAAATGCTGTAGAGTATTTTTAGTATTAGCCAGATAGTTAGCAAACAAATAATGCTATCTACTTGTTAGCTAGTTAATATTAGGCTAAGGCATAAAGAGCAAGTGCAAGTTAAGTTGCTAATCTGCTGCCTTAAAATATTTCACACTAAAGTGTTTTATTATTATGATCAAACAGTATATTGTGTACTTTTTGATAACTATTATAGCAATGCAGTTACAACAATGCAGCTAGCTTTCAGACTTAATTACAGGAAAAGCTCAGACCATCTCAGATTCCATCTCCTCTGAGAGGAGGTTTCAGGAAGTAAAACTCCCGCTAATTAATATATGAGTCTGTTTTGAGGGTTTTGAGGGTTTTAATCAAATATTTCATATATTTATGTGTAAAAAATGAACATAATCAATAATTATCAGCCTGCCTTCCACCCAGTTTATTGTATTAAAACCACATGGAGCTGTGAATGCTGCAGAGTATTTTGTAGTAATTAGCCAGCTAGCAAGAAAGGAAATAATGCTATCTGCTTGCCAGCTAGTTAATGTTAGACTAAGATGCCACCACTCAGCAAGCATATGTCATATTGCTAATCAGCACCTTTTTTTAAAAAAAAAAAAAAAAAAAAAAGTCCAGTTAAATATTTCACACATGTGGTTTTATCATCGAGATCATATTGTGGGTAAAGATTTTAGGAACTATTATAGCTAGAAATGTAGCTAGTTTTAAGATACAAATAAACAGCAAGTGTTAGTCTTGTGGCTAATCCAAATGTGCTTGTATCACTGAGATAATATTGTGAGTAACGTTATATTATTATAGCTGGCAATGCAGATAGCTTTAAGACGCCACTAAACAGCAAGTGTTAGTCATGTGGCTAATCCACTGCCTCTTAATATTCAGTTAAATATTCCACCCAAATGTGTTTTTAATCACAAAGATAATAAAATATTGTGTGTAATGTGATATTATATTTTGTTATTATAGCTAGCAATGCAGCTAGCTTTCAGACTTCATCACAGGAAAAGCTCAGGCTATCTTATCTCAGGAGATGTTTGCTTGGGGAAGTAAAACTCCTGCTAGTTAATATATGGGTGGATATTGAACTATTGACATTTGAATCCTTTTAAAGGGTTTTAATCAAATATTACATACAGTTATGTTTTTAAAAAGGACACAACGGATTGATGATTATCAGCATGCTTTCCGCTCGGCTTACTGTATGAAAGCCACACGAAGCTGGGATAATGCTGCAGAGTATCAAAACATCCATTTAGGCTAATGTTACCCAGCCATCATGTGATGTAGCTGATAATGGAATGGAGCAGTCGCTCAACATCTCTTCATCTGTTCGACTGCTGAATGACAGCAACGACTTTCAGGAAGACGAGGGAAACATTTGGGTGCAAGTCATGTCTATGTGTGTGAGTGTGTGTCTGTGAGAGACAGAGAGAGAGAGAGAAGAGAGAAGAGAGAGAGAGGGAGAGAGAGAGGAGAGAGAGAGAGAGAAAATGTGTCCATGTTTTGTCAGTGTTATTGTACTTCGTCTCCTCTTGGCTGACCTTCTGAAGCCGAGTGGTGGATTTAGACTCAGCTCAGGAAGCCAGATTTGGACTAGATGCTCTGTTAAAGGCATTATTAAGTCCACACATTTGCTAGCTATAAAAATCCATATTTTTCTTATCAAGCTTTCATATTTATGTATCAAAATCATCAAAATGTTGTGTTAAGCATTTCCACATTGACAGCATTTTCCTGAAACTCTCCCAGCATATCTAAGCATCTCAGTGTATGCAATTTATCATGTATTACAGAGCTGTTGTAGTTGGCAATGCATGTATTTGCAAAATATTAAATAAAAAATAAATTTAAAAAAAGCTAATTCAGATTCAAACCAACAAACACACTCCAAAAAATAACATCCTAGCAAGTGAAAATATCTTGAATGTAGTCAAATTTATATAGTATTTCCAATTATAAAATTACAGTAAACCAAATATAAGATTATCAAACCTATCAAAATTTCTAGACTTTTTTTTATTATTATTAATTTCAAGCTGGAAATACTCTTGTTCTATTGATTTTTTTTCTAAATTCAAGCATTTAAAATGATCTGCCAATAGAGTAAGCTCTTAAAAGAGCTTAAAATAAGAAAAAAAAACATGTTAAAACAGATTGAATTATCTTACATTTTATTTATAGTACATAAATAAGAAATATTAGATTAGTTTGCCCATATTCAAGATATATTCACTTTCTATCATTAATATACTCAATATTGCAAGAATGTCAACTTAAAACATTAAAAATCAGATTTATCGACATTCCTTAGTGAGGTTATGATAAAACAGATTTAAGATTATTAAGCATATTTTGAGACATTTTTATTTATTTCAAGCTTGAAATGTTCTTCTTCTACTGGCAGATTTTTTAACTTTTTTCTAAAAATACTGTAAGTGCAATAGTACAAGAATTGAAATTAGTTAAATAAATCAATTTAACCAATATGCTTATTGTATTGTATATTTATTATAATTTCACAATGAGAAATATTAGATGAATAAATACAATTAATTTGCAGTGAAGGCATCTCAAATGTCCTGCATGCTCCCACACAAATCCGTAAATATTCAAGTTATTTGGTTCGTATTTAAAGTTACAGAGGTTAATGTTAACCTTTCCTTACACCATCATCGCATCATTTATTCTAATTAGTGCCAATTTCTAATGAAATCAAGTTGTAACTCTTCAGTAGAGAATGCATGAATAAAACACTTTTCTTATATTGTGCTTCTCAGTGTTGTAGAGAAACACAATATAAGAAAAGTGTTTTATTCATGCATTCCCTACTGAAGAGTTGCAACTTGATATAGAGGATATTTCAGAATATTTCAGAATATTTCAGGATATTTCAGGATATTTTGGATGACCAGGATATTTGACTTTCCCCATTTAGTAATTTTTCCCTCCACTGCTGGAGTTCTGGTCCAACACACCCCTTAGCTTTGATACTTTTTTTCTCCTCTTTCATTCTCTCTCTGCCCCTCTCAGACCTCCGCCCCTCTGGCGTCTCTATTTCCCTAACGCGTCCTCACGCAGGTGCGCACACACAGAGAGAGAGAGAGAGAGAGAGAGAGAGAGAGAGAAGCCTTAGTAGATGACTAGTTCTCCACCCACAAACTGGCTAATTAAAGATTCTGTTCATTTTAGTTACAGGAAAAGGTTATTAATGAGCTGTACTGTCTGAGCACACACACACACACACACATAGAGAGAGAGAGAGAGAGAGAGAGAGAGAGAATCAGAAAGGTGTGCTGAGGGGGGGTGCATGAGTCCTCTCTCTCTCTCTCTCTGTCTCTCTCTCTCTCTCTCTCCATGATAGGATAGGATAGACATATGCCATACAAAAAGCTTTGATCTTTGCGGAGTGTCTAATCCAGGCCCAGGAGGACGAAAGTGAGGGAGAGAGGGAGCGAGGGAGAGAGGGAGAGAGGGAGGGGTGAAGGACTCCTCTAACAACCATCGCTCAACATCACCTCCTTCGCCATGGAGGAAAAACAGCATCCTCCCTCCATAGATGCTGAGCCGAGCACCGTACCTCCACCAATCAAAACACAAAAAGCGACTGAAGCTTGCAGAGGTGATAAGAGGGGGGTGTGTGTGTGTTTGTGTGTGTCTGTGTGTGTGTGCATTAGAAGAAAATAAGAGCTGTCTCACCGTTTGTCCATTCAGAATCACCGCAGATGATCCTTCAGAGACAGATAGGGAGTGTGCGAGCCTTCCTGTGAATCTCCAACATCCTCACATCTGTGTGTATCTCACACTCCCTCTCTCTCTCCCCTTCACACACACACACTGATGAAGCACTCTCACTCTCCGTCTTTTTCCGTTCCCCTTCCTGTTACGGTCGGTGTGCCGTTCCCTCTCTTGTTAGCTCTGAGGCAGTTAAGAGACACTGCAGCGATGGGGGGAGGAGGGCGTGTGTGTGCGCACGCATGAGCTGTGCTCTATGTGTGTGTGTTTGAGAAAGGGCGTGCAAACTGAGGGAGGAGTCATGCAAGGATAGAAAGGAGAAGAAGGGGAAAATGTACAGGATTAAAGAATGAGAAAAACAGAAAAACAGAGGGATTGAAAGAAAGATAGAAGAGATTAAAAATGAGCTGAAATCAGAGGGGAGGGAAAATGGAAGGTTGTGTGTGTGTGTGTCTGTGTGTGTGTGTGAGAGAGAGAGAGAGAGAGAGAGAGAGCAAGATGGCAGTGTTTACAGATGTACGACAATCCTGCTGTTCCTCGGTTGTGATTTCATTGATGGCTGAAAGAGCATGTCACAGAAACTGAGAGAGAGAGAGAGAGCAAGAGAGAGAGACAGAGGGGGAGAGAGAGAGAGAGAGAGAGAGAGAGAGAGAGAGAGAGAGATGGAGGGCGGGAGAGAGGGAGGGAGTAAAAAAGGAAAAGGGGAGGGTGACTGGTGGAGGGGAGGGGAGCATTCTGTTTCTGTGCCAACTGCTCGTGCGTATGAAGTGCCACTTCCTTTCCAGGCAATGCTCCTGTCTGCGAGTAATAAATAACACAATACATCCTGAAAAGGAAGGAGGAAGAGGAGGAGGTGGAAAAAGAGGAGAAAGAGGAAGATGAGATGGAGAAAGTTGAGGAAGAGAAAGGAGTACATTGAAGAAGAGGGAGGTGAATGGGAAGGAAGGAGCATGATGAGGAAAGTAAGAAAAAAGTGAGAAGAGAAGGGGCAAAAAGAGTAAGGAGAAAAAGAGCAGCAAGAGAAGGACAATAATGGAGGGGAAAAGAGAGACAGAGGACGAGAAGTGTGACAGGGAGGAGGACAAGGAGGAAGAGGACAAAAAGCAAGATAATGAGGAGTAAGGTGGAAAAGGAGAAGGAAAAGTATGAGAAAGAGGAAAATGAGGAGGTGGAAGAAAAAGAAGGAGAAATATGAGAAGAAGGATGAGGAATGAGAAAATGAGAAATGATGAGGAAGAGGAAAAGGATGAGAACAGGAGCAAGAGAACAAGGGAAAACAGGAGCAGGAGGAAGAGAAGGATAAGAAGGGTTGAGGAGGAGGAAGATGGGGAGAAAAAGAGGAGGAGCAGAAATAAGAATCAAATGGTGAATAAGAAAGAGCATGTGGAGGAGAGAATGAAGACAAGAATAAAATGTGAGAGGACTAATAGTAAGAGAGGATGGGAAGAAGAGGAGGGGTAGGGGAGGAAGAGGAGGAGAAGAGAAAGAGAACAAGAAAAAAACAGCAAAATAAGGAGGAGTAAATAAGGAGGAGAAGGCAAAGAATGAGAAATAGAAAAAGAATGAGGAGGTGGAAGAAAATGAGGAAGAGAAAGAAAAGGGGGAATGAGAAGGAGAAGTATGAGAGGGAGGAGGAAGAAAAGGAAGAGGAGGAAGAGGACAAGAAAAAAGAGCAAGATAATGAGGAGCAAATGAGAAGGAAGGAGGAGTAACAGAACAAAGCATAATTTGAGAAAGAGAAGGAGAGGGAGGCGGTAGAAGAAAAAGAGGAGGAGGAATATGTGAAGCAGGAAGAGGAGGAAGAGGAGGTGTCAAAAAAGGGAAGAGGAGTGGAGCAAGCAAACAAAGGAGGAATTTGTGGGGGAAAAAAGGACGAGTAGCAGGAGGAAAGGAGGATGATGGAGAGGAAAAAAGAGCATGAGATAACAGATGGAGTGTGAGGAGGAGTTGGAAGAAGAGCAAGAGTAGGAAAAAGAGAGGAAACAAACCACAAGGTGGTGAAACAAGAGAGGGGGGAAATGGAATGAGGAAGAAGAGGAGGAGGAAGGTGGAGGATGAAAAGGATGGTGAATATGGGAGGAGCAAGAGGAGGTAAAGAAAGGGAAAAAAATAAGCACACAAATGCCCTAGGTACAAATAAACCTGTATGGCATTGTTATGAATTACTCTATTCAGATGTGTGTGTGTGTGTGTGTGGTAGCATTTGTCACAGCTCAGTCCCTGTGTACCAATACTGTTTTATACAGCGACCTCCACTTCACTTGAGCTGAGAATTCAACCAAGGAGAAAACGCAGTTCAGTGTTAAAACATTAATGAAACACGTCCTGATCCGTGACTTTTAAAAACACACTGTCAACATTAAGCATGATCATCTACAAACACGTTTATCAGTAGAATGGTTTTCTAAAACTAAATAAACAACAGAAACACGCCATTTTCACCTGGCTTCCCTTCTCAAATCCAATATCAGTCTCAAGTGGAGGCTCGGCAAGTTGCTAAATCAGCATGTGGCCACTTGTAAAGAATATTTCACACGAGCATCGTCCATATGCCGCACTTTCTGAGCCAAATTTTGTGCAGACGGAATGGGCGCAGCTCCAGAGGGTTTCCGCAACCTTTTAAGGAACTACAGAGTTCCAGAAGGCTCTTAAAGGAGTTTCTCACTGCAACGTCTGTGATTGTTATATAAATATAAAATAACAAAAGTGATGCAAACTGTCTAACACTGATGCCATTTTGGAAATTAATGTCAGGGAGCATTGCCAAGATGGCCGCCAATTGGGCTAGACTATAAGGACTATAAGGATATTGTTTGTGCTCAGAATTGTAATCTGGTGGTAGTATAGTGATGTTCTTGATAATTTGAAATCAAGCACTTCTGTTTTTTCTGTGAGGAGATGCCAAGTTTGCATTTTTGGAAGGAGTCTCCAGTGTCAGTGTTTTGTAAGAGTCAGAGATAAGCGTATCTGTTCTGTCTTCAAGACGGAACACTTTCCGGTTTCTCTGTAACATGACAAGCTGCTTTTTTTCTTTTCAGTAGAGAGAGAAAAAGGAGAGGATGATATATATCACAAGTCAAATCAAACTTGTTTCATAGATGTTCCACAACATTAAATGTAACCAAAAATGGATAAGAAAAAAAAAAGGATGTTGTGGCATTCTTTAATAAATAAAAAACTATAATCGTTGGCAAATCGCTGTAATATAAGAAATAAAACACTTCAGGACATGCTGTTAGTGGAAAACAGTCAACCTCAGGGTAGAAATAGTAACTTTGCTTTGGGTCATTGATTATTTGCCTATAACTGCATGCCCCTAAGTGTCTTATTCCTTACTTACATCATATGGCCTGGTCAACAGAGTCTCACAGAAAAAAAAAATACATTTGTATGCAACTTATTTACAGCAATTTCTCTACGCTGAATATCAATGCTCTGGTGCAAGCATACGTTGCATAGCAACGTATCAAACTTTGACTCAAATGCTCTGTATCACGTTCTGCTCCAACGCATTTTAACCAAGCACACCTCTACCAGTACACTATTTGAATAAGATCAATATGTAATAAATAACTTCTCCTCTTCTCTGCAAACACAAAAAAACAAAGATAATGAGGAGATAATGAGGAGTAAGGTGGAAAAGGAGAAGGAAAAGTATGAGAAAGAGAAAAATGAGGAGGTGGTAAAAAAAAGAAGGAGAAATATGAGAAGAAGGAAAATGATGAGGAAAAGGTAGGGGATGAGAACAGGAGCAGGAGGATGAGAGGGATAAGAAATAGGAATATGGAGGAGAAGGAGGAAAAGGAGGAGGAAGATGGGAAGAAAAAGAGGAGGAATAGAAATAAGAATCAAATGGTGAATAAGAAAGAGCATGTGGAGGAGAGAAAGAAGACAGGGAGTAAATGTGAGAGGAGTAAGAGGAGGAGGGGGAGAAGAGGAGGGGGGAGGACAAGAAAAAAACAGCAAGAAAAAAGGGGCTTGCACATCACATGGTTACGTGGTATGGTAACGTGGGTATTTTCAAAATGTGGAAAGTCTCTGGATTCTTAGCCTAAAGAATTTATAAGGTAAAAACTATCTGTCTTAGTATCCGTATTGTGTTAAAACGTGACCTGCAAGCCTGTTTGTGTTTACAGAGAAGAGGGGAAGCTACTCATGAAATTGATATATGTTTTGGGGTTTTTTTAATATATTTCAGTCTTGAATAGCGTAGTGGTAGAGGTGGGCTTGGTTTAATTACGTTAGTGTAGAATGTAGCATACAGAGCGTTCAAGTGAAAGTTCGATGCATTTCTATGCATGCGACGTGTGCATGTGCCAGAACGTTGCTCTTCAACATAGAGAAGGTGCATGCGAACGTTTTCTCTGTGAGACTGAGTTGAACCTGATGGATAATAGTGGAAGTTTCTACGATTTCTGAAATAATAGGATCTTTCTGTGGGCCAGCAGAGAGATGAAGGCAATAATAACTTTACACTGTCTGGCTGTTGGGTGTATGGAGTCAGGGATAATGCCAAAAAAAGGGCGATATTTCCATAATGCTGCAAATCTACTCTTTAAATCTCACATAGTGCTCTGATGAAAACCATTAGTTTAGCATGTGATAGGTGGCAGTGACTACATCTGGATTACAAAAGAAGTCTGTTAGCTTGAGATCACTGCTGTGGGAAAAAAGAAGCACACACAAAGAGCTATTTTACACTTTACGTCTAGAGGTGTGTTTCGGGATTTTTTTTTTAAGAACTTTAGGTGTTCAGGTGTATGTTTAACCAGAGGAACCAGAGTCAGTTTCAGTTTCTATGATGTACTTGGTGCTTTTTTTGGCAGACCAGGAAGTATTAAGGTGGAATTTGCAATACTGAGTGTGACTCACTGGTCAAACACACACTTTACTTTTCCAATCTCTTAAAAACCTTGTTTATCTAATAAGTGGTTACCAAAGGGTGTTTTACATCAGATATGATTTGGCAACACTGGAAAAGCCAAAAGAGTTTCTCAATGCCAATGTTTTACACTTATATTATTATATCTTGATTGTATTTTATGTATGATTTTAGTGACATGCAATTTGCAGTGTCTGCTATCAAAGTCTAGCTGATTAAAAAGCGACATTAATGTTAATTTCATATTCATACCTCAATTTCAATTCCAGTCTCTTCTGTTTTTGCTGAAATAATGTAACCATTGTGTCATTTCTGTTCTTTCCCATAACAGTTACAGTTCTTGCACAGAACAGGAACTGGTCAGGAAACTGTAGAGAGCTTCAAAACTCCTTAGTTCCTCAAAATGTTCTGGAAATTTGTGAAAGTACCTTATTTTTGATACTTCTACAAAATGCAAAATGGGAGGTAAGAAGGTAACAAGGTTGGTTCTTCGATGATTCTCAACATACACTTGAATTAGCACTTGCTTAATTTATTTTTAAAGAAATCCTTCGAATTGTGTTTTCTTTCTTGCTGTTCTAACCTCCCTCTGACAGGGTTTTAGCTCAGTGGTATTCTTAGACCCTGACCTAGTGAACTAGCATGAGGATACAAATGTTTTTATAGAGACTACAAAGCATTTCTGTAAGTCACTCTAGATAAGGGTATATGCAAAGTTCTGTAAAGCTCACATTTGAACAAGCAGTGATGTTCATTATGGAAAGCGCCACTAAAATTACGGCCTAGGAACTAAAATCGAGTTCCTGAAAAAAAAAACCACCCGTTTATGCAAGGTGGAAGGAGTCTCCAGTATCATAATAAGACAGTAATTAATTCCTAAGTTAATAAGACAGTAGTTAATTCCTGGTTAATAATACAGTAGTTAATTCCTAAGTTAATAAAACAGTAATTTATCCCAGAGTTAATAAGACAGTAATTAATCTTAGAATTAATAAGACAGTAGTTATTTCAAAGTTAATAAGAGAGTATTAATTCCTGAGTTAAAAAGAAGGTAGTTAATTCCTGAATTAATAAGAAGGTAGTTAATTCCTGAGTTTAAAAAAAAACAGTAGTTAATTCCTGAGTTAATAAGAAGGTAATTAATTCCCAAGTTAATAAGACAGTAATTAATCTTAGAATTAATAAGACAGTATTAATTCCTGAGTTAATAAGAAGGTATTTAATTCCTGAGTTAATAAGACAGTTAATTCCTGAGTTAATAAGACAGTAATTAATCTCAGAGTTAATAAGACAGTAATTAATCTCAGAGTTAATAAGTCAGTTGTTTATTCCAATGTATTCCAATAAGTCTGTAGTTAATTCTGGAAAATCTTATACCTGTTTATGTGAGGCATTTTCTGTGATGTACTTTTGTGTCTTGAAAAATAGGACCCTCTCAGAAATGAGATTGTGAATAGCACAGTGTGATATTAGAACTCAAGAGCAGAAAGTCTCCACAAGAAAGTAAGATATATGGATCACCTTTTAAAAACACTAACTTAGTGCACTTGAAAACTGTTTTTATATATATATATATATATATATATATATATATATATATATATATATATATATATATATATATATATATATATGACAGCAGGTTTGCATGTGTAGCTGAAAACCTCAGTAACCACAGTGAATCAAAGGCTGAGCAAGACTCTATCGATGATGCAGATCAGTCTTACCGGTGAATCAGATAGTCTTATCAGTGTCAGGCACATCTTACACAGAGCACTTGCAGTATGATCCTATGAATATGCAGTATTTATAACATTAATACTACCTAATAAACCAGACTATTACTGTAGTATTTCACTATTATACTAATAATATTGTAAGTTATACATAATGCTAGTATTATACTATTGTAGAATTAATACCACATATTCATACCATACAGTCACTATACTATCATATTATTATACTACTAATACAGCAGGTTACACTAGTCAGCTAGTACAGTATTATACTTTTAAACTATTAATAATCTCTATTGTACTAGCTAGCTACTACATTATACTTATTCATATCATATATTATAGTAGACAGCTAGTTTAATATTGTATAATTATACGTGTATATTACTATTGATATACTGTATATTGTTGTACACAGCTGGTATAAGCATGAATATAATATATCACGTCATCTACTACACTAATAGAATTTTATACTAGTAATACTGTGTATTATTCTAGACAGCTACTTAATTATGCTTTTGGACAGTAGTATTCATAGCACTTATTATATTAGACTGCTAGTTTACTATCACACCTCTATTGCATCATTAATAATATATAGTACTACACTGATAGTATACCATTGTACTTTTTAATATATCACTCATCAGCTACTACACTATCAGAACTTTATACTACTGATACGATATTATATATTACACATCTGGTACACTATTATAGTCTTATAGTATTAATGGCATATATTATATTATACAGCTAATATATTATTAAACTACCATCCTTTTATACTATGAATTCTATATTTAATACTATTTCGCTTCTTCACTATTATACACGTATACTATTGATATACAACACTGCTCGTATACTATTATACTGTTATAGTATTAATGGCATATATTATACAGAATATTATACTAGTAATATCCATTTGTACTACAACTTCTAGCACACAATTATAGTTTTAGACTATTGATGTATGACAGCTAGTATACTATTATACTATTATACTATTATAGTATAGATGAACATATATTACACATCTAGTATGTTATAATACTATTATCCTGTTATACTACAAATACTATACAGCATACTAGTACACTACTGTGCTTGTATAATATTGATATACAACACAGCTAGTATAATATTATACTCTTGTAGTAATAATGCCATATATTTTACAGCTAGTACATTATAATACTATAATCCTTTTATACTATGAATTCTATATATCATACTATTAACTAGTACATTGTTATATTTTTATACTATCCATGTATAGTATAGTATCCATATATACACAGTTGTGCTCAAAGGTTTGCATACCCTGGCAGAAACTGTGAAATCTTGGCATTGATTTTGAAAATATGACTGATCATGCAAAAAAACTGTCTTTTATTTAAGGATAGTGATCATATGAAGCCATTTATTATCACATAGTTGTTTGGCTCTTTTTTAAATCATAATGATAACAGAAATCACCCAAATGGCCCTGATCAAAAGTTTACATACCCTTGAATGTTTGGCCTTGTTACAGACACACAAGGTGACACACACAGGTTTAAAGGGCAATTAAAGGTTAATTTCCCACACCTGTGGCTTTTTAAATTGCAATTAGTGTCTGTGTATAAATAGTCAGTGAGTTTGTTAGCTCTCACATGGATGCACTGAGCAGGGTAGATACTGAGCCATGGGGAACAGAAAAGAACTGTCAAAATACCTGTGTAACAAGGTAGTGGAACTTTATAAAGATGGAAAAGGATATAAAAAGATATCCAAAGCCTTGAAAATGCCAGTCAGTACTGTTCAATCACTTATTAAGAAGTGGAAAATTTGGGGATCTCTTGATACCAAGGCAATGTCAGGTAGACCAAGAAAGATTTCAGCCACAACTGCCAGAAGAATTGTTCGGGATACAAAGTAAAACCCACACGTAACCTCAGGAGAAATACAGGCTGCTCTGGAAAAGACAGTGTGGTTGTTTCAAGGAGCACAATACGACGATACTTGAACAAAAATGAGCTGCATGGTCGAGTTGCCAGAAAGAAGCCTTTACTGCGCCAATGCCACAAAAAAGCCCAGTTACAATATGCCCGACAACACCTTGACACGCCTCACAGCTTCTGGCGCACTGTAATTTGGAGTGACGAGACCAAAATAGAGCTTTATGGTCACAACCATAAGGCTATGTTTGGAGAGGGGTCAACAGGGCCTATAGTGAAAAGAATACCATCCCCACTGTGAAGCATGGTGGTGGCTCACTGATGTTTTGGGAGAGTGTGAGCTCTAAAGGCACAGGGAATCTTGTGAAAATTGATGGCAAGATGAATGCAGCATGTTATCAGAAAATACTGACAGACAATTTGCATTCTTCTGCACGAAAGCTGCGCATGGGATGCTCTTGGACTTTCCAGCACCACAATGACCCTAAGCACAAGGCCAAGCTGACCCTCCAGTGGTTACAGCAGAAAAAGGTGAAGGTTCTGGAGTGGCCATCACAGTCTCCTGACCTTAACATCATTGAGCCACTCTGGAGAGATCTCAAACGTGCGGCTCATGCAAGACAACTAAAGACTCTGCATGACCTGGAGGCATTTTGCCAAGACGAATGGGCAGCTATACCACCTGCAAGAATTTGGGGCCTCACAGCCAACTATTGCAAAAGATTGCACGCTGTCATTGATACTAAAGGGGGAAATACACAGTATTAAGAACTAAGGGTATGCAGACTTTTGAACAGGGGTCATTTCATTTTTTTCTTTGTTGCCATGTTTTGTTTTATGATTGTGCCATTCTGTTATAACCTACAGTTGAATATGAATCCCATAAGAAATAAAAGAAATGTGTTTTGCCTGCTCACTCATTTTTTCTTTAAAAATCTTACATACATTATTAATTCTACAATAGTATAATACTAGCATTATGTAATATTATTAGTATAATAGTGAAATACTACAGATCTGCATCATCAATAGTGAGACAACATTTGATCTGCATCATCGATAGTGAGTCTTGCTCAGCCTGTATATACTCTATATTTTATATACAGTGTATACATATATATATA
>CM040470.1:20910349-20924777 GCA_022758105.1 Pangasianodon gigas | reverse complement strand
GTATTTCGGTCACTGAACCTTTAGCTTTGATCTTTAGATTGAACCTTTAATTTCTTTTTGTCCATAATTGAAAATGAAAATGAAATGCTTTCAGACTTGCCAAATCAAAACTCAGATTTATTTTAAAAGTTATTTTAATTTTAATTTATTCAGCAGTTGTTAGCTTGAATGTTTTTTTTTAACCTTATTCAAGTATTAGTTAGGTAAACAAAGCTAGCTAGGTAATGTTTGGGATGTACATACACACACACACACACACACACACACATATATATATATGTGTGTGGTGTATACTGTATATATTTGATTAGCTGTCATATATAATAGATAAATTGAAAACCAAATAAAATATTATCTTCTGAAATATTTTATGCACCTTCTTAGAGAGATTTTTCTCTTTTTCTGCTTTAAAAAAGGAAATGATGTCGAATTGATTGCTTCATTTCAAATCCACTGTGGTGGTGTACAGAGGCAAAATTACCAAAACTGTGTCACTGTCCCAATATTTATGGACCTGACTGTATGTCTCAGTGTGATAATTATGTGTACTCAAATGTTGTCTAGGTAGCAAAGAAATATACAAGTTGAGACATACCTATTATGTTCATTGTCTAATGGAACACTTTTTGTTTGAAAGGTATTAAAGAACTTTTGGGAGAGAATAAAAAACAAACAGTAATCCCTAATAATTAAAGCTGGTAAAGACGAGGGCTAGATGTGGGTACATGTGAATTAAATGCATGTTAACAAAATGTGATATGTATGAAAGATAATGTGAAAATAAATCAAATCATGTGCAAAACACTGACATGAGAATAAATGAGAAATGTGAAAAATTCACATGAGAAATAAACAAAACGTAGAAAAATGTGAAATATTAACGGGAAAATAACTGAGAAATGTGAAAAAAAATCACGAGATGTAAATGAATCATGCGTAAAATATATTACAGTACATGTGAAAATAAAAACACGAGTTACGTGTGAAATTCACATGTGAAAATATGAATTAGGTGTAAATAAATAACAGGTGAAAATAATTGAAAATGTGGGGGGAAAATCACATGTGAAAATAAGAACAGATGCATTAGATGTAAAAAGAACTGTAAAAAAAAAACATGAATTATTTGTAAAAAAAAAAAAATTACATGTGAAAATAATTAAATTAAATTAAAAAATTAAAACAAAAAACTTAAAGTATTGTTAGCATCATATCTGTGGATACTATTGCTGTGTACAGCTTCAGGTCATTATTCATATCTCATCAGTCCACTTTTAATACCACCATTCCTGCCATATTGAGTTTGTGTGTGTAGACACATTATCCTCCGAGTGTGTGCTGCTGTGTAGCTCACTTTACACATGACTGTCACTGTGCCTCTGCTGGCAACCCGAGCACTTCGTTCTATGCTTACAGAAACGCAATACCCAAAAGAGATTAAGCGTGTCCATGCTAGACAGACACCATGTTAGAGCTTGTTCTGAGTCCAGAGTGTGTCTGCTCGATATCTGCGCTACCAGACCGAGGTCCCTCTGGGCTCTGCCCATTTGTTTTTCATCCCAAACACTTTCACTTACACGCTAGCAGTGCAGAAGATCCACAACATGCTGGTATGTGTGGTCCTTAATCTGCCTGACGGAGTACACATCACATGCCTCTCTTCATCTCGTTCAGCTGGTTCACTGCTGCTGCCTTTAAAACACACACAAAATTTAATAATGCATGAACAAACATGACAGGTTCTACGGTGGATTGCATCTTTCAAAAAATGTCTCGTTTATCGTTTCTGAAGTAACAACCCATTCACAGGGACTTGTATGGTTGATGCTGTACATAATCTAATTGTAATAATAAACAGATTTGTTATTTAATAAAGAAGAAGATATAATTGAAGGATATAATGGAAGGAGTCTCCAGTGTCAGCATGTTGTCATGGTTAGTTTTCCACCACAGGCAAGTCTTCAGGAGAGAAGACAGCAACTTCAAGAGAGAGAAAAAGAGAAACTGGTGAGAGAAAATATTAAATGTAACTAAAAATAGATAAAAGTATAATATGTTGTCCTTTACTATATAAAAAATATCATCACTGGTAAATAAAGCACTTTGGAAGGTGGGAAAATAATAGGAAAATAATCCTGCGGGGTGGTAACAGTAACTCTGCCTCATGTTGTGCTGCATCATTGATTATTTTCCTGTAACAGCACGTCCTGAAGTGTTTGCATATATATTTTTTCCACCCCCCTGTTTTGCATGTCACACCATTTACACAGTTATTCTTTGTAAAAGACATAATACCCAATAACTGTGTGGATGATTTATCAGATTACACACAAACAACAGGATCTTAGTAAATTAATGAAGTCTCTGTTGTGATTGATTTGCCTATCTTTGTGTTACATAAGGAATAAAGTCTCTGGATCCAGTTAGATGTTTGATTTCTCTAAAATAAAACAAAGACTAGATATGGACATTAAGTGGTCAGTTGGAGATCACCTGCCATGAATAGACGTCAGTGTAAAGCTTCTTTCATCTGCAGTGCAAAATGTGACATCTTAGCAAGTGCAGATATCTTGAATATAGTCAAATGTATCTACTATCTCCTATTAAGTTTTCAATAAACCAAATATATTATTATTATTAATTTTTTTTATTAGTTTCAGACTGGAGTCTTGTTGTATTAGCAAAAAATTATTTCTAATTTTAAACATTTATTTCTAGTAAGTTGCGAAATTATCTTCTAATAGAATATGAAAATTTAAAGCTTGAAATGAAAGAAAGCATCTAAAAACAGACTGAAATCTCTAAGGTCTCAGAAAGATGAGTATATATAGGGCTTCTCTAATGCTACTGTTCTACTATAATGCTAACATTCTACTATAACGATACTATTAATTACCACATATGACAACACATATGGAGAGCCATACATTTCATAAATATTCTAGTGTAGTTTTGTTTAACAGTAACTATGAAACACAAGAAGACTCCTTACAGGTATTATGAACATGCTGGCTGGCCTTTAATCATATATATATATATGTACAGTACTGTGCAAAAGTCTTAGGCACATGCAAAGAAATGCTGAACCAGCCACAGTTCTTCTGGAGACTTTGACTGTCGTGCTTGCTTCTTATTTTTGCATTCAAACCCCAGCAGCCTTCATTATGTTTTTTTGTCTGAAAAGTGTCTCTTACATAATATGATGCTTTCTTTACTGCCATACAAACATTTTTCTGTAGCATTTAATTTTGTGCTGGAAAACTAATGTTTGGAATTCTAAAATTCTATGCTAAGATATCATTTTTGCAGTGATTCTTCTGCTGTCACAGGTTTGAGACTATCTCCCGAGTACTATCACTTCTTATCTCAAGAGTCCCCTTTCTGTTCTTTCTCTGATTATCTGGCACTTTGTGATCAATCTTAACCACTCGTGTCACTGTTAGCTTCTTTAACAGCTCTGTGCTTGGATTGACTTGCTAAGTCTTATGCAAAATGTCAGTAAAATCTACTTTTAAAACGAACAAAAACACACGTTTTAAATAAAAAAGTACCATAACCTTTGTTTATGAGAGTTCAAGTGGGAGGCACAAGGAGGAAGTGGTGACTATTATGATCTCCGCTAACATACCACATCTCATCTCCACGTCCACTTCTTCAGAATGCCCCTTCATGATCTACACTTATCCTTTTTCACTAATGACGCAAATCTACACACTCCCAGACAAAACTGGAATTCTCTTCCAATTCTTTCACATGACCATCTCAACCATCATCTATTCTAGCCAAGCTGTGGTGTTTATCAGGATTGTTAATCAGCTCCCTGGGGCTGAACATCTGATTAAGGGTCCAGACCCTGAACATTCTCCTGATGTCTTTCTCATGGTCTGTCTTTCATTTATGTTTTCTTATTACACATGTCCTTCTCTTATCCTTTTCCAGATTTGAGCCCCCCTCAATGCTCTAAAGCCACATTTAATGCTCTAATAAGGCTTAAAGAGGCATTTGGGATGTCTGTCCATTCCTTCCTCTATCCCTCTTCCTTTAATAACTGGCAGTAAAGGATCACAAATGCAAGTTTCACTTATTTATTAACAAAACTTGTATAAACAACAGAGCATAAATACTGTCACTGGTTGGCAGGGCTATGATCTTTTAAAGATAAAAAGGCATCAGTATAAGGTTTCATTTGGCATCCAAGGTGGATTATTTTTGGTCTTTTGTGGAGCACAACAGCACCACCAATGGTCATAAGAAAAATACACAGAATGGTACGAAGAAGCAAGAAGCGAGGGTGGAGCTGATTTCTTTCTAGTCTAGACCATAGAGTCATGCAGCCTATCAGTGACAGTCATGTCAGGTAATTACACAGAGTGACACGCCCCCTAGATTTGATCTTCATCCGTAACAAATCACCAGCAGTGACTGAGAAGGCACATGTGAATTACAGTTGTGGGTGTAATGAATGTGAACAAGGTGGATTATTTTCCCTGTCATTCTTTTTCCCCCAAATTACCTTTAGAGGAGAAATGTAAAGTACAAATTACACAAAAGGACAGATGTTAGAATAGTAATTTTAGTGTTGTTGTTTTTTTTTTTTTGAATGAAAGGGTTTTTACAATTTTACTGTGTTTTGTTTTGTATTTGGAGGAAACACAACATGAAGCTAGTAGAGCATTATGGACTTAAACACTTAAAAATGTTGAAATCATGTATGCAGCTGTCTATTTATCCTTAAGTGTGTGTGAAATTGTTTACCCCACATCAGTTATTATGCCATTGATGAGACCTTGCGATGTAATGCATTGATCAACACTAAAAGGTTTATTTTTGAGCTGTTGATTGATATTTGATAGTAGTGCTCTGATCTAATGGTGTCACTAGTGCCTTCACTGGTAATTAGTAAGTTGACAGATCAGAACCCAAGACCAGAACCCAAGCCATGGACATTGGGTCCTAAAGCAAAATGAATTGCTCAGTTGCTCCGGGCATGCCTTACAGTGGCTAACAGTGGGGCATTGATGGCTCAGTGGTTAAAGCTTTGGGCTACAGATTGGACGATGTTAAGTTCAAGCTGTCTCTGTTGGATAAAAGTGTTTGCCAAGGGCACAAATGTAAATCCATATTCTCTGACATCAGGGTTCTGTCAGAGAGCCCCAGCTTATGTGGGAGAAATGGCTATTATTAAATTATAGTAAAAGACACAAGGGGTATGGGCAAGGCTGCTTCTGAACCTTTGGGGGCTCATCCTAAATGACCTCCACCCTACCACCCCAGCCCAGAAGGTTGTTTATTTAATACTGCATTCAACTTCGGATGTGGGACGTTGGACCTCGGAATGACATCATTTTTGACCTCCGTGCATTCGAGCTAAAAAGTGGGGAAAAAAACGCCTGAAAAAAAATGCTAGTGTCCCATCCTACAGAGGTTGATACCCTGAACACATGATCCCCTGACTGCTTGCTTTAGAGTGGCAATCTTAACAAGATGGTATGGTGGTGCATTGGGTAACATTGTCTCCTCAAAGGTGCTCCAGGGTCCACGGTTCAATCCTAAGCTTGAGTTTTCCCCGTGACGTCGTGGAGAACCAAAAAAACATGAATGAATGTGTTCCTGTGACAGGCTCTGGATCCACCGCAATCCACAAGATTTACAATGAGAGCTAACTTGCTAACAAGTTTGTAGTTTATTACCTAGCTAAAATCTTACAAGCTCACATTATGGAGGTTCCACATCCCTGCAGATGTAGATCTAGCTTGTTTAGTTAGCTAGCTATCACAGCACATTAACATTAGCTTCTTAACTCAGCAGCTTGCAGCAACAAATATACAGTAGGGTGGGTGGGGGGGGAGGAATGAAAATAATAATACTGCTGTCACATATCAGAATTTAGGTTCAAGCCCCTGTCTATGTTATTTCAAAATCTTTCAGATTCATAACAAGCTTGTTTAATTCATAAATAACAAATCAGTCCATGATGGATGTCAGCATAATGGCTAAGGGAAGTAGGTGTGGGGGGGTGTCTAGACAACTGACACTGAGCATCTCAGTGACTCAGAGTGTTGGTTTTAGTGATATAAGGCTCATCCTCACCCCTGCATTGGAATGAATCAGGGTAAAGACACTGAGCACTCCTCCTGTTTTTGACCTAGATAGCATTCAGCAGTGAATGCATTTCCCTCTTTCTATCCCTCCCTCTTTTTCTCCCACTCCCTCAGCCACAATTCATTCTTTTCCTCTTGTTGAACCCATACAGAGAATGCATGATCGTGTTCAGTGTCTAAATGTCAAGGGAGCACGTGATGACATGATCAAGCTCTACAATAAAATATGTGTGCAATACTCACGCACACACTGGCTTTTCAGGCCAATTATTTTATATCCTAAAATAAATTAAGTCTACATGTTTATAACAGGAATTTGTATTTGTTTTAGCAGAATCAGAATTAGATAATAAGCCTCGTTGTAATTCTTGTCTCATGCATGTGCGCTGTTTCTTTTTTCTTGACAACACTGCCACCCCGTGGTTGTTGGTGGTAATACAGCTAAACAATGAGCACATGGTTAAATATGTACATGGAATGAAATCAGGTTTTTAGCACAATTATGTGTTAGATGTTATTGTAATGTTTGTTCCCTAATTTATCACTGCAGTTGTATTAAAGAGCGCATTGTTAAGGACAGTGGTAGATCAGTGGTTAACCTCAAAATACTCAGCTCAATTTAGCTAGTAAGACTATTAGAAAATTTTGTAATGACCTATTTCTCTGTACTTGACTGGATGTCAATACTACTTGGACATCATATACAGTAGAAGCATACTTTTGTTGTTCCCAGTCATAATTTGCATTTAAATCCCTATCTATTTATGTTATTTAGAAATATATTAGGTCTACCATCAGTGTTATATCATGATGTGTGGCTTAGGTGGAGTGAAATGTACGTACTAAAATGTGTTTTTTGTCTTTTCAGAGCTCAGTGATAAAGGTGACTCATTCTCAGACCCATCTGCAACCCCCTTAACGACATCCTTCTATGGTCAGGATCTGTGAAAAGGACATACGTCTATATTAGATAAAAGATATTTATCTAATATCTTTTATATTAGATATATTACATTAGATTATTTTTTTTTATATTTCTCACTACGAGATTATGATAAAACCAATATAAGACTATTAAAACTTTTATATTAAATGTTTTTAAGTTTCAAGCTTGAAATTGTCCTGTTTTATTAGCAGATAATTTTGCTTCTTTCTTAAAATTAAAGCTTGAAATAAGCAAAACGACTGACAATTTCAAGCTTGAAATTAGTAAAAAAATATATATATATATAGAGAGAGAGAGAGAGAGAAAGAGAGAGAGAGAGAGAGATAATAATCTATTTTTGCTTTATTGTAATCTCAGAATGACAAATTATTAGATAAATTCACCTATATTCAAGATATTTCACTTGCTAAGATATTTTGTAGATATTTTGCAACCCTTTAAACTCTCAGATTATTATTTTAAAATCACAAATTAAATTTTTACCACAATGCTGAGACTCAGATTTAATTCACTGTATCAGAATTCCAGTGGGTCAAAGGTTTACAAACACCAAGTTGGTTGTCTCTTTAAACAGTCTGGAAGATTCCAGAAATTGATGTAATTGACTGACTTTTAGAAGCTTCTGATTGGCCAATTGTCATAATTAAGAGTTAACTAGGAGCCGCCTGTGTGCCTTTTCTGCCCTTGATACCATGGGAAAATCCAAGCAACTCAGCCAAGACCTCAGAAAACAAAGTGTGGACCTCCGCAAGTCTAGTTTCTCCTTAGGAGCTATTTCAACTGAAGCTACCATGAGCAGCTGTACAAACAACTGTAAGCAAATATAAAAATCTTGGGAGCACACAGACACTGTATCATTCAGGAAAGAGTCACAAATGAACTCCCAGGGATGAAGGAACTTTGGTTCAAAAGGTTCAAATGAACCCCTCGATAACAATAAAAGGAAGTGGTGAAGGGGTTGCCAAGGTGTATGCATCCACCATTAAGAGAGTCCTACATCACCATGGCCTGAAAGGCTGTCATGCAAGGAAGAAGCCCCTACTCCAAGACCAGCATTAAAAAAAGACTGATGTTTACAGATTATCACCAGCCTTTTGGAGGAGTGTTCTCTGGTCAGACGAAACAAAAATTGAACTGTTTGGGCATAATGATCAGTGTTATGCATGGAGGAAAATGGATGAGGCGTTTAATCTGAAGAACACCATCCCAACTGTGAAGAATGGGGGTGGTAGCATCATGTTGTGGGGCATTTTGCTGGAAAAGGGACTGGTGTACTTCAGAAAGACCAGAAAGTTAAAACTTCCAGCAGGACTATGATCCTAAGCATGCCTCCAAACAAACTGGCATAAAGACAGCAAAGTGAAAGTATTGAAGTGGCCATCACAAAGCTGTGACCTCAATCCCAGAGAAAATTTGTGGACTGAACTGAAAAAGTGTGTCTGAGCAAGGAGGCCCACAAACCTGACGGAGTTACACCAGTTCTTTCACAAAGAATGGGCAAAAATTCCAGCAAAGTATTGTGAGAAGCTTGTGGAAGGCTACCCCAAGCTTTTGATTCAAGTTAAGTGCTTTAAAGGCAAGGCCTCCAAATACTAACAAAAGTGTATGTAAACTTTTGACCCACTGAAACTCAGATACAGTAAATAAAAGCTGAAATAAATCAGTCTCACCTATTATTATGATGTTATCTCAATAAGGAAATATAAGTAGATTCCCTAACTGACTCATCACAGGAAATGTATAGTAAAATGAAATGTTTGGAGTTGTGAAAAAGTGAGTTTGAATGTCTTTAGTCCATGTGTATGTAAACTCAAAGTCTGGACCCAACAACAGTTCCTGCGAGTTGACAGGTTAACATGTCTACATAAATTTGCTTATGATATTAAATTTAGTAATGTGATCATGGCTTTCATATCAAATGAAAGGTTTCACATATACACAAAGGCGTGTATATGAAGCTACCACAAAATACAATACTTCCTTAGCTTCTACACTTTTCCTTTGGATGATGATAGCTAACATTTTTTTCTAAAAAGCGTTAATTTCCCCTATTTACGGAGAAAGACTTTTGGGACATCCTGAATTAAGTCATGATAGGATTAAGTCAGCTCTATGTTGCTATGCAGTTTTAATCTAAACCCCCTGCCTGCCAGTAAGGGGTTAACTATATTCAGTCGGCTCAGCTAAATAGAGTATGATGAGGTTGCGGTTTCCTGAAAACATGCAGCTGGTAAAGAACCAGACAGATTGGTGCTAATCTCCAGGAGCAGCAGGTGCTGCAGATTTCTGTAATCCCAAGCTAAAGGGGATTTCGTGACCCTTCACAGACTTCTGTGATTGGGCATGGATTTTAGCTACTTACAAAAAAGCATCATGTATGCATAAAGCGTCTGTTTACTGTCTTTATTGTTCAGAATTGTGGTACCTTTTGGTTGAAAATCTGACTAGTACCCAGGACCGCTAAAGATCCACTGTTGGCCCCCTAAAAGCTGTTACATGCTTAGGTTGGATTTCAGTTGGTTTTTGAGAAAATCTGCTAAATAAATAAATGTAAATCTAACCTTACATGAAATCTAACCTGTTATAGGAAAATAAGCTATAATCCAGTCCCCCATGAAGCAGACTCACTGTTACCACCCCAAAGTGGATTATTTTCCTGTGACAACACCTTCTAAAGTGTTTTATTCCTCTTATATATATATATATATATATATATATATCACGAAAATTTGCCACCAATTACAATTTTTTTAACTAAAGAGCAACATGTCATTCTGTTATCCATTTGGAGTAATTGAATGTTGTGGTACATCTGCGAAACAAGTTGGTTCCTTTACATCATTTACATTAGAGCAACTATAAACAGCTGTTCCCTCACTTTCTGTTGAAGTTAATAAGACAAAAAAATTTAACTTGTTACCAAGAAAACACAATATCCTCCATCTCTAGACTTCTCCACAGAGGAAACCTTAAAATTACAGCTTTGCCTCTGACTGTTACAAAGTACTGACACTGGAGAATCCTTCCATAAATGTTAAATAAACAGCAGACTTCACCACATCAATGATTAGAATCAATGGTTTTATAGATAGATAGATAGATAGATAGATAGATCTGGTGACGTCTTTTATTTAAATGTGTTCCTAGATCCATAATAACCATATAATTTTATAATTTTAAAGATACTTTACCTGGATTTGCAATAGTGGTTCTTGTTTTCAGGCTCCTGTTTCCGTTTTTCCATTAGAAATTAGCTCCGCCCCCAGTTGGCACAAAGCTGTTCAGCTCCTGTTCATTCCCTAAAATGAGGCATACGTATGCAGCGTTTGACTAAAGCTCGTAACCTGGAATTTCCCAACGCCGACTAGGAAAAACCAAAGAAAAAGCCCCCTCAAATTAGAATTTCTTTTTGGGAGCTCAGGAAGGCACCTGCTACTAAGCATTCAGCACATGAGATCATATCAACATGGCTGCTTACACTGTCAACAGTCAATAAGGCACCACTTCTCTGCTTTTAAATGAGATTATAGTAGCATGTGTTTTAGAACAGTCAACATACAGACACATTAGTTAAATCTATATACAGTATATTCACTATACACTCATCAGCCACTTTAAAAGGAACACCTGTTTGCATACCATTCATGCAATCATCTAATCAGCCAATCATTTGGCAGCAGAGCAGTACATTAAATCACACAGTTACAGGTCAAGACCGTTAGTTATTGTTAACATCAAACATCAGAATGGAGAAAAATGTGATCTCAGTGACCTCTTTTTGACCATGGCATGGTTGTTGGTACCAGATGGGCTGGTTTGATTATTTCAGAAACTGCTGATCTACTAGGATTTTCACACAGAATGGTGCCAAAAACAAAAAAAACACCCAGTGAGCGTAAGTTCTGCAGAGTGGAAACGCTTTGTTAATGAGAGAGGTCAGAGGGAAATGGCCAGACTGGTTTGAGCTGACAGGAAGGCTTTTGTAACTCAAATAACCACTCTTTACCACAGTAGTGAACAGAAAAGCATCTCAGAAAGCACAACAGGTCAGACCTTGGCGTGGATGGGCTACAGCAGAAGACCACATCAGCTTCTGCTCCTGTCAGCCAAGAACAGGAACCTGAGGCTACACTGGGCACAAGCTCACCAACAGACAGTTGAAGATGATCTCATTTTAATCCAAATGTATTCAATCAGCTAAGACTTATTTCTTCTCTGACATTTGCACACTTAACATTTATGATTTGTCCTTCCAAAGGGCAAAAGTGTACTGGAGTCTGTTCTTTTTTTGTGCTTTTTATATCTTTTTTGTCCTTATTTAATCATATATTACCCATAAAGAATAATGGACTATTGAAGTGTTCGACAATTAAATATTAAGCACACATTGAGCACATACTGTAAGTTCTTCTATGCTCAATTTGCTGCTTGTACAACAGAAGAGCATATTACACATGCAAGGACCAAATGTAAATTATATGAAATGCAACACCAACAGGAGACAATGACATGCCAATCATATGCCATGAAAAAAACTACTTGCTACATTGTCCATGTAATATTGCCCATGCTGAATATAACTAAACAAGGTGAAAGCAAAAAGTTTGAATGCATAAATCTGAATAAAGACATAAAATTAGGGCTATAAAACCCAACATAATAAAGGAATAATACACTGGAGCACAGCAGCGTATCTGGTGTGGAAGTAAAGGGCACTATTCATTTTAGTGACTGTACATAGCCCTTTGTAGACTGATGAATTACAGAGTTCCATTTCCTACAGGTAATGTCCAACAGTACAGTGAATCATGCTTCATTTCCTTCTCACAGCAGGCAAACCTCTCTATGTGTTTTTCTGTAGTAGTGGGGTCACTACGACTCAGAGGTCTTTTCTAGGTCATCAAATTCAAGAGAACTGAATTGAATATCAAATAAATGGTGCTAAACAGGACTGTAATGAACACAAAGCTGGGTATGTTGATTTCTTTCATCCTTGGGTCAGGGTGTCCCTCGTTTCAGGGCCCAAGCCCCAATGATGCGAACAGTACATCTGGCAAAAGTTTGGGCCAGGACATGGGGCTTGTGAGCGCTCCCTGTGACATTTTTTTTTTCTTCATTCTGGGTATCCAGTTTCATCTACATGTGCCAAATTTGGTACGTGGTCTTTTTAAGATTTCAAATTTTACAATTACACCCAATATCTCTGCCCATCAGAAAGTCAGCCATTTGTGCATTTTTTACAATTACCAAACCATTAAATGCTCCTCCTACAGGGTTCATCAGATTCAAACCAAATTTGGTTATGCCGAAATTGGCACTGAACCACATTACTCTTCAGCCCCAGCACATCACATGACCAAGTAACATGTCCCACTGATCACTCACTCCTGTTCTGTGCTACCCCTAATAAGCACCCCTATTTAAGTTCTGGTTTTTGTGTCTTTCTTTGTCAAGATTTTGTTGTTGTGCATATGTGTCGTGTGTTCCACAGCCTTGATCATAGTCTTCCTGTTTTTGCCTTGTAGCCATTGTTTGTTTATACTTCTTGTTTTCACTGTTTTGGTTGTGTTGCACCTTCTACAATGAGGCAATGAGATGGCGCAATCTCCTTTGCATAGTCGAGGGATGACGCGACGTCCAAGGCGGAGCATGAACGAGGCCCGACGGCCATCGCGAAGCCAGTGGGGGGAGCGAAGTTTAAGGTGGAGCTGGGGGGAGGGGGGCCGACGTCCTCCACAAAGCCAGAGGGGGGCATGACATCTACATGATGCTAAATTATGAAAGAATTTTTCTTAAATGGTTTTGCTATATTGTTTGCCACACTGGAAGTGTGGCATAATTCCACTGTACATTGTGCAATGTGGCCAAAAGTTTACATGCATTGTTAGTGATGTGGCATAATAATATCCACGTGCCAACACTGACAACAATGTCTGGTTCAATGTCTCATGAACCAGACATTGCTGCACCCTTGGTGCTTGGGCCCACCAGTTGCTGCTTGCAGCTGTTTTTTTTTTCTTATTGTAGCCTGGGTTTTTATGCCAGATATCCTTATGTTTTTTTGTCTCCTTCATAGTCTTTATTTACACTAGAGCTGGAACAATTTGACATATTTATAGTATGATAACTGTCATCATTTTCAAAATATCATGGTACCTACTTATGATTTCACAATTTCAAACAGGACAAATGCAGCGGCAATGTGAGGCTTTAGTTATTCGGTTCAGGAAACACCATTTAGAAACAGACTTCTTTTGTGTTTATTGGCACTCTCTAAAACAGGAAGTTAATTCATACTTTTTATGATGTTACACCCTCATATGGTGCTACCTATAATCTCATGAATGTGTATTTTTCTACTCTATTAATCTAATCTTGTGCTGTTCTTCTTTTACCAAAACTGTGGATTTTTGTAAATTGATCTTGTCTTACACTGTTATGTGTATTTGTGTGTATTATGGAGTTGTGTGTTGTCACCCACATTGCATCGTAGTCCTGAATGCTATATATTTTGTCCCACTGGATGACAATACAGTAGACCTGATGTGATTTGTAAACACCTTGCACACACAAGTTTGCTCTCTATATCATTCTAATGTGTGTCAAATGAAAGGCAAGGGGACAAAAACCTGTGATTTTGGCAGCCTTCCTTTCTGTACTGAGAGAAAGAGTCTGTCAGCTATCTGCAATTCATGGACACACCTGTACAAAATGCCTGATTAATCTGTTTACCTGCTGAATTATGCATTCTTAATTATACAGGGATGATTTAATAAAGTATTCATCGTCTGAAAAACAAAGGCTATGGTTGCTGCACGCGTATAATTGTTTGACTAAACTACTTTGGCTCAGAGCCTTTACCCTAATCCCTAATCCTTAATCAATGGGAACGCCTGGCTAATCAACAATGAGCTGTTCACAAACCCCTGGTGTGTTGAAAATAGTGCACCAACCAAAAAAAAAAAAAAACGGTCAGGGGTGGACATATGGTGGTCCATTTCCACTGACGATGGATGGGGTGGAGGGGGGCCAATACATTGTGCATAGCAACAGAAAAAATAGTAGAAGCAGTGGTAGTAGTAATGTACTAGTAATAGTAGTGGTATAATAGTATTAGCAGCAGCAGTAGTAGTAGGAGTAGCAGTAGTGGTAGTAATGGTAGTAGTAGGAGGAGGAGGAGTGGCAGTAGTATAAGTAGTAACAGTGGTAGTAGTAGTAGGAGGAGGGGGGTAGCAGTAGTATAAGTAGTAACAGTAGTAGGAGGAGGAGGAGGAGGAGTAGCAGTAGTATAAGTAGTAACAGTAGTAGTAGGAGGAGTGGCAGTAGTATAAGTAGTAACAGTAGTAGGAGGAGGAGGAGTGGCAGTAGTATAAGTAGTAAC
>CM040470.1:20874019-20910249 GCA_022758105.1 Pangasianodon gigas | reverse complement strand
TGGCAGTTGTATAAGTAGTAACAGTAGTAGTAGTAGGAGGAGGAGGAGGAGCAGTTGTATAAGTAGTAACAGTAGTAGGAGGAGGAGGAGGAGGAGTGGCAGTTGTATAAGTAGTAACAGTGGTAGTAGTAGGAGGAGGCGGGTAGCAGTAGAATAAGTAGTAAAGGGAGGGGGGTAGCAGTGGTATAAGTAGTAACAGTAGTAGGAGGAGGAGGAGCAGTTGTATAAGTAGTAACAGTAGTAGGAGGAAGAGGAGGAGCAGTAGAATAAGTAGTAACAGTAGTAGTAGGAGGAGGAGGAGGAGGAGGAGGAGCAGTTGTATAAGTAGTAACAGTAGTAGGAGGAGGAGAAGGAGGAGTATTTGTTTGTTGTTTGTTTGTTTGTTTGATTTTGCAGTAAGAGCTTCCACACTCTGAAAGGTTTGTGGCTAATTACAGACAGTTTCTCATATGTAGATGGTCTCTGGTTATTCGTTACTTTGGTTTGTACAAGTTTGCTAAGATATCCCATAAGTCAGGTGCACACACACAAAAAAAAGAAAAAAGACTAGAATGAGTTACAGTGCGATTACGGGTTACAGCTGACACTATAAAGGGACTACTGAGGATGAATGAATGAAAAAAAAAATTTTTAAGACAGCAGTTACACAAGTAGCAATTATCACTGCACGGGCGACAGACAGCGCGCGTTCCCGATGCTCGGGCACAAGGCGCGTCCTCGAGGCTGTACGCGCGCGTTCTCGATGATCTCGCCATACAAAACAAAGCTCTCTGCGCCGCTTTCATTCGGGGTTTTTACAGACTACAGGCTGGATCTGCATGCAGACGGAGAGGAAAATCCTCCGGGGGGGAAAATGGATTTACAGCTAGTCGAATAAGCCTTTGATACCTGGATCAGGGTAGTAAAAATAACAACAAACAACAACAACAACAAAACGCCAGGAGGTCGTTGTTTTGATCATATAGTGCTCTGAGTGCTTTGTCTTTGGCCGTTTACTGTTGCAAGCCAGCGTCTGGGGGGAAATAAGCGATCGCCATGTTGTTACCAAAAGGGCTTCACTAAAGAAGGTGGACATTGAAAGTGTGGAGGGAATAATATCCTTTTATTTCCCCCTCTCTCCATCGTGGTCTCGCCGTTTTGCTGACTGTTTGTCCTCGGCGACATGGCGGAGCAAAGCTACTCTTGGTGAGTGCGCATTCTCAGTAATGGGCATGTTACGATTTTAAAAAGGCGTCTTTTTTTGTAAATATCTCCATCCACACTCATTGCTTGTGTCCCGATTTATTCTCGACTAACACACCTGAGTGTTGTCATAAGCACCAACATATTTTATGTGCATGATTTCTACAGAAATAGATGCACCAACAATGACTGGGGCTCACGTTTAAGCTTCAAGGCGTGTGTGTGTATGGTTTTTTTTTTATTCATTTATTGTTCTTAGATCAATCTAAGACCATCTTTGTCTACACGATATCTCTGACATCATTGCAATACTATAAAAATGTATTAAAAATGATCAGTGCCTTTGATATTTTAAATGCAATGGCTCCAGCCTGTTACACAGCTCGCGCTGTTTGCATCCGCACTAAACAAGCGTTAGCTTTAGCCGGTGTGCTAACCACCAACAAAGAAAAAAAAACCCGTTGGCTGATTAGCTACCTAGCCACCTAGCTTGGAGCTTGTTTTTACACTGTCTTAGTTGTTTTTGGGTGTTTTTAAATAAACTTTTAGATGTACAATCGTCATCTTTGTTGATTTTAACACCGTCTTAGGGTGAAATAGCAATCCTATACATGTATACCAGGCATCATCCAAAACTAGCAAACGTTTCTCCTCTGTAATTACGGTGCATTTTGGTTCAAGAACGCACAAATATATCAACATTGTTATGTATAAACCACTAATAAAACATCTCGGAAGGTTTTTCCTACACCTAACTTTGTGATAATGGCAATAATAATGAAGGAAGAGAGGCAGCTAATAGCAAGCGCTGCTAATTGGTGCTAGCAGCTAATAGCAAGCGACGCAATACTGGCTCACCTAGGCAAAACAGTTTAGCTAGTTACACCTTTTCTCTCTCTTTACGTTTTTTATTACCTGTTTTCACAGTGAACATACAGTTCTGTATGTATTATCCATGTGGTATTTGTTTTAAGAGGCGCTTTATATATGAATGGTTGTTTAACCTGCCATATTAGCAGTTAGCAGTGCAGTAATTGCGGGTTTAGCCTCATTAATGCAGGCTAATTCTGAGTCCATTTAACACTGTTTCCGTCACAAAATTCCTTTAACACTGTGTTTTTCCATCTAAATTAAGAACAACAGACTTGTCTTCCCATTTTAGAGTGAATTTTGAGGCCTTCTGTGTTTCAATTTATTCAGTAATTGTAATTATATATTTACCTCAGTGTTTTTGTCCTAGTAAGGATTTCAGTTTGCTTCACTTTAACATCGTCTGCGTTCACACTGGACTCAAGTGATCCGAATCCAATATGAGACAGATTTTGTGTGTGTGTAATATATATATATATATATATATATATATATATATATATATATATATATATATATATATAAATAAAATAATGTGTGTGTGTGTGTGTGTATACACACACAGTACTGGTTTTTGTAATACAAACTTTGTTATAGATTTGTATTTTATGACTTCTACATTATTGATTCAGTACAAAAACATTTTAGATTTCCAAACATTAGTTTTCCAGCACAAAATTAAATGTTACAAAAAAATGGCAGTATGTATGTCAGTAAAGAAAGCAGCAGATTACATAAGAGACACTTTTCAGACAAAAAAACATAATGAAGGCTGCTGGGGTTTGAATGCAAAAATAAGAAGCAAGTCGACAGTCAAAGTCTCCAGAAGAACTGTGGCTGCTTCTGCAAGATGCTCAGTAACATTTCCTTATAAAACTGCACACATTGTACCTGAGACTACTATTTTTTTTTTTAAAGCGAAGGATCATCACACCAAATATTGACTTTGTTTCATTTATTACTGTTTACTGCTCTTTATATATTTTTTTAAATGTAAAAACATTTAATTTCATTATTTTTTAAGGCATCTTTGCTCTACAGCATTTCTTTGCATGTGCCTAAGACTTTTGCACAGTACTGTATGTGTGTGTGTGTGTGTGTGTGTGTGTGTGTATATATATATATATATATATATATATATATATATATATATATATATATATATATATATATATATATATATATATATATATGTATGTGTGTATATCTATTTATCAATCAATGTGGTATTTATATGGTCAAAGACAAAATAATCAGAAATCATTTGGTTGTGATTTGAGATAAAGCTTTAGCTTATGACGGTAATTATAGTTGTTGACGTCCTGTTTGTCATAATAATAATTTTAATTTGCATCACTTCAGCATTTGCATGCAGTCCTCAATCCAGCCTCGGTGATCGGATTCAGACATAAAAATAAATAAATAAATAAAAATCACTGAATCTCACATTTTCAACTTTGATCTCGTGTGGTATGAAATAATGAGGTATCGAAATTGGGTGCATTTCAATGGCTGATAATATCACCTGAACATAAATATGGAAGAAAAAAAAAAAAGAAGAAGATGGGTTTACACTGTACGATGGACAAACAGACAAATCAGCAGCTCAGACACCCGGGCCAAGCTGATACAACCCGAACGGCTGCTATTATTATTATTATTTTTTAATTTATAGTTAGATAAGTTGGTTCAATGGCCAGAAAAAGATTAAAAAAGAAAAAAACTCCTACTCCTTATTGACTTTATCAAAGCATTTTTTCACCTTGTGTGTATGTTTAAATGCAGTATGCTTCACAGTAGTGTGATGCACCGCAATAGTGTAACTATAGCATGAGCTACTCGTTTCGAATCCCTCCACCTGTTGCACTACACACAATCTATCTTTTCCGAATGAGAAACATGTAAGGATGTGAGAATATTGAGTCAAAACAATTTGGCATGAAGATGTCCTAAAACTCCTACTTATTACATGTAGGCACCTCACAGTTGAGCTAGGGATGTAAACCTCAGGCTTCCACACAATACAATACAATATGATTTTGATTCATAAGGCGAAGATTCGATATTTGACGATATCGCTGAATCTGCTACTCTACGATGCAATACAATATGATTTAGTAGCATCTGCTCGATATGTGACCAACTTTGTTCAGAATCTGGGATAGGCCTACTGTTAATTTGCAAATGATGATGTAGAGAAGGACTAAAATCACCTTGCTAGCCTATTATTTACACATCAGTTTAAAAATATTTTAAAGGTTTAAGGAGAGTACATGAGCGTGTAATAATATCAGATGTGCAGTCGGGAACTGCTTGCTGGCAGTGGCAATCACGAAAACTCAGCTAGGTAGATTTTTAGGTCATTCTGCATTAAACATTAATAAACACATAACGGTACATTTTTGATATAATCATTTTACAGATCAGGTCGTCTATGGGCAAATCACTTTGCTTGCCTATTAAATCATTTACACATCAGTTAAGAAAATGTTTTTTTCACACCAGTTTTCACTCCTTTTTTTGATGATAATAGATTTATTTTATAAATATATTCGGTTTATGATTGTTGCATCAATTCACTTGTCGCCTTTAAATAGATGCATTGTTCCAAATGGTCGGATCATTTCATCACTAAGTTGAGCAAATCAGGAGAAAACCAGACTGAAATAATGTTACGTCTGAAGTAGGACGATTGCGCAATCTGAACAAAAGTACGTAAAGTAGGGTTTACACACTATGATGATTGGTCTGATTTTTACTGATTTTACAAAAAATGTGCATCGTAAAAGAATTCTCTGTGAATTGAGATGTGATGTTCTCACTATTCTGACCAAAAGTGGCTGTCGACAATGTTCTGCCAGTGTGAGATTTTTTTTAAAACAATTTTAAATCTCAGAATGTGAATGCTGATTCAGTGCTCATGTAAAAGCCACCAATATTAGGACGGCATAGGATGAAGATAAACTTGAGCACTTGGTTATTTAAAATACTGATTTACTCGCAACAATATAACGTTAGAGTTTACATGCCCCTCGTAAAGAGTTGCAAAGCTATGACGAATGCTAAAGGACAGAAAAATATCCTTATTACCTCAAGCCTGCTTTGAAGAACAGACATTCCATGTTGTCCTCTTTATTCCGGTCATGAAAACGTCGTCACCTTTTAAAATTCGTTTTTCTGGGCATCACGTTGCTAAGTTCTGTCAAGAAATCCTTTGTTTTTATGCGACTCCATTTTCTGCACGAGACCGGATCACGCTGATTGGTGAACGTAATTTTCTTTAATCACAGGTCTATCGTTAGAGGATCTTCTTTATATAATCTGACATGGAGAATACGTGTTATTGAACAGTCTGGTGTAGAATTCGGCCAAGATTTTATTTGGATCATTTCATACAGTGTGACAAGTACTTAACTAGCAAATAACTTAATATAATGTATAGTAAGCTAATGTTAGCTACCACTTTTTAACCTAATCGGATTCCAAGCAAACTAAAACTTTAAACTGGGCAGAGCATTGGAGCTTTTACTTGCCCAGTGGGATAGCTAATGTTCTTTTGTGCGTGTGTGGAAGTTCATGAGTGAGATCTGTTGGACTAGTAGTCCACATTTTTAACAAACATTATTATCGAATTATGTTAGGCCATTTGTTTGGCCGGCTTCAGTCGTCACATTTACACCCTCGCCAGTTTATTTACTATTACATCAACCCTAATAACATGTTTGTTTAAAACACCATCTCAGGGTGTGCCATATACATTATAATGGTTAAGAATGCTTTCATCAGGTGCCAAAATATGGAGATGTGTTATTGACATAGCGTTATTTTGGTCTCCGTCTTAACCTTCTGGTTTGTCGGGTTCTGTTTGAACTTGGTGGCCAATCTTGGGCTTAGCTGTTGACAGAGATTTGACTGGCACTGGCCTTGTGTGTCAGAAAAACCAGCCTAGTAAGATTTAGCAGACGTCAAGAGTTTTGCGATGTAACCTAGGGCCATAGCTTTAATCCACAAGAACGTTACATGGTTTACATGCGTCCTGCTCAGGAGAAGCTGACTCACCTAATCAGATGACAATCAGACCATCATTTCATTACTGTTACAAATTCAAGTCCCAAGATTGGTCTGTTAACAAAATAGTTTGAACATATCAAACGTCGTAAGTTTACATACTCCTTGCAGAATCTGCAAAATGTTAATAATTAAAAAAAAAAAAAAAAGAATTATAAAAATTGCATTTTGTTTTTTATTTAGTTCTGCCCTCAATAAGCTATTTCACATAACAGATGTTCACATATAGTCCATAAGACACAATAATAACTGAATTTACACACAAGAACCAGTTCAAAAGTTTACATACGCTCGATTCTTAATACTGTGTGTGTTACCTGGATGATCAGCGACTGTTTTTATGTTTTGTGATAGCTGTTCACGAGTCCCTTGTTTGTCCTGAGCAGTTAAACTGCCCGCTGTTCTTCAGAAAAATCCTCCAGGTCCTGCACATTCTTTGCTTTTCCAGCATCTTCTGCATATTTGACCCCTTTCCAACAGCAGCTATATGATGCTGAGATCCAGCTTTTCACATTGAGGACAACTGAGGGACTCGTACACAACTATTACAAAAGGTGCGAACATTCACTGATGCTCAAGAAGGCAACACGATACAGTAAGAGCCAGGGGGATGTAAACTTTTGAACAGGATGATCAGTGTAATTTGTTATTTTGTTTAAAGATCATATTTTTTTCATTTAGTACTGCCCTTCAGAAGCTACATAAGACATTTACATGTTTCCCAGAAGACAAAATAATAAAAAATTTACACTGATCATCCTGTTCAAAAGTTTACATTTTGCAGATTCTGCAAGGCCTGTGTAAACTTACGACCACAACTGTAATCCCTTACCCTAAATGTAGTTATTTGACCAGGACATGTTCAATGCCCTGTGTTTGCTTCTTCAGTTTTGCACTGAAGCTACAAAGCTAATGTAGCTAGTAATGGAAGTTGCCCAAAAACTTTTCCCATAAATTTCTACCCCAGACCATACTCCGGACTTCATAGATGTCGATTTGGAGAGCCGGAATCTCTTTTTCCAAAGTGAAATATTCAACCCCTGTTTGTTTAAACCTGTTGGTTTTGGGCATTTTGATTGAAAAGACTCCATTAAATACTTTCATAATCCTCTCGTCAGATAAGCGGGTGATCCTTAATCATTAATGTGAAATAAAATCTGTTAATGTATGTTTGACTTAGCAAACATTAGGCAAGTGTATATGTAACATCAGTTTTCTGTGTTTATTAGGGATAAAAATTTCAGCCAAAAATGGTCAGAACAGCACTTTCAGTTCTTGTCTGAAAGAGGAAAGTGTCCCATCTAACACTTTACAAATGATGTTAATGGTGCTATTTTCTTTATCATTATTTTTTCTTTTTTTGTTTTACACTCAGACACTTTGAGCATCAGAGAAAATGTCAGTCATGTGGTCCTTGGACAACCGATTTGTAATAGGATTATATCGAATTTTTTTTATTTTACCGTGCATTACTGCGGGATCAGGTTAAATCGACCATCCGGCTGAGTTTTCTTGTTTTTTCTTGTTTCTTAGTTTCTAGTTCCTGACTGCACAGCTGGTAATATTATTACACACTCCCTCATTCTCCTTAAACCTGAAATGCTCATAATCCTGCCTTTTCTGGCTATCGGTTTTGGATGATTAAATCATTTGTCTTTTTGTATTATTTTGGGTTTTTTTTTTTTCCTCAAATTGAAAATTGTGAGAAGTGAAAAATAAATATTACACAAGCCTAACCTCCACTTTCTTTACGTGCCTTTTGAATGGGACTGAATTTTTCCCAGGAGTCTTAATGCCATAATGATTAGGGCTCTAGGCCAATCCCTTTAGATAAGATGATAATATCAGAGATCTGTGTATTGAGTAATGCTCTGTAGTGGCCCAGTAGTGACATGGCTCACAGTAACTTATCCAGCAGATCATCATAAGCACGATGGTTAAGTTTCAGATCTGTGTTGTCTGTTAGCACCACACACATGAAAAGCGCTTATTTGGGTGGAGATAATATCCTATTGTCTCCACCCAAAAGTCTTTAGAATTTATTTGCACCTTTTACAGATGGTCTGTTTTCAGAAAGTATGCAACCAGGCGAAACACCCTTTCCTTTCTTTCTATAACAGCACGTATAGAAGTGTTTTATTCTTCTAACACAGCAATTTGACAACAACTGCAATTTATTTATTAAAGAATGACACCATATTTTTATCCTTCTATAGTTACTTGTGGAACATTTACAAAACAAGTTAGTTCTTTGTTATCACTTATGTTACAGGAGTTTTAAACAGTTGTTCCCTCATCAGCTTCTCTTTTTTTTTCCTTTCTCTTGAAGGTGAGAAGACAAAAAAAAAATGCAGCTTATGTTCCTGAGAAACCGGAAAACATAAACTCACTCTGGAGGTGCCAAATAGACATCTCTTTACAGAAAACATCACCGTATCAAAAATTACACAAGTTTTAGTCTGTTTATACGGTGTGTCCGGAACATATTGGATTGAGCGCATTGATATAAATCTGCGATTTGATTTACAGCCAAAGCTACTGTGAGTCCTGCTGTTATAGAATCAAGGTCTGATCAGTCAATAGTTCAACAGCGCTGTGAGCTGTAAGGAATAACACACCACAGACCGTGCTGTTATACGAAAATAATGCACACCTGGGCAGGGGTGTGATACAGCGCAACGCGCAAGTGGAGTGCCGCTACCCCTCCAACGTGCATTATTTTCATACAACAGCATGGTCTGGGGTGTGTTATTCCACTTATACCATAGTGATTTGCCAGCAGTTACAATATTGAATATATAATGCACAACTTGTCATGCATTTTAAAAGTTTATAGTTAGATTTAATGTTGTGGAACATCTGAGAGACAAGTTACTTCTCGTTCTCACTTGTTATTGGTGTGAAAGTCTTTCCCTTACCAGCCTCTCTCTCTCTCTCTCTCTCTCTCTCTCTCTCTCTCAAAACACAACCTATCATTTTACAGAGAACTGGAAAGTGTAAATTCCTCGGTCCTGATGACTTTCCTGAGCTGGAAAACTTTGACTGTTGTAACGCCTTCCACGTTAAATACATGTCTCCTAACCAAAATGTCGCCACATCGATGATTATCCTTTTATTTTGTTAAACGACATGTTTTTAAATAGTATGTTTATTATTAGTCTTACATTATGTAGCGCGTCTGCTGTACAAGTTCCTGTGTATGAGCTGTTACTATAGAAACAATAACACATTAGAATGAGCGCATTAATGTTAACCTGTTGTTCATGTTACAGCTGGAACTATTTCCTGAGCTGTGCTGTTGTACAAAAATAACACACACCATCTGACCAATCTGATTCGAGAATTCAGCTGTGCTGCAGTATAAAGACACATGAATTGTGAGCACAGTTACAATATGATTCCTTGTACAGCCTGAATGAAAGGTCCAAAATTAGAAAGCAGGTCTGCCTGCTTATGTTTAAACCTCAATAAAAAGCTGATGCTGGCAGTTTTGAGCTTCGGTCTACAAAGCGTGCATTGTTGTGTTGGTTTTTCATACTGAAGGTATTTTTGTGTGCTGTTTAGTTGCCGCTCATCTGCCAGATACATGCGCGTTACCTGTTATAAACCTCTCACAAGCCGGGTAGAGCAGAGCCTGTGTTTATCAAAACCTGTAGAGAAGAAAATTAGACAGAAATGCTTGAAAGTTCTGAGTGACACGTTTGTGCTGCTCTTACACCTGAGAGTGAAAAACTTTATTAAGTTTTTTAATAGATTAGAGTGCTCGTAACTCCATAAAAGAGGTCTTTAGAAGAGGATCAGAGATGTCCTAGCGAGTTGGCCTGAATGACAATAAATAGGTTAAGCAAGCATGTCGATAGAACCCGCGTATTTGTGTTACAGATCTCAAGCGGGACATGATCTCTCTCTCTCTCTCACACACACACACACACACACAGTTGAAACACATTTTGTATTTTGTTTATTTTTATTTTTAAACGTTCGATGCTACAACAGTAATGCATCGATCTGATAGTTTTGGACTTTATATATAATTTTTTTGTGAAAACTTTTGAGACAAGAGTAAGAGAGAAATGATGTCACATAATTGCATATTAATCATATCAAAAGACAAAAGGTTAAAGAACACTGGTATGCAATGTCTACGAGTATACCTTCAGTGGGCGGCGCTAACCTGAGCACAGCACTGCACAGCCGCTCGATGATAGCATGATGAATTTCATTCATAAATGTCGATTGTACTCCTCGCTGAAGAGGCTTGAGGAATCTGCTAGATCCTGAGCTGTGACGAATACGTTCAGACTAACAGAAATTGTTTAATCTCACTGTACATTCGCAAAAACAGCAATAAAAGCATATAGCCTCTATTTTAGCATTTGATGCTGATATTTTGCCTAAAATAAATACCGCTGAGTCTGTTTTGTTGGCAGTTTTATTCTTTCTGAATAACACATTTTATCTGGAGCACAAATGGCACCTATTACAACCTATTTAATGAGCTTGAACATATTTTATATTTCGAAGTATCCACGGTGACTGTGTAAGAGAATAACTGTATGTCGTAGTATATCGTATAACCGGTTGTCAGGTACATACCTGCCTTGCAGATGGTTGAAACCAGAGAACCAAGATTCATGTCTAACCCCATCAGACCTGGTGGGACAAGATTCCACACTGTCTTTATTGCGTTCAGTGCGTGCACTGTGAAATAAAAGCATTGTATACACATGCATATATACATAAATGTATAAACACAAACACACACTGGATATAAAAAGTCTACACACCCCTGTTAAAATGGCAGTTTTTTGTGATGTAAAAAAAAAAAAAAAGAAACCAAGAAAAATCATGTCAGAACTTTTTCCATCGTCAGAGTGAAATTACAACACATTAAAATTAAGTGAAAAACAAACAAACATTTTAGGAAAAATGGGAAAAATAAAAACGTCACAATAACCCGGTTGCATAAGTGTGCGCACCCTTTTATAATTGGAGATATGGCTGTGTTCAGAATGAAACAATCACATTCAGTCTCATGTTCAAAAGTAATCATCATACAGCTTTCATCAATGAAATTATTCTGATTAACCCCAAATAAAGACCAGCTGTTTCTGTACGATTTTCTTCACATCTTCTTGGTTTCATCTGACTTCTGAAGCCATGGTCTGCAAAGAGCTTACAAAGCCTGTACAGGTCCCACTGTCGAAAGGTATCGATCAGGAGAGAGGTACAGAAAATTTCCAAAAGATGTACCATGGGACACTGTGAAGGCCATCATAAACAAGTGGAGAAAATGGAGCACCACAGTGACATCACCAAGAATAGGATGTCACTCCAAAATTTATAAAAGGACAAGATAAATACTTACCAGGGAGGCTGCCAAGAGACCTACAGCAACATTAAAGGAGCTGCAGGAATATCTCTCTGCATGTGACAACAATCTCTCAAGTTCTTCACATGTCTGGGCGATGGGGTAGGCTGGCTAAACGGAAGCTCCTTCTCACAAAAAACATCCAAGCTCTAAATCAAACTAAATCACACCAAACTATGCGGCAAAATGTGTTATAGTCTAAAGAGAGCAATTCCAAAAGTTATGTTTGGTGCAGAAAAAAAAAAAAAAAAGCACATCACCAAAAGAACACCATCCCCATGGTGAAGCATGGTGGTGGCAGCATCATGCTTTAGGGCTGCTTTTCTTCAGCCAGAACTGGGGTTTTTTTTTCAAGGTGGAGGGAATCATGAATAGCTACAAATACCAGTCAATTTTAGTGTAAAACATTCAGGTGTCTGCTAGTAAACTGAAGGTGAAATTTCTTTTCATATTTGAGTACAACAATGACCCAAAGCATACATCCAAATCCACAAAGGAATGACTTAACCAAAAGAAGATCAATGTTTTTGAACGGCCTAGCAAGAGCCCAGACCTGAATCCAAATAAAAATCTGTGGGGTGACCTGAAGCCGACTGTGAACAGCAGATGCCCTCACAATTCGATGGATCTAGAAGGTTTCGCAAGAAAGAGTGAGAAAATATTGCCAAGTCAATATGTGCCATGCTGATCGACTCTTAGCCAAAAAGACCGAGTGGTGGAATCAAAAGGTGCTTCAACAAAGTATTAGTTTAGGGGTGTGCACACTTATGCAACTAGGTTATTGTAAGTTTTTTATTTTTCCTTTTTTTCCCTAAAATAATTCTGATTGTTTTTCACTCAATTTTTATGCGTTGTAATTTCACATTCAGGGTGGAAAAAGTTCTGACATGATTTATCTTGGTTTCATTTATTTACATCACAAAAACTTGCTATTTTAACAGGCGTGTGTAGACTTGTTATATCCGCTCTGTGGGTGTGTGTGTGTGTGTGTATGTATATGTGTGTACATATATAATATATAAATAATTAAGAATGCACCGATATGGAAGTTTTGGCCGATACTGATGATTCTTTATATTTGGAAGCTGATAACAGATATGAATCTAAACCTTGATATAAAGTTTTGAGAGTCTGATTCAGGCAAACATATACAGTGGACAACTGCTTTTATTTTAAAACCTTAACTGCAGAAAACAAGGAAACTGCATGGAAACCTTTCTTTCTTTTCCCAAAATCATTTACCAAATGTAGCTTACTTTGAACCAGTTAAAGATTCCTTATCTTTTAAAATTAATTTTACATTCATATGGCCGACTTTCTTTATAAAAGAAGAAATCTATTGGCTGACAGAAAATAAAATAATGCATTAATAATGAAAACAATCATTGGACAACATTACTTACAGAAAGAATCAAAATGCATGTGCCGTAAATTTTGGGATAAATTCTCCCTATCACTGTACAGTCGGAGATTTTGCGCTGGCTCAGAACTCCTTCGTTTACGGTTAGCTGAAATGTATCAGCCATGCAACCAAGACTGTTCAAACCACAATCTTCCACGGCTTTAGCCATATTTTGGGCGTTATCTCAGAACACAACATGCACCTTATCTTTCGTTATGTTCTGTTATACATGCTCCCGAGTGCATGTGCTATGGCGGTGCCGGTGTGAGAGCCTAAGCATTCTTGTGCATGCAGCATTCCTCTCTGTCAGAACTCTGTATGTCAGTAGTAAATCTCATATCGGTTACATTTTTGCTCAAAAGCGTACGGATATGTATAAAGCGGAGAGCAAAACGTCAACCGTCAGCTAGGGAGAGAGTAGCGGGGTTCAGTAAATTTGGTTAGCCAACGAAATCCATGGTCCTGAACAATGCTGAAAGGCTGGTCATCAAGTGCAATCATTTCCATAACTTTGCATGTGATAGCTTTTGTTTTGGCACTGTCCTTGTGGAATTTCATCAGACTGTAAAGTGTTTGTTGTACTGGTTAACGTTGATCATGGATAGTGCTATAGTTTGTTTGGCAGTAACATTTGTCGGATAATCTTTATAAATTCCGGGATTGCAAAACTTCAGATGACTAATTAAATAAGTTGTATTGAGGTTTTTTGTTCTACTGCCTCCTCGCATTACCTCACATAGGCAGGTGTTGCAAACTGCAGTTCTGATGTCCTCTTTTTTTTTTTTTTTTCACTGTGAAAAACTCCCACACAGCCAACATTGCGTCGTCTTTCTAGCATCAGCTCTTCTGATGCGTTCATAGTGTGCTGCGTGCAGACGTGTCGCGTCATGTGGAAGGCACCAACCAAAACCCACATGGCGAACAGTGCGCATCTGAAATGGTTCAACTGGAGGAAATAATATATATCAACCAAATTTTCTTATAGGACTGATAGCAATAACGTTAACATTAATCAGCTGATACCGATGTGGCTGACGATATATTGTGCATCCCTTTATATATATATATATATATATATATATATATATATATATATATATATATATATATATATATATATATATATATATATATATATATATATATATACATACACACACACACACACACACACACACACACACACACACACACACACACAAACAAACACACACAAACAAACACATAAACGAGCATGTTGTAGAAGCAGCAATGCAAGCCCAAGCCATGACACTACCTCCACCATGATTGACAGATGAGCTCATATGTTTTGGATCATAAGCAGATCCTTTCTTTCTCCACACTTTGGCCTTTCCATCACTTTGGTGGAGGTTAATCTGGGATCCAGAACTTTTTGTGGCCCGTCTATATATTTCTTTGAGAATTCCAATCTGGGCTTCTGTTTCTTACTGCTGATGAGTGGTTTGCATCTTGTGGAGGTTGTTGCTGATGTCACTGACTTTCATTTTTTTTTTTGGGTTTTTCTTCACAGCTCTCACATAGTTTGTCATTAGCTGCTGTTGTTTTCCTGGGCTAAATGTTCGATGTCTGTCTGGTTGTTAACACACCAGTGGTTTCTTTCTTTTTCAGGATATTCTAAATTGTTGTATTGCCTAATGCTTGTGCAGTGGCTCTGATCGATTTTCCTTTTTTTTCTCAGATTCAAAATGTGTTGCTTTTTTTCCCCATAGACAGCTCTCTGGTCTTCATGTTAGTTTACCCTTTTTAAAAAATGCAGTCTTCACAGATGAAACCCAGGGCTCAAACCAAGAGTCGACATTCACAGTTATTAATCTAACAGGGCTCACCTGGGCAACAAGAAACACCTGTCAGTCACATTTTCCACTATGTTTGATCACTTGAAAAATGAGTGGGTTCAAACAAAAGGTGCCATAGTCCAAGTTGTCTAACACATCTAGATATAAATATCATGAAATGAAAGCGGAAATTCTGATCTATCATCTCATAGATCTCAAACCCAGATGTCTTCAGTGTATAGCAAAAACAATCAATTAGTCTTGCTGTTCCAGTACTTTCGGAGGGGTGTATGGGGGTGAGGAGCGTTCTGCTTGAGGGATTACAAAGAATCAGCTGACTGACAGGAGTAACTAGTTTGGATGTTTCTGTAATGATAACATCTGCCTGCAATATGCAAAGATGATTTTTTTTTTTTTTTTCCTTCAAAACCTTAATTTACCTCATTAGAACTAAATTAATGTAGTATCCAGCCACAGCTTCCTGTATTAACCTGATGAGGCTTGAGATAGATAGAGAAAATTCATACAGTGCTTTAATACTGACTTATATATGAGCTTGTATATTAATACTGACTCATAAATGAGCTAAGGCCTGCATGATTCTTGATGAAATGGCAAATAGTATGCATGTATAACTATGTATATTTATTAAATTCTTACATCAGCGTAGCAGAACGTAGCGCTGTTTTCCTGGTGAATGTTTGTGAATTTGAATAAAGATTTACTAGGGTGTGATTTTACCGCACGTTTGTACTACAAATAATTACAAAAGCATTGATGCCGATATCCGAATAGGTCTGATACTGTGCTCATTTACATGTACTGTAAAAATGCTCCAATACCACATGATACTATGTGTTAGTGTACGTTGTTATGTGAATGACCACATGACACAAAATGACAGCTATTTGGATGTGTTTCATGCTTAATGATCGAACCAAAGCGCAATGCACAAGAGGTGGAACTAGGTTTGTGAGATTGTGTCCAACGTGACATCGTCCTATCATGATCCCTAGCTTTCATCGATTGGTGATAGTATCGTCTGTGGCTTTGAGGTGGATAAGAAGGGGGCGTGGTCAGACATGCGTAACGTGTGTCATGTATACATTACATCATTATAGCGGGGGGAAAAATACCGGAAGCTGGTTACGAGTCAGGTGTAGCTGCTAGCATTAGCGTTTAGTCAGGTGTTAATTCTAAATTCTTAATTACTCATTACCAAGATCAGTAATGAATAGTAAATAGTTGAATTATTCACGGCAACGTCATAACATCTTAAACGTAAAATTCAACACGAGGAGTTCGATGCTATTAGCACACGGCAGCAACTGATGCTAGCTAGGTGAAAATACTAGCCAGACAACGCTAGGTGATTGGAAATAACCACTCTTATGCAGGATGCAGGATTGTTCTAGATCAGCTGTCATTGGTCCATTCAGGGATTCGATGCAATGAAAACACTAAAACGTTCTTTACTTACAGCTGTACAGAAGCGCTTTTCCGACGTGAAACTAAACCCGATCTTCACTGCAATCCTGCTCGATCCACAGTGACTAGCATAACTAGCGAATGCATTTCATTTAAATTCAACTCGCAAACGTTATAAAGCGTGAGCCTTGTAGCATAATTACATGAACACGCACATGTTCATGCATTTACGCTACAAGGCTCGCTTGCACCAGGGAAACATAACCTGAACTAAATAAAATGTTCTGCGATAATCCATTAATGCTTGGTTACTCATTTTGATGAGCTTCAAAAATACGAGTACTCGTATTCTGTGTGAAAAAAAGCAGTACTGATGTATCTTTAATCATATTAAAGTGCTGAGAGTGCAGTGTGCCCTTCCCAAGTTCTAAGGAAACCTGCAGTATTACTTAAATAATTAGTCATGGTGATGTTTCTGTTCTTGGGCACTTGCAGGTGAAAATGGGACGTGATATAAACACGTGATATAGACACGTCAGTTATTCGTTGTTTGTTTAATCTGGAATTTAATATTTAGCACATAGTATGAAACATTTGTGTAGGATGAGAGCAGCCTCACACTGCTCACAGAAATTGCTTTCCCACGTTGTTTTTGTCATTTTTCTTCTGTAGTCCTGCTGTGCTTCAGATGCATACGTGTGAGGTCATGTGGTACAACATCTATGCTCATTGGTCACAGTGGATAAAGAGGAATCCAGTGTGTTCTATGCAAATGCTGCAGAATCGACGCTGTTCTCAAATCAGATGAAATCAAGAAAAGAATCAAGATTGCAATGTCTACGAAGATGTATAACGAGGTTAAAAAGATTTCGGCACAGTAGATCAAATATGCGTAGTGCTTCTTGTTAAGTTGCCCCTCATGTGCCAGTTATACACACGTACATACTTATCGTATCATGAAATCCTGGTATTGTAAAATCAAATCCGTAACCGCTACACTTCATGAGTGTGACCTCAGTGGTGATGTGTCTTGGCAACACGTTGTAGCATAGCATAGCGCTTACTTTCACTTCATCTGACTAGAGCGAGATGAGGCGTAGGATCTGGGTTTGTTTTCCTGTTGTATGTTGCGTTGACGATTAGTTGTATGGCAGAAATTTTTCTCCAGTGTTGCTGGGGATTAGAGGGAAGTGTAACACAATATGACACAGTGACTAGAGCTGTGACTCAAACCGCATGCTTGTGTGCTATTCTAGTTTTTTAAGATTTAACAGTAGCCATATTTCCCTGTTACAGCTAGTGTTTGAATTTAAAAACCTCTCAGGTAGCCTTGAAAACCACCATCTTTGAAGCCTAAGGTTGTAGTTTTCGATTTGTGATGCAGCACACAATATTTATTATATACTGTATATAATCTTTATACTCTCTACCCGGCTGCTGCTCCTTGTGTTTACATTTACAGCAACTTACATTGTTACTCTTCTGCACTACTGTCATCTGATTCACTTTCTACCAGAACTGTGTACTAGTCGGCGCTGCACTGGAACTCACTGTGCCCATTGTCTTGTTTTTGGGAGTTTTGTACTGTCTTGTCCTGTCTGCACATGTTTGCACTGTGCACTTTATGTAAATGTATGTAGTCTCCTGTAGTTCTCTGTTTGTTTTATGAAGCACCTTGGTCCTGGAGGAACGTTGTTTCGTTTCACTGTGTACTAACTAGCTGTATATGGCTGAAAGGACAATAAAAGCCACTTGACTTGAATTGACCTGAGCACATGATGATAACGGATTGTCAATAGTTGCAATGACAACGGAAAGCTTGTAACACAAACACAATTCTATTTTGGTTATTTCAGACTTCAGACTGTTGTATTTTACAAAACAGTTGGGGGTGGTCTACGTAAGCTCATCTAGAGGGCGGGGCTTATTCATTCCCACGCTGTCAAAACACTCCTTGGTGCTGGTTTATCTGGCACAAACACAATCGTCTACTTGACACTGGTGAGAGATCAGCGAGAATCAGGTTTATACAGTTTTACAGGTCAGGCAGTGGTGGGAGGTTTACCGCTAGGGCTACAAATGGAAAAAACTCATGGGTATTGTTGTGGTGGTGGTGGTACCGCTGTAGTAAAAGAACTCCAAAGACAACTAATATACATGTGTATGATCGGTTCTTGTGAAGCTGCAGCACATGCGGCCGTGGTTTCCAGCTACCCAAAGCTGTTTTTGGTTTTTTTTGTTTTTTTTTTCATTTTCCCTTGCTTTGATTTCGGTATTCCGTAAGGGTATTTTGGTTTCCTTACTGTGGTGCAAGCGGCACTGATTTTCAAGTTAAACACTCTCAAGCTGATTTAGCATTAATCTTGCGTCAAACTACGAAAATTAAGTCTTGGAGCAGTAATCTTGAATTATTCCTTTCAGTTCACATTGGCTTGGGACGTCGTTACTTTATTGAAGCTCAGAGCTCCATTTGGTGCTTTTTACACTCCGAGCCCAAAAAAATAAGCTCAGTCTGCACAAAGCCACTTATAAATTTATATTACTGGTTATAACACTCGATGAGTTGTTTTTTTTTTATTATTTTTAACTTTTTAATCAGAGCTCCACCGCTTCACAATTAAACACATGCAGAGCAAATACAAAGACGTAAGACAGACACAGCCTGTGTTATAGAACAGACAGACTTTCTGCATTAAGTTATGTCGTGGGTACAAACACAGAAGGCTTTATAAAAATTTAGATCAGCTCCCAGGAATTAAAGGACATGCTCATTTTGCCTGAACAAATGAACGAAATGCGTCGGGTCAGCCAGCGGCTGGTGACGCAGATGGACACGGGGGCGTTAAAACAGGAAAAAGAATGCTGGAATTGCCCTTTAAAGAGAAACTAACAGAGCCTGTGTGTGTGTGTGTGTGTTTAACATCTCCATGCTGCTGTGCTGAGACAAAGACACGTCCCAGAATATTTGGCATGAAATCCTAAACATTTTATGTGTTGATATGGAAACCGGCCGGACAGGGATGATGGAGCGCTAGTGGTTATCACTTTTAATCCTGTAGCTGTATTAAAGGTCTACAGATGGAGTATGTAAACACGTGTAGTCGTGGGTCAAGTATAAACCCAGCCTTTGCTGTAGTAAAGTAGGTTGATATTTATTAAAAGCGTCAGTATAAACCTATAATTTATGTTATAGCCAGAACTACTGTCCGAGTCGTCTGGAGATTCAACAGCGCTGTGGTATAATGAAAATATAACCTATTAGAACGAGTGCATTAACATAAACCTGGGTTGTTGTTTTTTTTTGTTTTTTTTGCTGCACTACTACTACTAGAGCATGCAGCATGATTTCCAGAAGTTTACACACCTCTGACACAGCTGGTGTGGATTGAAATACTTGTTAAAATGGAAACATAACTGCTGCGTGTTGGGGAAAAAAGCACTTCAGAAACGCATCCGGTGTGAATTAACCTTCAGACTGTTGTAAGGCTGAGTGTCAGGAAAAACACTCGAGAATATAAGTGAGGAGGAACTGGTTACTGAAAACTGGAATGTCTGTCGGCGCTTCAGATTTAAACAAGATCCATCTCAGTCTGACGTTTAAAACATGTCGAGCAGGGATGATGACTTTCTTTTTTTTTTTTTGGGTGTTTTTTCTTTTTAAATAAATTGTACTTACTAGAGTAGTTTAATCTTACGGACGGCTTAGATTTTTCCTTTGGCTGAATATCAAATGGTGTGCACTTCATTTAGTAGAGCATACAAGGTGATTGTATCAGACTATAAAAAGTTTTTTTTTATTTATTTTTTTTTTTTATTGGCGTAATTACAATGTCGATGAATCATTGCAACACATTATTCCATGAAGTCACTTGCTTATGTTTAACCCTCTATTTGAATGGCATTCTTGGACTCGTTCATAACTGAGACACGCCTAGATTTAAACACAGATTGTGTAAATGTGTGTGTACGTCTGAGCGCTGAAAACCGATGCGTGTAATTTCAATATTAATTCCTCACTAGGCCGCTTAAATAAACTCTGAAAAGATTGTTTTGACTCAAAAAATACTGAAATGGACTGTCACTACATTTTCTGGATCCAAGTGCTTTAAGCGAGGATGCATCAGTAGGATCGTTATTTTCATCGTAAAGAACCGTACGGCCAAAAACATCGCCTTACCCTAAATGTAGCCACTCAGCCAGGACATGTTTGGTGTCTGATGTTTGCATCTTTAGTTTTCTAGCTAACAATTAATGGAAGATTAGAGCCTTCTGTTTAGCATCATGCGAACCTTATGTCTAAATTGTCTGAAACAGACTTGCTTTTGTGGTTTTACACACACACACACACACACGTTTGTTCGTTCGTTATTCGTCTTCAGTAAGCGCTTTGTCAGGGTTACATGGATCCAGAGCTTATCCCCAGAAACTAAGGGTGGGGGAGATAATCATCTGTTCGATGACTCGTGATGCTTTCTTGAATGATTCTGCATTAAAACAAGATACTTAAGAATTGATTTTTTAAAATGCAATTTTTTTTAAACTTTTAAACTTTTTTTCCTGTAAGTCAGATTCTGGAAGCTACATACCTACACAGACATGCGCCCTGTCCGGACAGGATTAAATTTACATCGAGCTCTGGGGTAATTTCCTGTTTTACATGTGCTGCTCTGTGATTTTATTACTGTCTGGATCAGCCATGTCTGTGTTTTTCTTCGTCTTCTTCTGAGAATGTTACAGGCCTACTGTTTTTTTTTTTTTTTTGGTCAGACTCAGCAGTCATCTGATCATTTTAGTCTCATACGGAATGAAAAATGGATGCTTTAGAAGAGGCGCTCAGCTATATAGTTTGGCTGGGCGGTAAAACCTCGAATACACACACTACCTGGAAAAGCATTTTCAAGAAGCGAGAGAAAAAAAATCATTAAGAAATGTGAAATCCCGCACGCGGATTAAAGGAGCCATTATAACGACAACTACGTGTATAAAGCATTATTTTAAATTTGCATTTGCACAACATCAGTGTTTAGCTTTCTGTAAATAATGACTAGTTGTATCACTGCCAGTTCTTTGAATATTTAATGTTAAATGCTGATTAAATTAATACAGTAAATTATTTAATAGTTTATATAACTGCTAATCATTAACCGTTATTAATTTATCAGCATCTAACGTTATATATTTACTGAACTGATCACATGACACAAACATTCGGGTTCGTAGAAAATACAACCCACTAGTAGCTTTTATCGCTGATGCAAGACGTGTCAAAAATGAATTACATACATCTCCCTGATAAACTAATCCAATCCGAATAGGGCTTACGAATTTCCAGAAATTATGAAGTGATGACATTAATGAAGTGTTTTGCTTTACTGGGGTAGAAACTGTATCTGTAAATCTGTACTGACTGACAGATTTATACTGACAGAGCACCAGCTTTGATAAATGAGGCCCAGTGTCAGTATGGTCAGTCTTTGTCACTATAAAATGAAAGAGTGTGCGAGGAAAAGAGGTGTGCTGAGGCACAAAAACAAAAAAGGAAACATTTTTGAATCAGTATTTTGAAAAAATTCGGTGCTGAGGTCATTTCACTGTGACCATCTTTGAAACTGTGCGAGGACGTGTATTAAAAAGATGAGAAAGGTGGTCAGGGTTTCAGGTTTGTTTATTTTAGTGGTTTTCTTCCCCCACACACTCGCTTCCCAGGTCATCGCAGTCCATCCTGACACAATGGCTTATTTTCTTCTTATGTCCCTGAGAAATTTGGGCTGGAAAGTTGTTTTTAGACTCCCGGCTTCACCGCTGATGATAGTTTTTCCAACACCCACTAATGATCTCGTTTTCTTTATCTCCTCCTCTTACTCGTAAAAACCCGACTCACAATACATCACATTACATCATCAGTCCGGATTTCAGCTATTTCAGCCTTGCAGAGAGGTGTTGATGTTTACTCTGCACTGATTTGGTGGTTCTTTTCCTCTCTCTTTTATTCACTCCATCCTACAAACCAACTTGCCACATCATATCATTATCATATTATACATCGTAGTTTTTATCTCCTTATTACCACATTAAGTCATAGTTAAGATTTTCTAAATTTTCAAACATGGTGCGTCTCATTTTAAAGATATTTCTGGTCAGTTTTGTCCCCTCCCTTTATCCAGCAGTTATGGGTGGGTTTTTTTTTTTTTTTTTTTTTCCTTCATTCAAATGTTTTGTGATGTTTTATGCCAAAACGTCAGCAATCTGTTTTTTTTTCCATCAACTACATTTTTATGAAAATCCTAAAGGTGCAATAAGTGATTAGTGAGAAAAGACTACAGTACCTGGAGTGAACTGTTTTAATATTTGATATTTATACCACAGCACTGTCAGATTCTTGATTCTGATTGGTCAGAAGGTGTTGTTTCATTTCCTGTAATAGCAGAGCTGATCAGTTTCCTGTAACGCGCTTGTTCTTATCAAATACTTTATCATTTCTGTGTTGAGGTGGACGCACAACACAAACGGATTATACCATTTCTAATAATTGATACGAAAGATTTTTTTCTTTTTTTTATGTAAAGAGACATTTATTTAACATTTATAGAAGGAGTCTCCAGTGTCAGAGTTCACACTTTCTGGTTTCTGTGTAACATGATCAACTGCTTTTTGGCTTGTCTAATAAAATGAGGCTTCTGAGGATGCAGACGTGTTTTGTGGATGTTCTACAACATTAAATGCAACTATAAATAATAGGACGTGTCGTACTTTAATATATAAATATTGTTAGGGTCTTAAAATGACATTTCCACCTCGGTCAAGATTTTTAAAAAAATAATAATAATTTGCGTTTACCCACCTAGTATCAGGCTTTTCCATGATTTTTCCCTTTTCAGGTATTTTTATTCAAACTTTCAAAATTTGCATAAGGGAGCTGGATGGAAAAACCCTACAAAGTCCCAAATAAACACAATACATCCCAGTTCAGATTTTGTTTGTTTGTTTGTTTGTTTGTTTGTTTCCAACCCTTTTACTGTGACTCTTGTCTGATAATTATTGTATGATCTCTGCCTTTTTGATTTTTGATTTTTTTTTTTAATCTTGCATCTTAATTTCTTTGGTTTCTTTTTTCCTCCTCTTCCCACTCACTCCTGCAATCCAAATTGTTACATTTCCTTAAAATCCAATCTCGTCCGCTTCTGATTAGGCTTGTGAGATCATCTGCAATATACCATCGTCCTGTCACTTCGACTAATGTTGCAGTCGGTGTGCCCTGTAAGTGGTAATTTGCGAGTTGTAATGAAAATACAACATGGATGCCTACACAGAAGCATGTCTCTTGTTTGCTCTGTCAGAGCTTGTAAAGCGCATAAAAAGCTACTTTACCTGCACTTTTATAGTTAAGAGTTCATGCAACATTTTGGACTGAAATCGCAGAAAGGCAACAACAGCGGACACAACGAGTAGCTTAGCAACAAGCTAGCTGGCTAACATTAGATGTTACGTCACTACAGCAGAAAACACCGGAAGCTGGTTACAAGTCGGCTGCTTGTCGCTAGATTTAGCTTTTAGTCAGAGTTTTTGGATTAACAACATCAGGAATACTTGCAGAACTGAAGGCAGGATTGTAAATTAGTAATTAGCTGTAAATAATCTCATTATAACCTTGAAGTAAATTATATAAACTATGCATGAATGTGCTCTGTGGTGGACAGCAGTGGACGTTTGAAACAACACGTTTCATTTTCTTTGGTGAAGCTCGTGTTTTGTGAAGATGTTCACGGCTTTATTGAGATACAACACGATTTATTTTTGTCAGTCTTAATGCTGCAGACACCACGTTTTCCAACAGACGTTTAAATCGTCTGACTTGACCGCCATCGCGATAGATGGAATCCACAGGCGATTCCTGATACTATCGTCATTTCAAGCCTGCTTGTAACAGTGGTATTTTGTGAAATTGCATTCATTCCAATAAAAAGGTCAATGGATTCACGTCGATGGAAACATTGTGTGTGAAACTTTGTGCCTAGATGAATTTTGATACATGAATTCACAGCGTCGTCCAATAGCAAAACAGCTTCAGCAGAGTAGGTGGGTTTTTTTTTAATGGAGAAATGAAGGAGAACTTTTCGCCTTTTGTCGCAGATCATCTCCTCTGAGGCAAGGCAGTGTTTCTGGTGCGTCCTTAAGGATCCCTGTTTATCTGTGCTTTTCTGCAGGGATATGATGTGATTTTTTTTTTTTTTTTTTTTTTGGGCAGAGGTTTGAATGCTGTAACGTGACCCTCACAGGGGCTGAACACATTCCACACCCTCGGTGTGTTTGTGTGCAGGTTTGGGGTCGAGGACTCGGCTCAGTCTAAAGGTTAATGCATCCATAAACACTGTTTGCTTTCTGCATCGTCTCGGTTTTCTCTGTTTGTCCATTCGTCAGCGCGAGGGCACAGGCCTGGACCTGCTGAACAACGTGTAACCGAGAGCAGACAGTTAATAACTCTCAAAAAAAAAAAAAAAAAAAAAGCAGCATGCGTTCATAACAGCTGCCTTCTCATTTAGTCCAGCTTCAGCTTAACAAGGCTGGATTTTCCTACAACAGCACGTTTTATAACAAGTGTTTTATTCCACGTGTGCTACAGCGATTACGATTTTGAACTTGTTAATGAACATGTGTTTTATAATTGTTTTAACGTTGTGGAAAACGTTAGTTAGTTCCTGTTAGCACTTGCATTATAACAGCGATAAACAGTCATTCCAGCACTTTCTCTTGTTCGTAAGACAGCATGTTAAAGAGAAACTGCGAAACACAAACTCCTCCTTTGTTTTGTAGCAATTAGTTCAGGTCTCCACTTCTGTCTGAAGAGCAGCCAATCAGGGACATGGAATTGCTTGTTGATTTTTATTTATTTATTTTCTTCCACCCTGTGGACGCTGCTGAGAGGTGACCCAGTTGACTTTGTGTGTGTGTGTGTGTTTTGTGTGTGAATAAAACTGTAAACAAACGGTTAGGCTTTTGGCTGTTTCTGTTCTGAGTTTAGTCAGCATGTGCCATTGCCTCTAACCACTTCCACCCCCACCTCAATGCACTTTTTGTTGCCACTTCACATGTTACAAAATGTCAGTGCCAAGGTGCACCCCATGCGGTTCAGAATATTTTTTTTTTCTCCCCACATCGGAAACAAACGAGGAAGTGAAGGGTTCAACACAGAAGAGTGCTTGTCTTCAGAAACGTGCGCAATTTGAAGCTTTGATTACAGAACTCCGTTGGACGATAGTTGTATTCTGGTGTTTAAAACCTACGTGTTGACTTCCCCTGACAACTTGGAACTCTACACCACCTGTGTCATACGAGTGACTAGTGTGTAGCAGGAACGGAAATACAGAAACATTGTGTATGTTGTTGACGATTTATTAAAATATATAGAGATCACGCTGGTCACGTGATCGCATTCTTTCGAAGAGAGCCTGCAAGGTCTGCACTTAGCTCCGGATTGCAACAACCAGTGCACATTATACGTTATATGGTTACATGACCACATTATACCTGTTAAAAAGAGCCCTTCAGCAGCTTTCAAACAACACCAGACGCCGTGGAAAATGGGCATTTTAGCCGACTTTGGAGCTCTATTTCTGCTATTTATGTTTCAGTTGATCATTTTCGGTCCCCAGCTCTCACACTTTTTATTCAATCAAAATTTGTTGGGAGAATTTATAAACTTATTTATTTATTGTTAAGATATGGTGAACCTTGTAGTGTTTTGTTTACAATATTAAACCTCTCTACATAGCTATTTTTGATTTATTTAGATTTATACAGAGAAAAATACACATTGTTTTGCATTGTTTATGATGTCTAAAGCATGTTTAAAATGACTATCTTGAATTACATTTGTATGAAACAAAAGCTTGTTTGCATGAATGCAGGGATTCCTGTTGTTCTTGCTTTTCCACTTGCACAGGTTCAGGTTTGAGTTTATTTTAGCCCACTGTCACCAGTGTTCTGAAAAAATGTTGAAATAAAAATATTGCAATAGTAATATGTTAAAAAAATAGGCTACAAATGTGTGCAAAAATATATATATTACCATTTCCAAATATACGCTCAGCTCATTTAATTTTTTTTTTTTATTGTGGTTAATATTATTTCTGTATGGATTTGTCATCTCAGTTGAAGAATGAAATAAAGCGAGCTGGACAAGTGATTAAGAAAGCAATTCCACGGGTGCTTCTTCTGACATATCTTTACGAACAACAATATTTTCTTTTTTTTTTCTCTCTCTGACTCTTTTTTTTCTTTCCCCCCTCTACAGGGCGTACTCCCTTGTCGACTCCAGCCAGGTGTCCACCTTCCTCATTTCCATCCTCCTCATCGTCTATGGCAGCTTCAGGTAAGCTTCTAGAGCTCTGTTTAAAACATACATAAACGTATATTTAATGATGATGAGTGTTTTCGCTGTTCTGACACACCCACTCGGCAACAGCAGAGGAGCAGACAGATGAGGGTCTGAAGTTGAGGTGGTTTCATAGCAGGCGTTTCACCCCGCACCCCTCCCCCGCAGAAAAAACTTCTGCTCACCCCAACACACACACACACACAAATTGGATATTAAAGCAAGCACTTAAATTTTTATAAACACCCACATGTTGAAGCCAACAATGCTATACTTCTGGTTTTTCACAGGTTCTGTTTTTCGATGCAGCAAATAGCAAATGTAAAACTACTATTAGTGCGTTATGCGGTTCAACCAGTCGTTTTGTGCTTGCCCCCGCTTTAAATGCATATTAAATGACTCATTTGGCAACACAGTGACACCATAATTACTTCACCTACTTCACTCAAGTATAAGGCTAATACATATTATATACTGTTAGTAAAGAAAAACTTGCAAGGGGAAAAAAAAACACCCTCTTCACTCTTTGTAGTTTAGTCAGGACATACTTGTGGCTCTGTCTAAATTTGTTACATTTTTTAATTCCAGTGTTGTGCTACTCAGTTTTGTGGGATAAATGGATGGATGGTTTGTGGGATTGATAACTGGATGTTTCCTGGGATTGATGAATGGGTGGATGGGTCTTGATAGATGAATGGATGGTTTGTGGGATAGTAGGGTTGATGGATGGTTCATGGGATAGTTGGATGGAATAATGGATGGATGGTTAGTGAGATAGTACAATTAATGGATGGATGGTTCATGGGGTAGTTGGTTGCATGATTATCTCTGTGGGAGGGAGGGATAGATGTTTTGTGGGATACATGGGCAGTGTGTGGTATTGGTGGAAGGGTGGATTGTGGCATAGACGGATAGTTGGCTTGTGGGAGATGGATGGATTGTGAGATAGATGGATTGGATTGTGAAATAGATGGATGGGTGGATCGTGGGATAGATGGTTGAATGGTTTTTTTGGATAGGTGGATGGATGATTGGTGCTTTGTTGGAGGGAGTGATAAATGGATGGGTGAATAGATCATGGATGGACTGTACATAGGACAGTAGGGTGGATGGATGAATTGTTGGTTCGTGGGATAGTGAGAGGAATCGATGGATGGATTGATCGTGGGATAGATGGTAAGATGGATCTATCATGGGATGGATCAATGGGTAGCTCATGGGATATTAAGATGAATTGATGGATGGGTCAATGGATAGATCCATTCATCCATCCCATAATGAATCTATCATGAGATGTATGGGTGGATCTTGGGATAGATGGTTGGACAGATCTGTCATGGGATGGATGGAAGGATGGTTGTTTGGTTCTTGGGATAGTTGATGTATAGTTTTTAAAAGCTGTGTTGGGAAGCATGAAGCTTGATCATGTTTTGTCAGAGTTTTGGGTGGTCCTGAACTTCAATAAAGGTTATAGACACTGAAAGACCAGCAGTTGTTTACACTTTGTATTGTATATTGTTTCCATTATAACACTAGAACCTCACTAGAACGCAGTCACACACAGTGTTAAACAGAAACCAACTTGACCAGAATTCAGTCCCTAGACACTTCCCCTTCCCACTTCTACATTGGGAAACCCCATGTTTCATAGCTGAAGTAGAACCGCCATCTAGGGATGGGTGATATGATAATTTATTCTGATCTGGATATTATATTGTTACATTGCACTTTTTGGAGATATCACGATATCTTTTTATAACATTTATTTAATTGTTTGTTTATTATTTTTATTTTTTGTTTATTTAATTACAACCTCGGATTGAATGTATTCATCAAGTAATCATTTATTTTTGTAAACATTAAATAGAATTTTTTTTCTAACTTTTTATTTAAAATAGGTCATGTTTAGGTGGAAAGATGTGTGCCTTTCTGTATCTGAGGTTTTCTGTGATGACGAGGAGAAGTGAGCAGACGGTGAATTGTTTCTGTGCAAATTGTTTCTCTGCTGCTGCCAAATTGGCCAGGAGACAACTGGACAGAAAAATCTAAAAGAACTAAATCCTGAAAACGGCCCAGACGCTGGTGATTGAAAAGAGTTTGTGCTTGAATACCTGCTATTATAACGATTACTCGTTTACTGTCGAGTAACGTAGCACCTCCCTAGTCTGTGTTCATGTAACCAGCCTGTCGTACTTTTGGGTCAAACTACCGTAGCTATCACTTTGTGGGTTTGTAGTTAGGTTTCCAGGCATCCAAAACGTGAGACTGGGCATCACATGGGAACTTTTACTTGTCCAGTCGGCTGGCTAATGAATTTATTTACTTGTCTATTATTGCTTTGACTGATCACGCTGAAGGTGTCATTTTGCTCCTCACAATACGTCTCATTCATCAAGCTGGATATGAACAGATTTATGCGTAACTCATTCATATGAGCTTTTACACAACAATTTTGGTATTCATGAAACTCCTGTACATTTGGGAAAACCTTCGTATCCAGCTCCTGAGTGTGTGTAAATTTACACGTAAGAAGACTAACATAATCCTCGATTGTTGTTTGCGATGAGGTACTGCACTTTTATAAGCGGATTACACTGTCAAGTTCAAATCACCTATTTATTTCAAATACACATACAAATAAAACTTTTTTAGACTTGTCATTTCATATAGGCTTAAATGGCATTAAGGAAATATTACATCTATATAAAAAAAAAGCAAGTCAACCCAAATCCATTTTAAGACAAATAAGCAATTAAGATGTACTGCTGGTGTATAAAAGGAGCATGTGCTGGTCTGTGCAAACGGGAGCCTTAAGCCAAGGCGGTGCAAATGGCAGAATTGATATTGCTGGAAGAGTTAAGTGCCCTTAGGAGGCAACAGATATTTAGAGACTGGATGAAAGCTGGCTTATAAGTCAGTTTCAATTGCCATGGCATCTGGTCCATTTTTGAAAAAGCTTTGTCATTGCTTGGCCTCCCCCTAGTAGGGGCAGTTTCAACTCAGTTTTTGTGCCAAAGTATTTTCTTTTGACCTTGCTTATATTCTACTGGATGGACGACACTGAATTCACCTCCGCAGTTTTCAAACGCTGCTCAATAATATCTTTTTATTCTCGTAGACGTGAGTCAAAAGTAGTTCTGTAGTCTGCCTTCTCTTTTTTTTTTTTTTTTTTTTTTTTTTTTTTTTTTTTTTTTTTTTTTTTTTTTTTTTTTTTTTTTTTTTTTTTTTTTTTTTTTTTTTTTTTTTTTTTTTTTTTTTTTTTTTTTTTTTTTTTTTTTTTGTTGTTGTTTTTGTTTTTGTTTTTTTGTTTTTTGGCTGTTTAGTAGCCATTTTGGGCTTTCCGCTCTGTGAACTTGCCCATTTATGGAGTTTTGTGGGTGTTACCAAACACGAATCAGCTGTGGTGTGCAAGCAGCCGGTAATTTACAGGTGATTGCTATTTACCAACATACCCACACAAGTAGTTTTTGTTTGGTGTCCATAGACCGCAAAGAAGCAGAGATGTACAAGATATAAAAATGATCTCATGTTTGTTTTGATTTGTCAAACTGGCACAGGGCAGTCCACACCTTTATTGGAATATCTTTTCCATTTTTGCTGTATAAACAACCGGAAAAAAAAAACTTGGAATCTGTGGATTCCGGACATGAGCAGAAGAAGTGAGGGAGATGTGGGAGAGTTGGAAAGCATGAACGGAAAAGTTGGAAAGCTTGAACGGGGCGTTGGAGAGCACATTGTTTGATTTTATCTTTATTTTACCTATTTTAGACTTTATGTGGGGGGGGGGGGAAGATACCAGACACTTCCATGGGAAGCAGTTTTACGGTTTTATATACACAAAATCGTTAATTTAAAGACTGCTGTTCTGCTGTACGCCGTGTCTCAGTGTTAAAACTGACGTGTGCTGTTCTTGCATATCTTGGCTGCATCAACCTTTCAGAACTCTATCCAGATGTCTTTGTGCCTTGCAGGGTTTGAGACAATTCTTAAAATGTCTGTCATTCTGATGAGAACGCAAACAGGATGTTAATGTAATGTCAGTAATTCTTTATCTGAGAGTTTTTACGCTTATCTGAAATTTGAACTCAACTCAAGAAGCTCAGGCTTTATACTGGTTTGTGCTGGTTATGGTGCTGAGACTACAGGCTGTGTGTGTGTGTGTGTGTGTGTGTTTTGCCCAGGTCGTTAAACATGGACTGTGAGAACCAGGACAAGGACAAGGATGGAAATCCCACAGCCACCAGCTCTTTCAACAACACCAACTCCAACAACAGTGAGTGACACACACACACACACACACACACACATTAATGCCATACAACACCTAACTCTAACCTTAACCTAAACATCATTAAATAAAATTAAACCTTCTTAAATGAATGCTGCAGTAAAATAATAATAATAAGCCAAATGTCCCCACAAGGTCAGAGCTTTCAGATATTTTTTTCCCTGATGTAAAACATTTGCGTATACACAAACAAACCTAAAATTGATTGTTCTTTGGAGAAACTGTATGTGTTTGTGTTTATTAGGTTATATTGCTATAGTTTTCGTCCCAGTTTTGTCCGTACTAAATACGTTTAACATAAAACCCTTCTTGTTAAGATTTCAGTTAGGATTTTTTTAACCGGTGATGTAGACATGTACACATAAAAACTCCAAGCATATCTCATAGAAACTCCAAGCATTTATACTTAAGAGAAACTGAAGATAGACAAGTCTCTTGATGTTTACAACAATGTTGTTTGTGGCCACGTTCAAGATGTAACGTTTTATGATTTTAACATCGAGGACATCGTGGCGCTGAAAGCCAGGGTGCTGCCCAAACAGATGCCCTAAACTCCTTTGTAACCTGAAGAAAGTTTTAGCTAACTAAACGTGTCCATTATAGACTCCTCAGTAAGAACATGACCTAGATATTTAGCATTAGCTAGCTAGTTTGTAGATTTTAGGTGAGCAATGTAGGTTTGTTAAGCAATATAAATTAGACATGTTCGCTAAATAGCAAGCTAAGCCTGCTAAATTCTAAGTTAATTAACTGATACGAGATTTAGTGACTTAGCTGAGATGAAATGGGGACTTGAGCGAAGACTCCTCAGCTTGCATTTTAAAATTAATGAATAAATGAACAAACAAATAAAATAAATGTCATGCCATCTGATGATTCAAGTTGAAGCATGTAGAAAGTAACAACAGTAGGACCAGGCCTGAATCAGTCCTATTATATTTATTTATATATATATATATATATATATATATATATATATATATATATATATATATATATATATATATATAAAGATAATTACATAAATAATTAAAATTATGTAAGAAATTTAATAATTAGAATATAGGCATAATTAGGGCTGGGCAATATGACGATATCGTGATAAATTTTGTCACAATACACTTTTCTGAGATCACAGACATTGTGATTGTTTTTATTCAATTCTTTCAGCTGATGTTTACAATTTTGTTCTTAATCTTTAAAACTAAAAATGAAAATTTAACAGTAAATGTTAAATATTTCTACATCAGTCATGTTATTTATTTGTCTCCAAAACATTTAATCAGTTTATATTTAATTAATATTAATATTTATGTAAAAGTAATTTAAATAATAATAATAATAATAATAATAATAATGGTAAGTTTTTTTATTATGTGCAACACTGCTGTTTGGTAGGCAGTTTGTGTTCAAGAAGCGTGACGTGTCTTTTTGTTATTTTATTGTGTTTCATGCCACTTACTAATTTACGTCAAGCACAGCTGTAGTTATTTAAACAACTGTGTATATTTGTTATGCTATTGCGACAGTGTTGTTGTGGTTTTTAAAAAAAAAACCTTATTAAACACATCTTTTGCAGCATAAAATCGGCGTCTGTCCTTCTGGCTGTTAAACCATTTAATCTAAACCTAAACCTTCATGACTTTCAGTTATTTCAGGGTACACAGTCACACCAGCCCTAATTACTGTAATACATGATTGTGTGTGTGTGTGTGTGTTTCAGGTATTCAGACCATCGACTCCACACAGGCTCTGTTCCTCCCAATCGGAGCATCTGTCTCGCTCCTCGTCATGTTCTTCTTCTTTGATTCGGTCCAGGTGGTCTTCACCATCTGCACTGCAGGTAAGGGTGTGTGTGTGTGTGTGTGTACACTTCCCTTTGCCACTCGGGTCATTCACTTACTAATTTTCTCTCTCTCTCTCTCTCTCTGTCAGTTCTGGCTACTATAGCGTTTGCGTTCCTGCTGTTGCCGATGTGCCAGTATCTGACACGACCCTGCTCCCCACAGAACAAGTAAGATCAATCCAGATGTTTCTTCACTTCATTGCTGTATGGCTGCTTCTTGTATACCGGCTCACCATATTAAGGCTTTTGTGCATCCAAATGTTTCATTTGTGTAGTGGATTTGGTGTGTCAGGATGCCTGTCAAAAAAAAAAAAAAAAAGATAAACTAGATAATTTCTGCAAAACTCTGAGCATTCATTTATTCATTCATCTTTTAGTAAGCGTGTTACAAATTTTTGCTATAGAAACTGCATTTTCTCATTCGCTATACGAGTTGCATTTTCAGATTCTGTGTAAACGTGTCTATAGAAACGGTGTTTTCAGGCATGCCATGCAAGTTGCTATAGAAACAGCACTTTCAAATATGTTATGCAAGTTGCTATAGAAACTGCATTTTCAGGCTCGCTGTACAACTTGCTATAGAAACGCCGTTTTCAGGCTCACTGTACAAGTTGCTATAGAAACGCCGTTTTCAGGTTCGCTGTACAAGTTGCTATAGAAACGCCGTTTTCAGGTTCGCTGTACAAGTTGCTATAGAAACGCCGTTTTCAGGCTCGCTGTACAACTTGCTATAGAAACGCCGTTTTCAGGCTCACTGTACAAGTTGCTATAGAAACGCCGTTTTCAGGCTCACTGTACAAGTTGCTATAGAAACGCCGTTTTCAGGCTCGCTGTACAAGTTGCTATAGAAATGCCGTTTTCAAGCTCACTGTACAAGTTGCTATAGAAATACCATTTTCAGGTTCGCTGTACAACTTGCTATAGAAACGCCGTTTTCAGGCTCGCTGTGCAAGTTGCTATAGAAACACCATTTTCAGGTTTGCTGTACAAGTTGCTATAGAAACTCCATGTTCAGGCTCACGGTGCAAGTTGCTATAGAAACAGAAGTCTGTGGCATTCCATGCAAGCTGCTATAGAAATGGCATTTTCAGGTATGTTGTGCAAGTTGCTATAGAAACGACATTTTCAGGTGTGTCCTGCAAGTCTCTATAGAAACGACATTTTCAGACTCGCTGTGCAAGTTGTGATGGGCCTTGCAGGCATGTTCATGTTCATGTTCATGTTTGCATTGTGTCAATCAGCAGTGCACGCACTCATGGCATTAATACACCAGAATGAAAAACATTTCAGATCCGATCAGATTCCAGTCCCACATTTAGGGGAAATATCAAGTGAACACCGATTCTCAGAGAGGTGCGTTCCTACTAGCTCCTTTAACCAAAAAAAGGATAAATTAAGGTTTAACTTAAAACCTGTAGATCTAGAAGATGCAGGTGACTAGCAGGCTTTGTGGCTCTTGTTGAAAGTTGTCTGTAGTGATTAGTCTGGATTTAGAAGATGAACCTTTTTACTGGATGCTTTCACATCGTCAGCTTCACAGCACTGAGCTGAAAGAGAGCCGGAAGCCAAGAAAAAGCCCAGGGTGTTAAACATCGTCACTTAGAAAGGTGATTCAGATGAGTGTGCCTATGAAATCTTTTTTTTTCTTGTCATGTACATCTGTAGGTTATTATACATCTACAGAAATATTTTATTTGATAATTGTTGCTGGTAGAAAACAACACTGGCTCATTCTGCACTACATTTGTTTAATTAAATACTGAAAATGAATGAATTAACAAATTATGTGCTTGTTATATTGGTATTTGCTTCAGCACAGCATATAGAAAGTGGAAATAATAGTTTCTTCACCCTACATAGTGCACTATATTTTCAAATTGTGAGTCATTTGGGATTCAGCCATTTGGGATGTGACCCACGTGCTACTGTATGAGCATATAAAGTTATGCTGTGTGAAATGTTTTAATAATAATAATAATAATAATAATAATAATAATAAAAGCACCTTTTTAACACTCAAGGTTGCAGTAAAAAACACGTATGCCAAAAGAACTAGGAGCAAAAGGAAGCTAGGAAGAATACTAGTAGGAAGAAGAAAGGGAAAAGAATTTTTTTTACACCAGATCAAGTGAATTATTGCATTTTAAAAAGCCACTGAAGGCAGAACGGAAAACACAGCAGTATAATGTTGGGTGAAGGAAAGTCAGACGCACAGGATGAACACCTACAACTGTTACTTAAAATGATTTTTCTTTATTTTACTTCTGTACAGCTACTGAAATGGCTATGAATCTTACACTGTAGGTAATTTTATTAAAAAGTAAACAGGTGATTACTGAGTTAGATTTTTAACACACCACCATCAGATATTTACAAAAATATCTTATTTTTATTTCATATCCACGACTGATTTCAGTTCATCCAGAGACACGATTGATGCATCTGTGCTGTATTACTGGATACATCTTGAACTGCAGTAATGAACATAATTAAAATATATATAATGTTTGTCAGAAGTGCTCAGGGACTCATTCAGAAATACCGAAAAGTATTCGAAGCCTGTAACTCACAAACAAACAAAACCTCACAGGATCTCGTCCTCAGATGAACTTTTGGCCGAACGAACTCTCGGTTATCCTCCATGTTTTGCTAGCTAAGCTGTAGGTCAAGTTTGTTTAGACTATTTGTGTATCTGTGTATATACAGGGTGTGTGTGTGTGTTTTACGTGCAGGATTTCATTTGGCTGCTGTGGCCGTTTCACGCTGGCTGAGCTGCTCTCCTTCTCCCTCTCAGTCATGCTCGTCCTCATCTGGGTGCTCACAGGACACTGGCTCCTCATGGACGGTAGGAGTCTGTCTGTCTGTCTGTGTGTGTGTTTGTGTGTCACTGAGAATCTGATGTATCTTGGAAAGTGCATAATGTTGATAAAACCGCATTTGTTTTACTTATGAGTCCTGCTTCACATTATAAGATGCTAAGTAGTCATCTCGTACTTTCATCTTTTCTCCGCTTACGTTACTGTAATTATTCATATCGTGCAGTGGCACATTTTCCAGATCATAAGACACTCGAGAGTAAAACACAACCTTCCCCTTAATTTTTGTTTATTTATCAAAAAAAAAAGAAGTATCTGTTCAGCTTAGTTCAGTGTTTTGTCTTGTCGAAGCCTCTGCTATAGTTTACGGTAATGTTTACTACTTCAGCCTTGTAATTCAACATAATGCTAATTCCTGCTCGCACACATGTGGAATTTCAACGTTATGTTAGCACAGAGCACCCAAAACGTACGCCTTTTATTATGCCTTTTATTCGTATTTTTTGTTTTTTGAGGTCACATCAATCAACAGCACCTGAAAGTCATAAGCTGACAGTTTTATAAAATTATTCATGTTCAGTAGCTTGACGAGAAAAACTTGAGAAACCACAGAGTGCTCCAAAGTCGGCCATCACGGTATGGCTTTGTCAAAGTCCAAATATATATGGTCCTGACTGTACGTCTTAAAATGGCAGTGAAATTTTCAAACATAAGGTATAAAGGTATAGTCACTCAAAAAAAAAAAAAAAAAAAAAAGACATTCCATTTGCTTTTCATTTATAAAGTAAAAT
>CM040470.1:20870409-20873919 GCA_022758105.1 Pangasianodon gigas | reverse complement strand
AAAATTACAAAATTCTTGGCTTTCAATGCTCTTAATTGATTTAACACCCGTGTGTGTCTGAGTGCCTGATGGGCTGTGTTCCAAATGGAGCTTCACGATCAGGTGCTGCCTTGTGGTTTATACCTGTGATACCTGTTTATTCAGTTTAATTTGTTTTATAATTGTTTGTTCTTATTGTTGATCTGCATATTAAGGTGTGTTATGAAGAAATTTGTTGTTCAGTGTTTGTCATTGTAATCCCTGCTACTGTGGTAACACTGACTGTGCTCATTTACTGAAAGACTCTTTTACCCAGAACCTTTCCATAAACACATGCCTTAAATCTTCATATACATCATTAAGCCCTGTAATGTCATTATCATTTACTTTACATCACTTCCAGCTTTGTGTGTACAAGCCTGCTGTCAAACATCAGGAGACAGAGAGTTTCCCCCTAGAAGTATTTTCCAGTTTAAAATGCTTATTCGTGGATAATTAACATAACACGCATACGGTACAGATCATTATGTATACTGTTTATGAATATTATAGTGCAAAACATAATTTTTCAATGTCAGATGTCAATTTTGTGCAGTAGTTGCGCTTCAGTGATGTTCATAAAAGGTCAGTGGATTCTTAACTGTGATTCCAGACGTCAGATGAACACGTCCTTAAGTTTGTTGAATCATATTTTATTGGCTATCGGGTGCTATGATGAGAAACACGATTAACCAATCAGAATCAGGGGATTTTCTGTTTGTTCTGTTCTGTTCTGCTACCTTCACTGTAAACGTAGAGATATTGAAATGACAGCTGAAAAGAAGTGCAGATCCGGTTTAATAGATAAAATGTCATTATCTGCTCTGTTATTGACTTTCAGTGGAACTGTCATAAAGGTATTTTATGGCAGTGTTATTAATATTGTGTGTGTGTGTGTGTGTGTGTGTGTGTGTGTTGTCAGCACCCCTGCTACTGTCTAACATCCACCTGAAATGCATGAGGATCTCACACTTCTCAGTTTAATTTTATTGTACACATCACATAATGATTTTTATTTAGAATATTTCGTCAGCAATGGACCAGTAGCACATTTTTACTCATGCAACTACAAATTTGTTGTACTGTTTCTCGAATTTATGCCCCAGTTTTCATTTGACTCACCCTTGTGCTTCTTGCATATACTAATGGGAACGGGATGCTACCAAACTGCACTTAGGGGGAGAGTAATTCCGGTTGTCCCATGTGGACACGCCGTAACAGCCTTCGGTTACAGGGTGGAAATTTGGTCTTTTTTTTTTTAATAGATTACAGAAAGTCATAGAGTATCCCAAACCATGTGAGCAAGTGGGCATGTATTTACTGGAAAAGTGTTTGGGTGATGTAGACCTGCATTCATTTTTAGCTACTTAAATCAGCTCCATAAATTTTCGAAATATTGGAAAATTATTTAAATCTTATTTATTTATTTATTTATTTATTTATTTATTTATTTATTTAAACCATACTCTTCTGTTAACTCTGATGTGTTGGTGTTGATGCTGTTTCTCTGTGCAGCGCTGGCGATGGGTCTGTGTGTGGCAATGATCGCCTTTGTGAGACTGCCCAGTCTGAAGGTGTCCTGCCTGCTCCTGTCTGGTCTGCTCATCTATGATGTGTTCTGGGTAAGAACAACACACACACACACACACACACACACACACTGACCAGTGTACACTGATGGTTGTTCTACACTTCTGAGCGCAGCATGCGAGTGTAACTGTGTGAATCTCCGTCCCTCCTCCGGTCTTCAGGTCTTCTTCTCAGCCTACATCTTTAACAGTAACGTGATGGTGAAGGTGGCCACGCAGCCGGCTGATAACCCGCTGGACGTTATCTCCCGTAAGCTGCACCTGGGTCCCAGCATGGGCCGGGACGTGCCACGCCTCTCGCTCCCAGGCAAGCTGGTGTTCCCGAGCTCCACGGGCAGCCACTTCTCCATGCTGGGCATCGGCGACATCGTCATGCCCGGACTGCTGCTCTGCTTCGTGTTGCGCTACGACAATTACAAAAAGCAGGCGAGTGGCGAGGCACCGAGCCCCGCCAACATGTCCGGGCGCATGCAGCGCGTCTCCTACTTCCACTGCACCCTCATCGGCTACTTCGTGGGTGAGTTAGAATATAGCTGTGCTGCGTTAGATAAGATGTGGGTTTGGATGGTTGTGTACAATTAGACGGTTGTGTACAAAGGATTTTCAGTTTTTAATTTACTTGCTTATTTATTTATTTACTTACTTATTTTGCTCCTAGCTCATTCAGTGTCATAACCTTTGTTGACTGTGTTAGTGCTTCAAAATATTTCATTTTGTTCAGATAATTATTTAATGATCTCTCCCAAAATCTCCAAATTCTGTACATTTCTGACTCTCAAGCAAACAAAGGATTTTGGATATGATCTTATTGTCAGTGTGTCCTGGGATGAGTGCAGGATAAACTTGGATTACAGGAATTTTCTTCCATGTCAGAGTCGTCTCTGGCTTCTTCCTTAAGGATCTAAATCTACAGCCAGATTTCTGTAAAGCTGCTTTACGACAGTGCAAATAATACGGAGTCGAGTCAAATTCACATTTGGACTTTCAGCTCCATAATCCTGTAGACTGGTGTATGTTTTTAATCCTATAGAATGTATGCAGAGTTTTCTAATCCTATAGACTGAGATCTAAAGACCAGGATGTGCTCTAATCCTATAGTGTCCTGTTAGGAGATGTCTTCTGTCCCTATAGATATTATACTGAGTCCTTCCTTCTCTCTCTCTCTCTCTCTCTCTCTCTCTCTCTTTCTAACACTGTCTGTGTCTCTCCCCTCATGTCACACTCTGTCTGTATTTCTGTCTGCCTGTCTCTCTCTCTCCCTCTCACTGTCTGCCCCTCTCTCTCCCCTGCTCCTCTCTCTCTCTCTCTCTCTCCCTCTCTCTCCTTCTCTCTCTCTCTCTCTCTCTCTCTCTCTCTCTCTCTCTCTCAGGTCTGCTGACCGCGACTGTGGCGTCTCGGATTCACCGTGCGGCGCAGCCCGCTCTGCTCTACCTGGTGCCCTTCACCCTGCTGCCTCTGCTCACCATGGCCTATCTGAAGGTACGACTGCATACAGTCAAATTTACAGAATTCTCCCACTTTCCCCAAATGTGCAAGATCATCTAGGACATATTTGACGTCCGACATGTACTTCTTTAATTTTGCACTGGACCTATGAGGCTAATGTCACTCAGGAATAAAAAGTAGTAGTAGTAAAGTAGTGAAAATCTCTCACAGAAATTCTTTTCTGTGAATATCAGCCTCGCTTTAGTTCTTCGGCGATGTACTGCTGTAGATTAGGGCACAGTTAAGAAGTGATGCACAAGCTGGAAGTGAGTGATGGGTCAGTAGTTGAAGTTGAAACTAAGTTTGTAAATATTGACTCACTGCTATTTTAGTAAATAGATTATATAGCTTATGTAAAACTTTGGGCAGATTTTTCACAGTAAACTTTATGGGTAGGTTGGACTGCTTTATTTGTTAG
>CM040470.1:20825409-20865409 GCA_022758105.1 Pangasianodon gigas | reverse complement strand
AATATGCAATTAATGATATTTTTGATTGCATAGAGTCACTTTAGAGTCATTTTTAATTCACCACAATAACGTACAAAGGTTTTTCTAAGTGCTGCAAAACAGATACAATTAATATTTGGTGATGCTTTCACCTGAAAGATTTACAAAGCAATACAACTAAATGCAAGTTTAAAACTTACTCTTTATGGAATTCTACATGATATTTGCATTTCATCATCACTCTTACATCAGTGTAATAATTCAAACACACATTGAGTAATAATTAAATGTAAAGCACAATCATTTTTTATGTAAAATGGGGACTATCTTTGATCACTATCCTAAAAAAAAATTCAGTGTGACAGTAAAATCACATCACAACTATTTCATTAATTCGGGTTTTTTGTTTTGTTTTTGTTTCCTTTCACGGTAAGAGCAGCGCTGCAGTTACCACATTGAGCCACAAGGCGTCGCTGCAGTGCAGATTATGTCTCCCAAAAGGGTTTTCAAAACAAGCAAGCAAAAAGTAATATTTCTAGAAAATATGCCACAGAGATTAATTTGTAATTTTTCCTGACAGTTATTCTGACAGTTTGGCACTTAAAGGTGTTTACAGGAAAATTCCATAGTATTTTAAAATTAAAATGATATTTTTTTGGATTTGGTGAATTTTGAGAATTGTATATTATATATTATATATAACATATAATTATATATGTGTGTGTGTGTCTCAGGGAAAATAAATAACAAAGAAAACGAAAACTTGAAAGAGTTTCCTAAACGAATATTTATTTTTTTAAAAAGTGTGATGATAGAGCTCGAGTGTTCAGCAGAAGTGTTAAGATATCGTCACCATGGTAACTAAAAAAAAAGGCTCGCTTCCGGGTTTTCATCCGGGGTTTTTAATTTACTTATTAGATGAGCTGATTCATTTAGATGGAATGTAACCAACTTTTCAATAAATTAAAGAAACACAGAGACATAAACAGACGAGCTACATATCTATATTTCCTCATATTCCCCCTGTTTAATTCACTCACTGCGCCTCGCGACCACAGATATATTTTAAATAAATAAATAAATAAATAAAAATAGATGCCTGCTTACTGTGATACGTCAAAGCGTCCGCCATATTGGAAGCGGCCATGTTTATGGAGAGATGCGGGTGTACTCTGATAAACATATAACTCTCTTTATGTTCAAAATGTTAATACACATATTATCAATGCCTTGAAGTATGAAAAGCGATTACCTGTTGTCTTGTCTGGGGGGTGTTGGCTATTTTCATACCAAAATGCAGCACAGTGTGTTAGCTTTATTGAGAAATTCTTTGCTGAAGATAAATTCAGCTCAAGTCAGTGACCTCATCTTGCCCCCTTCAAGATGGCGGAGCTGTAGCCGTATTCGGTATTTCTTGTTTCATACCTACGCTCGCGACCACAAGGCTGCGCTGTGGCTCCTCGCGCGCTCTTTCTCTCGCGCGCAGGCAAAATGGCCGCCTTCTCGCTTCATAAGCCGACTGTCCAGTTTGTACACTAAACACAGCGGGGGAAGAAAAGGAACTGTAATATAGCTAATGATATCAAAAATATATTTTATCCAAGTAATAACCGAGCAAAAAGTTAAAAGTGCTCGGAAAGATGAAAATACGAGTCATCTGTGAGGGGAAAACGCCGCCATGATGAGACGCGGTGGAGGAGAAACTGTAGTTTAGGCCTGTTAAAGTTACAGCAGTTACAATAAACATTTTAAAAATAAAATAAAATAAAGGAGATTGAAGTTTATGAGCATGTTTATGTGACGAGTGTTTCACATTACAAGTCGGTTTAGTGTATTAAATATAAAGGGTTAGTGAAATGGGTCAGTCAGAGCAGGAGCAGGAGCAGGGTTGCCAGGTCGCTGAGAAAACAACTAATTCCACTTTTGACTTTATTAAGATGTGTGCGTGAGATGGTGATCAACTGTATATGATGTGTTTCTCAGGGCTTGATTTGTTTCATGAGTGCTTACAAAGTGGGGAAGATACTGTTCAAATGACTTGGTAGTAATTCACTGTTATTATTGAATTAAAACAAGGGGAGATTCAGGGGATTTAAAAAAAAAAAAATCCACCCTGAACAACTTGCATAATAATCTTTATAATTAACATTTGGTCTTCAATGGTGTCCAAGATTTTATAATGACATTCTGAGTCGCCTGTTTTTTTAGTTTAAACTTCTTTCATTGACATGTTGCTCTATTTTCACTTTGGTTACCCGTTTCCTACATTACCCACAATGCCATTCAACTACCTGCTGATAGTGGTGAAGTAGGATTTAGCCCTCGCTTCATCTCTACCTAAAGAGAGCGATGCAGCAGCTCTTTAGTCTGTCCATCACACTCATCATATCATAGATCGGTAACTAGCTGATCCATAACTCAACCTAACTAGGTTGTATACCTGCATTGCATTCTGGGACGTTCAGCTCAGTGTTTACACCAGTGTCTCCACTACATCTGTATTATATTTCTCATTAATATGACATTGAACATCATTGGAAAATGGTGAATGAGAAAAGAAGCTCTTGTTCCTTTGTTTTAGGAGCTAACACTGAAACCTTAACCCTTATGTTTTAGATTGTTGAAATGTTTTTTCTCTGATTAAACACCATCGTAACAACACTAGCAATAACAGCGTCTCCCTCTGACATTAGAGCGCAGACAACCACGAACCTCTCACAGCCATAGCGAAAATACAGCACCAACCAACAAATTGCACCAAATCACAAACATTTCATTAGAAACATTTAATGTGTTAAGTTAAACTGGGCAAGCAGAGTTTTTTTTTTGTCAATTGGGGCATCAAAATTATATCAATATATTTTCTGATTCTTTTGTGATAAAGATATATGATACAGTAAAACCTTTAAACATACCTAGTGCATTTAACAATAGTTTATTAACATGAAATAGGCTTGTTATTTGAGACAGGGTTTGATTTAGCTTCCAAGCTCAGAGTGGATTATTTCATCTGGCTGGAACAGCTAGCTAGTTATGTGGAAAAATAAGCTATGGAAATACTTATTATAATGAATAGCAAGACTAAAAACACAAAGGCTGTAAGAGCAGTGATTTATTTAGTGATTTTTGAAATACTATGAAACATAAGGGAATGCTTGGAAACGAACTTACACAACACAATCAAACTGACTAGAGGAGAAGATTCATAGCTGCAAACACACAGCAGCAAAAAACGCCAGGGACCCAAATTATCTTGGAATGTCAGAAGGCGTTATAGCCAGTAGCTGTTTAGAGTTTTTCTTTCAGTGTGATTTATCACATTAATGGATTTCACAAATTTTTGAAATGATTTTTATATGTCCAGTTACAGTACAAGAGCGCAGCTGTGCTTGACATTCGCATAAACCCAAAGGTCTGCTCTCGGGTGCACTCATCCAATTTAATCCCGAGTTAAACCACAAATTCATTATGTTTAAATTGGTATTTAGGTTATGCTGGACAAGCAGCACTCATGTTAGCACTGAACTGATCTATTTTTATAAGAAATCTCTGCACTTGGGAAGAATGCCCACGATGCTCAGGAGCCACGATGCTCAGGAGCCACGCTATCAGAACGGAGAGGGGGTTTGGGGTTGTCAAGGTCAAAGCAGAGACACTGGGACTGTGGAATTTCTCAGGTCCACCCCTGATCACTTATTGGTTAAAGGACCAAAACACTACTGGCTGGACGAGTGTACAGGAATTCACATGGCGCTGTGGGGATTGGAGCACTGCAGCTTGACAGTCTACCTATAGAGGAAAACATACGTGAGGAGCAGGGGTTTTTGGCATGAGTTTTCCGAATCAGAGACTTTATTATACAAATGATCAACCATTACTCACAGATACATGGTACACTGAAATGTGACTTAACAAAATAATGCTAGAATATACAACAGATAATATATAAGGTATATACAGTAAATGGCTATGGGAGCATCTAATGCATCATAACTGCACAATTTATTTTTTTTGTTTACTATAATTTATATAATACACACAGGGCCAGAAGTCTGAGAGAATTCATGAAAGTGCTTCTATTTTGCATTCTTTTCTAATTTAATACAACAATTTTCATTACAAACGATATTATTGACAACAACCTGATTAAAAAGTAGACTCTTTGATATATTTACATGAATTTTAGACTTTCTTATTATTTGGTTCGTCCCTTTTTTGCTTTAATGACAGCGTGCACTCGAGCTGGCATGGACTCCACAAGTTTGTGCAAAACCTTATCATCCATTTTAGATCAAATCCATCGGAGTGTCGTCTGAACACAGGCTTCAATAGAAGAGATTAGACATGAGGAAAATCTAACCTTGTGTACAAAGCAGTTAACATGGTCAATATTACACATCTGCATACATTTATATAGGGACCTAGTGCACAATCCTGAAAATTAAATATTCAAGTTATTGAACATTTAATTGCTTTGTTTTAAATGTTTCATATGTCTACAACTTTGTTTATTTCCAATTTTAAATAAAAAAAAATCCCAGATTTTCAATGTGGTCTCAGACTTTTGGACTCCACTGTATTTGACAAATGTAAATAAATTCTAATACAATATTTGTAAAATCTGTTTAATGCAATAAATCATGCTAATAGACAATTTCTAAACGTATAATGCCCAAAATCCTCCCCTTCTAATGTTCTATGATAATTTCATACCTTTTTTATTTTTTTTGTAGTGTGTGTTCATAACTATGATTCCTCTCATTTTGTCAGGTTCATGTATTGTTTAAGTATGTTTTCCATCCTTTTGTTTTATTTAATTTGCTGTACAGAAAAAAAACATTCCATATAATAATAATAATAATAATAATAATAATAATAATAATATCTGATTTACACATCACTTATAATAGTTTAATGAAGCACATTTCAGTATGTTTCATTTATCTTTAAAACGAAAGAGCACAGTAAAAAGAACTGGATTAAAAAAAAATAACTTTAAAAAAAGAAAAGTTTAAAATACATATAAACAACTAAATAACAAATATTAATACAATAAAGGGTCATGATTGAAATAGACATAACATGAAAAATAAAGAATCGACTTAAAGTGATATAAAACAGGCATAATTTTTTAAGGTTTTTGCTTGTTTGTTTGTTTGTTTGTTTGTGATCTTCAGGGAACATTTTCAAGTTTTGTCTTTCGGAGAGTAAACTCTTTAAGAAGTTTTTAAGTTCTTTAAACTCTTTAGAAAGTGAAGATCCTTCAACTATACAAAGACCTCTTAACAAAACCCTTCTTTCTAAGACCGTACAGATGTGCCCATGAGCAATTATAAAATACACTGTGATAGATTCAGATTACAGTAATCTTTGTGAGGAAACACAAACACATGGTTGGTTCACTGGTTTTAAATGATTAATGATCAGATAATAACTACTTTTTTACTCATAAATCCTCATTTCTTAACTGAGTTAAATATTTCTTTCTTTAATAAAATATCATTTAAATCTTGAATTTAACTTCATTTGATTTTAGGAAGTTGTTATCTGTCTAGTTTACACTTTCTTGCAGATGATTTGGCATCATCTGGTGATACTGATATGCATTATAGACTCTTAGATTTGCTGAGTTAGGCATTGTTATGGTCCTAAAGAGGTTCTGCTTGGAACCTTCGATGAGAAGTAAACACTATTGTAGGTTTATACATACAGTAGAACCATTTAAATAGAAGAACCCCTGAAAGTTGTAGATTTCGCCTTTTTATAGCTATAGAAGATTTATTTACAAGCGGTAAACACTGTTCCCTCTTTTGCAGTTTTCGTACGAATAATGAATGATTCATATTCATATGAACTCTTAAAGTCAGTGTCAGAACCACAGCGATAATGTTTACTAGCTGATGAGTCTGTAGAAAGATAGCAAGAATACTAGTTACCAAACAAGCTTATCTTCATGCTTATCTTCAAGCTTATCTTTATGAGGAAAACCTCATGCTTTCTTCATGTACAAGGGAGCCCAAGTATTTATTCTTGTGGAATACCTTAAAGATTATTATATCTATTTACATATTAACATCATATTTTCATTCTGTCATGATGGGTCCCTGGAGGACTACTGGTTAAGCCACAGTGCTCTCACCGCTCTTGCCCAGGTTTGAGTCCCAGGGAACCAACCCCACACGACAGTGCACTCCCAGTGCCGGTCCCATGCCCTGATAAAATTGGGAAGGGTTGAGTCAGGAAGGGCATCCGGCATGAAAACTGTGCCAAATCAAATATGCGGACCCATGATCCGCTGTGGAGATCCCTAACAGGAGCTGAAAGAAGAAGAACAACAACAACATTATCATTCTGTCGTGATCTCTGAATTGTAATGAGTGACAGCATTTATTTCATATGAATGAAGTTGTAAGAAAAGCTACACACTAAACCCAGGTTTCTTTATGCATTTGTAACTTTTTCTATCGGTGCAAATTCCTATCAGTGTGTACTTGTGAGACTGTGTTGTTATTCCACAACATGCAAATATGATGCAAATCACTTTAAGTAATATAATGCGGTATGATCTGTGATGCAGTATATTCTCAACTGTGCAGAAGAGAAAATGACTATTTGCATACAAGTATACAGATAAAATCAATTAAGGAAGTAAAGTAGAATACGGTTAAATAAAGTAGAAAATACAACGATTAGTACGGGTGGTACTGTAGGTGTGTGTAATCTGCAGTAACTGGACTACGTGTATGTGTGTGTATATGTATATATATATATATATATATATATATATATATATATATATATATATATATATATATATATATATATATATATATATATATATATATATATATATAGCCCAGTTACTGCACAGTATATAGGTTTTGTTTATAGGTTTTGTTATAAAGATTCTGGTTCTTACTTTTAGTAAGAAAAAAAAACATTATTGCTTGCAAACATTAGACATGCAACTTTTTTTTTTACTCCTTATTGGCTCAGATTTTCATAGACAAGATTACATTTTCTTTAAAAGCGATATTTATAGCTTGTCACACATACCTGTAGTAGAGTAGAATTATGTGAATTAGTAATTAGCACACAAAAACAAACAGAAAAGTTACATTATTGACAATGATTACCAACTCTGAAGCAAAAAAAGATGCTTTGCTATATATCATACACTGAAACTGTAACTGGTCCAGGTGATTAAATTAGTTGGCTATATGAAAAAGCACGCAACAGTTATTGAATCTTAAACATGAAGAGGTCTAAATATAGCTGTGACATAAAAAGAGCAAATGACAGGTAAAGTCTGTGCCTGCTGATGAAAATGTTAATTACAGGTTTGTCTTTTTCAGGACTATGTCTATGTCTAGCTTTCTGGGCTTGTTTAAATAAGACCTCATCGCCACTGCACGAGATTGGTTTTCCCCTTGAGCCTGTTGCCCTTTGACCCCGTGAACATTCCATGAGTAGGGTGTGATGTGAAGTGAGGAATTCCTCTGAAGTCTACTTATGGGCTGTTTTTTTTTTCCCCCAGAGGAAGAATTTGGGTTAAAATGTCACCAAGAGATACCTTGACTTATGGAATGGACGCTCCATTTGGGTTATAAAGCCAGTAGATTGGTGTAATAAACAGATTACAAGGGGAATTGCACACATTTTATTAGCGACTGGTAAGCACTTTTTCAGTTTCTTACAGTTGCAGCAACTGTAATATCTCACACAGGTGGAGATAGAATAAATTATGCTTTACATGAACCCTAACTCTGATAATGTTTACCAGATGACAAATCTATGTTCAGCGAACAAGAATACTAATACTTTCATACTATAATAAATTTGACTCAATGGCAACATGTACCAGGAAAACAGAAGAGAACCAAGTATTTATTCTTTTGGAACCCCTTAAAGGATATCCTGTCTTTTTTTATACATATTTGCCAAGACAAACATCAAATGACCTATTCATTTTAATAATGCATCAACAAAGATAGATATATTAGTCGTTTCAGGAAGCACCCAAAAAGGTTTGTTCATGTTCATGGAAAACCCTGAAAGATTGTATGCAGAACTCTTCCAGGGTTCGAGGGTTTCTCTTTCAGAAAAGTTCCCAGTAAAACCCTTTTATGAATTTTATGAGCCTCCAAGTGCTTATGTCAAGCTGATAGGTAAGGAATAAAACACTCGGGGGTGTGCTTTTATAGGAAAATAATCAATGACAGGGTGGTGTGATGCAGCCTGACACAAGGCAAAGTTCCTCTTACCACCTTGAAGTTGATTATTTTCCAATAGCAGCATATCCTGAAGTGTTTTATTCCTCTGACACCACAGCGATTTGCCGAGGATTACAGTTTTATTTATTAAAGAATGACATGTCACTTTTTTCAGTTGTACAGGTGTCCAAAAAGTCAGGAACCAGTGGGAATATGTTGAGCAAATATTTGCAAAAACGTAATGCAGAGGCTGAGATAATGCATAGAGCATATGCTGTCAATAATAAATACTAAATTAAGTATATATAGTTTCACTCTTATTGGTTCTCGATTTTTCAGACACCCTGTAGTTGCATTTAATGTTGTGAGCTCCTAAGGTTGTGAGCTGCTGTTAAGATTATCTGATAGCTTATAGCACCTATAAGCAATCCTTTCTTCAAATACTCTCGAATTTAATAATTTAAAAAACTGCAGCAAACCACAAAGCACAACTTTCTCCATCATCTCCTCACTGCAAACTTCACCATATCAGTGATTATACTTTGTGAAATAAGACTTTTTTCAGAAAATTGAAACACCAATTTTTAAAAATTAGCAAATGAGTAAACACTGTATGGATTCAGAGGATATCCTGGGAGCACCAAGTGAGAACGCATGAGACGGTGTATCATCATCACACCATGCACACACTCGTTCACATCTAGAGGCAGTTTAGCGTATAGCCAGTCGACCTACTGGGATGATTTTGGGAAGGAAACTCCACACAGACAGTAAACAGAGCTCAGGATAAAACCGGAGACACCACCATGTCACCCTGCTTATAGCTGTTCCCAAAATAAAAATAAAAAATGGGACATTTTGCATTACAGCATAACTGTTTTTCTTTCCTGAGCCATTATATATTTACTCTTGCCAAGATGATGCACCCATAGATACTGTTGAGTTTAACACTTATTCTCTACACTAATGACTGTCTCTTTAGATTTCATAAAATAATACAAATAATATTTATTCTGAAATCAACAGAACTATTGTCTGTTCATCTTCGGTATGATCAGTATAAACAATATTGCTGGAATTTGAGCTCCAAAAGCCCTCAAAGCAGCTCAGAAGGCAGGAAAGAGATATCTACGAACATTACCATTTATTTTTTACATTTAAATTTTCTAACATCAGTCACTTTTTTGTTTACATTTTCTTTCTCTGTGTTATTCTCAGCTTAAAATGGCCTTGAAGATCATCTCTGTAATATAAAGTAATATAAAGAATATTTTAAAAACTTATTTATGTTCAGAGGAGAAACTGCCTCGAGCATTTAAAGCTTTAATTTGGGAATAAATTTTAGTATAATTACACTTTTACTAAAGAACATACATTATTAGCACCAGAACAGAGCACAAAGGGTAGGATAGTCCCGGCTCACTTGCAACACTCCATTTCCAGTAAATAATTTGCATATTATGAGATGGGAGATCAGGTTGTGTGAAAAGAATTTGCACAAGCAAACTTGCATGTTTTGTTTAGTCTAAGGTATGAGGTTATCACACAGTTATCACTTTTTTCTGTCTTAATTCGTTTGAAAATGCAATCATCGTTACCCATAACACATTCTCGTAATTGTTCGTGAGATCACCTCAAGCCAGCAGTTTGTTCTAATAAACACGACATTTTTTAAAAAAGGATTGTTAAAGGTCTCTCTCCTGATTGTACCGTTAAAGTCACTTTATAAATGAAACTTCATCAAATGTTATTTATTATTAAAACCTTTCAGAAGAGTTCATTTAAATCAAAGTAGACAAATATCAATGGAAATTGTAATTCTTTTAAGAAACAGATAAACAATATAATCTCAGTGAAATAAGTCTCAGTGAAAAAATAGTATTTTTATGTAACAGTTGAGTTATTACATCATAAATTATAAGAGCCTATCAGTTTCCAATATGCAAATATGGTGTTTTAACATGTACGCCTGGATGTTTTTACAATTTGTATGTTCTTGTAATCCGTGTTTGTAGATGAGGATAAAAGTTTTGGCTTTTATTTTTACTTCATTTGTAGAGTAGAACTTCTTTTTAAAAAGTTAAGCAATTTATTATTTAATATGCAAATTAATAATATGTTTTTTAGTGAGTAATAATACACAATTTAGAGTATCATGTCTAGATTGTGACACGTCATTTTTTGTTTCACGTTCATCTTTCTCAATACTAAAAATACATTGTGTAATATCTTTACTGTGCAATATATTTAGATCCTGTCGTCTTACGCGTTCACTCCTCCACAGTCGTGTCCGGATTGCGACACTGCACTTTCAGTCATGTTCCTCTTGCGAAATTCTCTACCCCCTCTATAACCCCCTCCACCCCCATGCTAGGAATGTGGGGCATGTGCTTGGTAGTAAAAAAAAAAAAAAAAAAAAAAACTGGCTAAGTACTGGAGGTGGTGTTCCAAATATAAGTAGGGTTCAAGAGTTTACTTCCCAGTCAGATTATCTCATGCAGGAGCGTTACAAACGAACTCCAGAAAAATCCACTGCTCCGGTCACCATATAGGGAAATGATCAATGACACTGCTGGTGCTATCGATGAGCGAGAAACCTGAAGACAGAGGCAGCACTGGAGGGGGGGGGGGGGGGGGGGGGGGGGGGGGGGGGGGGGGGGGGGGGGGGGGGGGGGGGGGGTGTCAAAGGGCACAGGAAGAAGGGAGGAACATTTTTGGAGGAAGGGATGGAATTAGGTTGGGGTAATAACAAAAGACAAACCACCCAAGACTCAAAAGGTCTCTTTCAGGATACACATGTAGAACTGATAAGAGTAGCAGTTACGGCTGCTTTGCATTCAGTGGAAAGTTGCTCTGAAGCCATCTTCTCTGCAGTAGAGTTCAACACTGTGTTCTTTTTTTCTGTTGGCTCTTTTTTTTTATGACTAACATTTAAAGAGAAGTTGAAATAATTCTCCTCTGAAACATTTCAAAGTTCAGATTCCTTGTTACTAAAGCAGATTATTAGCATTTAACCACAATTTAAAAAGGAAAATCTTCCACCTGTAGAAACAACGTTAGGTGGGCGTTTTGCAGATTTTAATAAAAACCTTATTAACTAAATTAAGCCATTATTTGATGTCAGATAAAAGTTAACACTGAATATGACAAAGCCATTTTTGTTCAGTTTTTCCAAATCAAACCACAGTTTAATTACATTTTATTTAAAGTGTTTCCTTTTGCTTGTTAAACATTCCCTGTTAAATGAACTGGTGTCCCTTACAACAAAATATGTGCTAAAATGTGTACTTTTTTTTGTTTTGTTTGTTTTTGTTGTTGCTGTTTGGTTATTTATTCTCATACTATTACTGCTATGTTTCAAATAAACAATTAAATCCAACTTGATTAAATAGATTAAAGAGACATTAAACATGATTTCTCCAATAACAATATTCAGCTGCTTTCCTTTGTCAAATACGTTGTATTAAAATTTTAAATAGTTTACACTTCATTTTCAGTATCAAACTGTTTCTTTAGAATTGTTTAGATGTTTACATTTTAGTTGAAATATTCTGTTCAGTTTAATGTAATTGGTTACAATTCAATAATTATAATTAAACTCTTTTTAGCAATAATTATTTACAAAAAAAATTAACAGATTTAATTGTCTCTAGATTTCAGTAAATTAATAGATTATAAAGATGCTTAGTATTCTCTTATAATCGTCTAAATAATTATTTCAATAATGCAGGTTTATATTAAGCGAATTTACCCAAGCACATTCGTAGAAAAATAGTTTATATGCGTAATAGTTTATATTTTTTATATTTACCCTGTCAACTGTGAAACCTCAGATCTATCAAAATCGATGTAATATGTTTCAGTAATCAAAACTGATATGAAAAGAAAATTGTTCACATTTAATGCCATGAAAATTTCAACTACAAATTAACTACAAATTTAACTACAAATCAAATTAGTAATATAACAATATAATTGGAAAAAAAGTTAGAAATGCATCTAAACAGAAACACACACACAAACACACATTTTGAAAGAAAAAAAGAGAACTCTAAACTTAATTTAATACATTTAAAATAAGTAGATAGAGGCTTTAAAGATTTGTATCTTCATTATACACAATCCACACAATCTCATGTAGTTATTATTTAATCTTAATTCTTAAATATATTTGTAGGATTGTAAATGTCACTTTCAGCCAGCTTGTAGTGTAAATGTACAAATTCATAAATTCACAATTGTACTGGGATGTATTTCTTTTTAAGTACTTTACAATTAATTGACTATGATCTGTGTTCATGTTAATAAGATGTTCTGCATGGCTTCAGTGAAAATGTCACACAGACACTATAAAACAAATTCACAATTAACATCAGCAAGAAGTTCACAACTGAATGGTTTCATCAGAATAATCCTGACGTTTTATGGATATTAAAATTGTTTCATGATCCATGATGAGTGGTGAGATGTTTCGTTCTGTGTCCATCACAATTTATTTTAAAAATGATCACGTAATGAATTTCAACTCAATGTAACTTTTAACCTGGTGAACAGAATTATGGGATTGTCTTATCACAGGAGGGCGAGCGCTGTGAGAGGCTGATGAACTAGGAAGTCTTTAAATAGAGCCTTTTTGAAATGGCTTCAGTGGCATTATCGTGTTGAATATCACGGTGTATCGCATAACTGCTTATCGACATATACCTAATCATTTACGTCATGTCTATATGAGAGCAATATAAATAGAATAGCTAGGGTTTATTCCATAGCTGTGTGTGTGTGTGTGTGTGTATGTAGATATTTCTGTCTGAACTAATCAGCTCCACTCACATATGAAATCTTGGACTGATCTGACAGCACGAGTTCAGGACTGGATTATTAATTCGTTTAGTGTTGAATGAGACGTGTGACTGTATATCAGTGTAACAGTGGACCATGTGGAGTTAACTTTACATGTACAGATAGCAACATCATGAAAAAGATTTCCAAGCTCAGTGGGGTTTTTTAACTTCTTTTCCTCTTTTTTATGCTGGGAAGCTTTTTAAAACTTGAAAAGAAAAAAGTATAAATTATATAAGGGTTCTGATCTGCATTTCTTTTTTTTTTTAAACAGTCTAAAGAGTTGAAACTCAGAAATGCTGAGAGCAAAGCTCTTAAACAAATCTTTGTTTAATTTTTATGTAAAGCTAAATTAAAGTAAATAAATAAATAAATAAAAACAAATAAGAGATATTTAATCATCTTGAGACGAAGATACCAAAAACATATTAGTATTAGGAAATTATTATTATTTCGTTCCAACTCTAGTTTTGATTTGAAAATGTAATTTGTAGATTTAGTTTATACAGTATGTAGTTGAAATTGAGATGATCTATCTATCTATCTATCTATCTATCTATCTGTCTGTTTCAGGGCTGTCCTGTTTGACAGCAGTTTTGTTACTACATAAGTGTTAGAAAAACAATTTTCTTTATCGATCAAATGTACTTGGAAAGATGCATGAAGCTGTTTCAGATTCCACTGATGTTTTTTTTTTATTTACTATAGAGTCTGATCAACAACCTGAGAGAGAGAGAGAGAGAGAGAGAGAGAGAGAAACTCATCCCTCCTCTTTTTCTTAGCAGCCTATTGAATTCCTGCACCAGTCTCACATCAAACACTTTTTTTCCTGATTAACTGCACAATCAGATCCCTTCAGATGAAGGGAGGAAAAGAGGGACGGGGGAATGTGGGCCCTTTCCCACCAGACAATACCATTATTTCAGCTCCCTTGGCCAGGAATGCCAGATTTCACAGCCCACTACCCTCCTCCAGCTGTCAGTCAGAGCACAATGCGGGGGTTCAGGCACCACCCTCTTTCCTTCGGCCCACCCTGAAGCTCCACAAGCCCCTGCTCGAGTGGCCCAGACTGCACCCTCCACTGTGCTCCCTTTAACCACACAGCCACACTGGCAATCAGCGCACAGAGAAATGTGTAACTGTGCTACGGATTCATCACGGCTCGTCTGCTTGGGAAGAGTGGTGTGATGATATTAATAAAAAATATTATTATTATAAAAAATATTCAGATTTTAGTGCTTGTTTGGTGATGAGTGGTTTATTTTGTTCTTTTTGTCTGGAACAATATATCAGTATAATAAGCACATTTGATGTTTTAACTTAAATTGTTTTTAGAATTGGAAAAATTATCTGGGGTTAACACACACACACACACACACACACAAAGAAAGACATTAGATTCATTATCAGTTTTATGTACCAGTGTACCAATTTAAAATGTAATTATATATAATTTGTATATTTTTAATTATTTGAGTATAACAAGTAAAAATAAATAAAATTAATGGAATAATAGAATAATTTTTTTAAAACAATTTTTAAATTGCAGGATGTCCAGGTGGAAAGCAGTCTTCAGTAATCTGTTTATGTTCTGAATCATAGTACTGAATCATGTTTATGAAGAAATTGTAATTATAATAGAATTATATTTAGTGTATGAACAACCTCTTAACAAACTAATTTCGTTTACATTTAGTGTATAAAACTGAGCAAACGAACCTTATCCCGACTTTATAATGACAGTTATAACAATGCCCATAAATAGTAGAATGTGTTTGCTCTGGACCGGAAGTCAAGTCACACCGTCGATATGGCCGCTGTTCAGAAAAAAACAAAAAAAAATTTGTGAATGAAACACTCGGCAGCGTATGTGTCGTCCAATTAAAGTGCGCAGTGGCGCTTGTCGGGTCACGTGACTCATTCCTGGAACGCCGAGGAGATGAGACTCTAGCCAATGGGGTCGTCGGGTGGTGAAGACTAGCGCAAGAAATGACCAATGGGCGCGCGGCATGCAAATTAGGAATTCACTCGGGCAGGGATCTGAATGTCAACTAGTCAAAGATGGAGTCTTAACGTTTTTTGGGAAAGGCCGTGAAGCGCGCGCAGAGAGTGAGAGAGAGATTTTACTCCATTTGTGTTTTTAACTTGTTTTCCGACTCGACCCGTGTGGAGAAGATTATTTAATGAAAATATGGAAAGGCTTGTTTTATTTATATAATGTAAATGCGGCTGAGAAAAGAGGAACAAACAGGCCTAGAGACGCTCGAGGGGTTTTACACCTTCTGGTCAACTTTTCTTCTTCTTCTTCTTCTTCTTCTTCTTCGTTTTCTCCCGTTGACAGGGAGGCTGTGTCCTAAATCACACCCTTATCTAAGAGCAGTTTTAGGGGGACTGGGTGAACCCAGTGGTCAGCAGGGTTTAGTCGGTGGTCTCGGGGCTGCTCACGGTTCTCCTTCGGCGTCGTTTCTCTTTAGTCCGGAAGTGTTCGGTTTCGGACGGAGCCGCGGTCGTGTCCCTCCCTAGTTAGGCAGCCTACCATTCATGACAGTGTTTAGGAGGGTGTGGGAGGGAGGGAGGATTCACTTGGCCCTATTTGTGCGAGCACGGTACACGTTTTTGGAGCGGGAATGGCGGGACCATGCTTCAAACCTTCGGTACGAACCAAAACTGCTCGAAAAAGCTGTCAGTGAGGCATGCATGGATTTAAAAAAGCTAATCCTTTCCTCTGAAGCGTGTTGCATGTCAAAAAAACAAAAAACCAAAACCGAGGGGACGAAAAAACGGTGTATTTGTAGATGTGTTGTGATCAGGTAAGGCTTTATCTCTAAAATAATATTCTCAACATGTTTAAGATTTGATATTGCCTTAGCCAGACAGAAAGAAATTTAATTTGTCTTAAAAAAATTCTTAAAGTATAATACTCATGAGCTAATATTATTAGCTTATATGCATGGACTTTTCTAAATCTAAAAATTTCAGTTGCTAAAATTAATGCATTTTATTTGTCTAATCCAAAAACTTCACCATCTAATTAATTACAGAGCACAAACAACCTCAGGTCATTCATTAGTCCATGCAAATTAAAAATAAAAAAAAAACCCTACTGCAGATTAAAAGCTTTTCATTGCAACCCATACATGAATGAAATGCATTCATTTCATTTAAATATACTCCATAACCTACAAAGTAAAAAAAAAAAGATAAAAACAACCCTTTCATACAGAGTTGATTACACTGTAATTACTGATGTAATCCTTTCAAACACTGTGACACCTTCAAGTTTTGAATTTTATTCACTGGTTTATTTGATGTTAAATGCATATTTTAAAGTCACTGAAGTTTTTTGGAGGAGAAACGAGGATGTGAAAGTGTTGCCCAACTCTCTAAAATTAACCACAGACGTTGTAAGTAGTTTTCAAGGCTCGTGTTGGTGGACAGATCATCTTCTGGAGTTTCTAATGAAAAACATCAACAAGAATTACATAATTTTAGATTTTTGGGAGTTGATGGTTTGATGAGGAGAAGAGCATACACGAAGGGTATGCTGTACAATTTAAAGGTTTAATTCTATAATAAGGTTTATTATTATAATAATAATTATTCTAATAAAAATAATAATGTAGATGCTTATTCCGCGTGCGTGGTCTGTTTATAAGGAAGTGTGCACGCTTTTACACTTAAGTTTTATTTGCATGTCATATGTATTGAGTTGAAATATGTTATAACGTTACAGCACTCGTGTTTGTGCCTCTCGACTCCTCCTCCTCCTCCTCCTCCTCCTCCTCCTCGGAGTTGCTCAGGAATGTAAACCGCTGTGAGTCCATTGGCTCGCGACAGCACGGAGTTACAGGATTGGCTGGAGAAACGGCGGGGGCCCCGAAGCACGAGCCCTATCTTCGTCCGTTGCCCTTTTTCTGTTGTACTACTGTGAGCGTCCAGAAGAGCAGTGCAATATTAAAAGGGCATTGGCTGGAAGATCAGAGACCTCCAAGTCCTCCATATTGCCGTGACCTTTCACCTCTGTGTGCTCCGACACGCTCGAGCATGTGAAGTACAGTGAGGGACCGGAGGAGGAGGGGTAGATATGGGGGTAGATATGGGGGTAGATATGAGGGGAGGAGGAACACCTGTCAGGTCACGAGCTCTGACGCTCTCAAGCCTTGTGCTTCTGCTTATACTGTTTATTTCTTTCATAACATTAACAAGTTTGCTAAATTAAAAGTTTCTGAATTGAATATTGAATACAGCTTTAGCATCTGAAGTACTGAGAGATGACCAGAGTTTAATCTTAACTCATTTAATTTATCATCATGAGTGAATCGAAACTCTTCATTCATTTATTTATCCTCATTTGAATATCGAGTGCTTGATTGGGTGAAAATGATTTTTAAAAAGTTGTTAAAGTTTACTGGAGTTTAATCTTTAATCTTTAATTTATAATCTATAATCTGCAGAGTGGATTTGACACTAAAGATAAAATGTTTAATTGATTTAAATTGATTAATGTACCAAAACTTTTGAATAATGTATCATTTGAATATTGAGTGCTTGATTGGGAGAAAAGCACAAAACTCTGTAAAGTTTAATGAAGTTGAGATTAAACTTTTATTTATTTTATAATCTGTAAAGTGGACTTGACACAAAAGGGAAAACTTTTACACCAAATGGATTAGTGTTCCTTAGATTTTGACTCTTTGATTTAATATATTTTTTTTTTTCAGCATTTGAATATTGAATGCTTGTTTGGGTGAAAAGCACAAAACTGTTTAAAGTTTGCTGGAGTTTAATCTTAACTTGTTTAATTTACAATTTATAATTTATAAAGTCGACAAAGGACAAGAGAAAAAAACATTTATACCCAGTGGATTAGTGTGCCTAAGCTTTTAATTTGTTTATTTATCATCATTTGAATATTGAATGCTGGACTGGGTGAAAATGATTAAAGTTCTAAAGTTTGCCGGAGTTTCAACTTAACTTTATTTAATTTGTTATTTATAATCTACAAAGTGGATTTGACACAAAAGAAAAATACCTTTATCCCCATTTGATCAGTGTACCTAAACTTAATTTAATGATTTGTTGCTGTCTGAATATTGAATGCATGTTTGGGTGAAAAGTGCAAAACTTCTCCAAGTTCACTGGAGTTTAATCTTAATTTACTTTAAATTCTAGTCTAATCTATAAAGTGGATTTGACACTAAAGGAAAAACTTTTATACTCAGTTGATTCAAAAGCTTAGGTGAACTATATAATCATTTAATTATTATTTTTTTCTATCTGAATGTTGAGTGCTTGATGAAAGTTTAATGGAGTTTAATCTTAATCTTTAATTCATTTCTAATCTGTAATACAAAATGGACTTGACAGAAAAGTTTTTATACCAAAATGATTAGTGTACCAAAGATTTTAAATTGGTTAATTCACCTATTTATTTATTTATTTATTTACTTGAATAGTAAATGCTTGCTTGGGTGAATAGCGTGAAACTCCTCAAAGTTTCATCTTAATTTAATTTATAATCTACAGTCTATAATATGGACTTTACACAAAGCTCTCATACTGAGTGGATTACAGCGAACCTAAGCTTTTGATTCATTTATTTATTCATTTATTTTAAAGGATTTGAATACTGAGTGCTTGTTTGGGTGAAAAGCACAAAATCTTAATCTTATCTCATATAATCTATAATCTGTAAAGTGGACTGGACACTAAAGAAAAAAAACATTTATACCTAATTGATGACAGTATTGCTAATCTTTGGGCACGCTGTATTAACTGTATTTTCAAATTATTGACACTTAAAAAAAAAAAAGTTTTATTTCATTGAACCTTCTTATTTTTGTTAGAAGCACATCGCAGCATTTTTTGGAGACTGAAATGAGGACGTGAAAGTGTTGTGAAACTTGACTGGAGTTTAAACTTAATCTCAATTTCTCTGTAATTTATCTTAATTTATCTGTAATCGTAATCTGTAATCTGTAAAGTGGACACGACTCAAAAGGAAAAGCTTTCATATCACACTGATTACAGCGTCGTTCCTTCATTTTTGTATTTATTTTTTGTGATTTGAATATCGAATGCTTTGCTTGCATGAAAAGCACAAAGCTCCTCAAAGGTTACTGGAGTTGAATCTAAATTTAGATCCACATTTATGCTGAATACTTGCTACATTTTTCAATATCGTGACTTTAAGACCATTGCACTGTTGAAGAAGCCACCAGTGTTGAAAAGCTACGAGTACGAAGATGTTTGTTTTGTAAGATGTTTTACAAATCAAACTTTACTTACTAATATTTAAGAAGAAAACAGAAAGAACAGGGTTTTTTATTTTTAAAAAAAAAGCAATTTAAAATATAATATTGGAATAACCAGATTGTTTACAGTCACCTGCTTGTTGTGATAGTATGATGCTGGTGTTTTTTTGTTTTTTTTCCCCACCACAATATTAGCATGTATTAAGATTAAGATTTTTTTTCTTTACACTCTACTGATTCACTTGACTTGTGTGAGATCACTGTGTTGCATTCCTGTTTTTTCGTGTGTGTGTGTACATACTTGTGTGCTGAATCAAGCATCTATCTGTGTGTTGGAAGAAAAAAAAAACACAAACCTGTAGTCACAGAAGAAAATTGGGAAGTGTGCCCGGGGAAGATGGCCGTCCTCCCATGTGCACGTGCTGATGTGCTGAGGTCAGCTGCTCTGACGATGTTGCACTACTGTACCATCCATTCTAGCAGTGCAATAGTATTGTCATAGCATTTAACCTCCGGCCGCGTTCAGCTGACGACCTGCGGGACGTTTAATAGCAGAGCCGTGGCGCTTTTCTTGTACTGTGCTTTTGTGAATTAATAAAGGTGTTCCATTTTAATTCGAGTATCTGCATTTTTTTTTTTTAAGGGTGGACAAGGAATGTGCTGATGATCTGTAATGCGATCTATCAAGATGTGTTAAACAGTGTTATCAGTAACATTTTGGGAGGAAAAATCTGTTTAGGGAGAGTTTTATGATTCTGTAATTCTGTTCACCATAGTGATTCATTGGATGAACGATTTTTTTTAAATTGTGGGAAAAATTGGAGCTCCTTGTGATTTATTTTGTGAAATGTTGCTCGGTTATGTGGTGATCTCATGGGTCATGTGATGACGCCTGCTGTTGAAGGTAAACCCCGAGAAGAGCAGAGGTAGGTGTGTGTGTGTGTGTGTGTGTGTGTGTGTGTGAGAGAGAGAGATCCTGTTGTGTTGTGGTGGGAAGGGTGAGTGTTTTCAGAGGAATGTGGTTAGAGAAGTCCACTTGTGTGAGGCGATGGGGGAGGGGATGAGGACGCGGCCCGGCCCGGGACTGCCAAATGCCTCTCTCTGCATCGCTGACTGCCTCCATGTGCTCCAGTCTGCTTAAACTATATGCCCTGAAGAGAGAGAGAGAGAGAGAGTGTGAGTGTGAGTGTGTGTGTGAGAAAGTGCTAGAGGTGCTGTAACTATAAAACAGTGTGCCAGGTCTGTACATGCCCTGTCCCTTAACTGTGGGAAGTTTAGGTTTTGATGAAATGTAGATGACTGAAGCATCTTGTATCGTTCATTTTATCGTCTGGAGAAGAAAGCTAGTGGTTAGTGATTTTTGTCCTGCATGCAATTTATCAAAACAACCCCATGAATCTGTGATGAATCAAAGGCATTTTGATAATGATCATAACACAAAAATAATCTAAAACCTCTGACAAAATATCATGGTTTCTTTGTTAATATTGTGATCACAAGTAAATTATTAGGCACTAATAATTTTTATTATTATTAATATTATTAAAAATGATGTGCTGCCCTGTTATAAGATATTCTGTATTACTCATGGACTAAGCCTGCTTGCATGCATATTTGTTTTTACTGATGTGCATTTAAAAAAAAAAAAAAAAAAGAAAGGCGTGGTTTGGTAGGAACGTCGTTCTGCAGCATGCTGTCAGATTCTTAGACAGCTTCGGACTGCATCCTTCCACTTTTTTGATGATCTAATATCTATGAATCTCTATATCTATTGCAAATGAGTTGAAGTAAAACACAAGAAAACACAAACCCTCACCATAACTGAAAACATAGTGTACAGCTGGACATAAAATTTTTTTTTTATTATTACTTTTTATTTATTTATTTAAAAGAGTATTTCAGTGTTATGAATTTTGCGTTTGAACTTATACTGACTTGCAAAGTGTCTCATTTGCATATTAGGTCATGTGACTCTTTAAGGTTACATAGCAGAGTTATTATGTGACTTCACATTTTTTTGCAAAAACATTTTCAACAAACGCCGTCAATCTGGAGAAAATAATCAAGTATTCCAGAGATGGCGTCTGAAGCAGACTAGAATTTGGAGAAAATACTTTATAGATAAATGTTCTTCAAATTAAGATTTACAAAGCAAATCTGTGTGTGTTCAGCGTTATTGTCCCAGGGTAAAGCTGACCTTTCCATAGCTGTGGATATAATTATTATTATGGGAATGTATTCACACAAGGGTGAGTCAAATGAAAACCTTTTTTTTAGGTTTTTTTTTTTTTTAGTTTGAACTGTTTATTGCAAAAATGTGTCACAAAAGTGTATGAGGAGGAGAACAATGGGCCAGTAGTACATTTTTACTGTCTCTCTAATTCATGTTGCAGGTTGAAGGTTTTCGTTTGACTCACCCTCATCATTCAAAAACAGAAAAAAAAAAAAATTCTGCTGAAATTGTGGAACTGAAATTCACAAATTCTTTACTATCCTGAAAGCTGTTTAGAAGATCAGCGCATTTTGTTCGCCGTGTAAATGTGAACAGGATTGTAGCACAGCGAGGTTACAGAATATGTTTCAGGTTAAATGTTAACTCGGTTTATCTATAGGACTGAAGGGAGGGTGGGAAAGAGCGGAGGGGAGGGAACGCAGCACCCTCGGCCACTTTGGGAAAGAATGCAGCTTGTTGGGGCGTGTTTGAAATGGCTGCTGGGAAATTGTGGAATGTGAGGAATGGACGATGGTGTGTGTGTGTGTGTGTGTGTGTGTGTAAGAAGCTGTTGGGTAGGGCACTTTATCAAACACACTGATAATGGTGATACTGATAAGCGGCCTGATATAATGTCCATTTAATGTCACAGTGCACGTGTGAAAGTGTTGCGTTTCAGAAAATAATCTCCAAATAATCAGACATTTCAGCAAAATTGGCAATTAAGATTGCTCCTCTATGTTTTCTTCTTTTACGTCTTGGCACTATTTAGCACTTTCTGAGGTTCATTTACAGTTTGATATTTTTATATTTCCTAGATCTAAAACACCCAAAAATATATTTTTAGGCCCAGTGTCATCCTCTTGGCTTTTTAATCTTACAGCAGAATTGCATAAAAAAAACCTAGTTCTTTTCTTTTCATGCACTGCTGCTACAGGTAAATAAAATACGTTAGACTTTTATTTTAAAATCTTGTGTATGTAAAAAATTTTTAAGTGCTGCTCAATTAGCAAAATATAAATACGGGAAAAAAACAGGACATAGAATGAAAGTGTGCAAGAAGACGAAAATAATGTAAACATTTACATATGTTTTTCATTAATTATGCAGCATGATCACATCATACCATAATAAATGTAAATAAGTAAATAGTAAATTATTACTGCAGGTTCATGTAAATTCATTAGAATTTAGTTCCTGATCTCATATAAACTCAGTCAATGGGTTTCTATAAACACAAAAACAAAGTTGAGACTAAAAGTAAAACTTGCATCATAATACAAGCACATAAATAAAATAGATTTTAAAATAATGATGAAAGAGGCAACAGAATATAAGCGACTGTAAGTGGACAGGTTGGGGGGGAAACGTGCGAGACCTCAACAGTAATATACATTTTTATCACTTTAATAAATTCTACTGCATTGTAGTAATATCAGATATATTCATTAATATCTAATTTTGTCTATAGATTTGTCTCGTTTCTAATATTGTAAACTTGATTGGACTAAACTACTAGAACACATATAACAGCAAATACAGGTTATGTTTATAATTTTGCCCCTTTGGCTCATAACATTCAATTAAGTGTAAAAATTAATGTAAAAATAAATACATAAGATTTGTGTGTCCTAACATCTTTTTGTTCTAACATTGGTGTAGTGATAATATTAAAACTTTGAGCCTCATAACGTTTTATTTTTCATATATCTTATTTTTAAGTTAATTTTTAACACAAGTAGCCTCTGCTGATAGAGCCTGCAAATATGCATTGAAATATATATATTTTAAAAAAATAGAAACGATGTGCCATGTGAAATAAATCCAATAGGATCAAAACACATTTTTATTAAACTCTGGATAGTGCAATAACACAATTTTTCAGAAATAAAACTCTTTAACAGGGAACATAGGCGGTAAAAACACACAAATGAGTTGCTTTCAATAAAGTCGTAACATTGTTTTAATACATAAGATTATATGATACATGAAATGATACACTTCTAAACATGAAAAAATCCTGAGACTCTTCTTTATAATAATAATAATAATAATAATAATAATAATAATAGTTCATTTCTGTAATGCCTTTCAAAGACCTGTGGTCACGTCACAAGCAATGGATCAAGAAGTAGACAGGTTTTGCTGATTACAGACCATAAAAGGTGTAACTTTAGGAATGTGGGTGTGTCTTTGAATCTGTATATGTAGTTAAGAGCAGCTGTGGGTGGGTGTGTCTTAAAGGCTTAAATCTTATATATATATATATATATATATATATATATATATATATATATATAAAATACACCTTTTCTGAGAGGACTTTTCAGTCCTATTTATAAATGTGCTAAAAAAAAAAAAAAAAAAGCTAAATCTACACCTCTAACGCTAGCTCAGTTAACAAGAAAATCTCTTTGAGTGCAGTTATAAAACTATGCTTATTGATGGGTGTGTCTTTGAGTTAACATATAGTCTCAAAGACACGCCTACCGCTTATCTGTGGTCTGCATGCAGATGAGTAAATCTCAGTGTTCTTAAAGCAGGGGTTCATAAACGCCCCACACACTGCACAGTTCAGTGTGTTTCCTGCTCTCACACACCTTATTCACCTAATAACACCCTGAACCTGAGATAAGTGCTCATCCTCCATCCTCGATACGAAGAATGTTGTGTTAAAGGTGACTACTGGATGAAATATACTATATATAATGGGAATATTATAATTATGATATCTTATGACCCCTTTGCTGAAGTGTTGACAAAGATCATTGTGTGTTATTGACATCAAACTGATTTGTGTTTGTCGAATCATCGCACAGAAATCGTCTACGATCAATCAGGGTGATCACAGCACAGAGTAAAAATACATGACTACCACAAATGGAGACACATTCATTAATACATTACATGTACTTTTCTTTGTCACTACGGTGGTACCATCATCTTGTGTACCTTTTAATATATGTCTTTCACCTGTTGTACCTTTAAAAATGATTTAAGGTACATTAATGGGATGTAATGCTTTAAAGGTGCTATACATGCACCTTTGTTTCGAAAAGATACATGCTAAGGGTACAAAGGGGTACGCGTAATGGTATCACTCCAGCGACAAGGAATAATACCCTTTTTTCATGAGAGTGCATTTTGTTCAGAAGGACAAGACCTAATCACAGAACATGGCACTTTACCACAAGCTAAATCCGCAATGGTGTTGTCTTTACTAAGGTTTATTACAAAGAGAGAAGTCTACATTCATAAAGGGTTGTGATTACGAAAAGATTCGACATGAACATGTATGTGTGATACATTTGTGCTTTTCACGTACGCAAATCTGACATTTCTGTCAATCTGCCTTTATACTGTCTGTATAAACAACTGAACAGCAGCATGCTAGCTTGCTAAATCTCCAGCTTCAGTCATCAGCTAGCTAACGCTCTGCATTCACATTTCCCTAGCAACTGTGTTGTAACAACTTTAACCATTTGAATTGTGAGCTAATCATGTCTTCATTTCGCTATGTTGAAAAAAAAATTCACAAGCTCCATTTGGACATGCTATAAGAACTGAATATTAGCATTTGATGTATATTGTAACAGACTGTAACTGAGAGTGCGTTCACGCCATGTCACAATGACAATATGTCTTCTTGGACGTGATAAATAATAGTTTCTATGGCAACACACACCACGGCACAATATATATGGTTAACCAAATTTAAGCTAGATGGATAAACTACACTATTCTGTTTTTTCTATTCTAATCCGCTATTGTTTCTATAGCAACAATGATATAGTGAAGTTTACTGTTAGAGGATGTTTAACATTCACTGAAGGAGTCTCCAGTGTCAGTGCTTTGTAACAGTGCTTTGTAACAGTCAGTAGGTTTTCTATCACAAAGACTGAGGTGTTTGTGCTTTCAGGTTTTTCTCGGTAACTGTTTATAGCTGCTATAACAGGAACTAACTTGTCTCACGGACGTTCCGTAACATTAAAATGTAACTCTAAACATAAAAAAAAAAAAAAAGCAAAAATGTCATTCATTAATAAATAAAAAAAAATTGTTAGCACTGTAAATCACTGTGCTGTTATATGAAAATAATCCAATTTTGACATAAAATGAATCATGTGACATTTTAAATGCTTTGCTCATCAAAAGGTTCAAATCTTCACATTCAAGCAGACAAATTACTGTACATAAATCATTTAAAGAGCTCCAAGGAATAGTTCATCCCTCGACAGAGCTCATCATTACTAATGTCCAACAGTGGCCAGTTACAACAGCGGTATTTAACTGCTAATACATTCATTTCTAATAGGTTTAATTAGTATTTTTGTGTAAAGTATTCCTATAAGGTGAGAAGGTGCAGTTTATTGCGTGGCTTCTCTGGGTTTAACAGTCAAATCTAAGCCAACTGAAAAATTCAATGTACAGGCATTCAAATGAAAACACTGCCGCTCACGTCTCCACAGTTACGGCTGCGTTCTCCTGTTCTGTTCACAGTTCTCCAGCCCACAGCTCTCACCTTCACACTGACACCGCCTCTGTTCAGGCAGAAAAATAGCAGATTAATATAGAACTGGGACAGAGAATTTAATCTAAAGCATAGAATCCGGATTTGACAAATTATCTGGTTTGTTATTTGTAATAAATTCAAGAGAATAATCTCTAAATCATGAATTCCACCTGCTGAATTGTCATGACTTCAAAATGCTGCACTTGTTAAGGTTGTTAGTTAATAATTCTATTTGCAGTAATTTGCAGTTCTATTTGCAGTGAGGTAAATTCAGTGTATCCCACCTTGATGGATGTGTTTCGGAGGATGGCTGAGAGATCTGGGACAGACAGGTCTTTGGTGTGAGGGTCCACAGCCGACTCATGGGGCATCTGAAAGAGCAGATCATACTCAATCATAAATCTCGCTCTAAACTTTTTTATGATGAAATATTTTTGAGGTGGTTGTGAGGCATTCTTTTGTGAAGCAAGGCCTGAACTTTGGTTTTTGAGCACTTGACAGGCAGGTGTTATTGTGTCATAAAATGTAAGAGCCAATCACGGCCAATATGCAAATGCAGCAGCAGTTTGCCGGGAAAGGAGACTGGGTACATGTACGTGTGAAAGGGTTTGTTATTATACAGATTTTATTTCACAGATTTTGTGTTTTCAGATAAAAGTGTAAGTGTACACTATATGGCCAAAAGTATGTGTACACCTGACCATCGCACCCATAGTTCTTCCCCAAACTGTTGCCACAAAGTTGAACACACACGATTGTATAGAATGTCTCTGTGTGCTGTAGCATTACAATTTCCCTTCACTGGAACTAAGAGGCCCAAACCTGTTCCAGCATGACAATGCCCCTGTGCACAAAGCAAGCTCCATGAAGACATGGTGTGTTAAGGTTGGAGTGGAAGAACTCGAGTGTCCTGCACAGAGCCCTGATCTCAACCCCACTGAACACCCTTGGGATGAACTGGAACACCGACTGCTCCTCAACCAACATCAGTGCCTGACCTCACTACTGCTCTAGTAGCTGAATGAGCACAAATCCACACAGCCACGCTCCAAAATCTAGTGGAAAGCCTTCCCAGAGGAGTGGAGGTTATTATAACAGCAAAGGGGGAATAAATCTGGAATGGGATGTTCAACAAGCACATATGGGTGTGATGGTCAGGTGTCCACAAACTTTTGGCTGTATAGTCTGGTACTGTGTATTTTTTTTCTTTTGATTCATTTTTTAAGGACATGTAGATCAGTTTATTACTCAGATATATAATATAAACCAACAAGGTCCTCAGAACACTTTTTGGGTGACTAAAGGTGGGTGATTGGGTGAATTTTATTGATTTAATGTGATCATGATCTGAACAAAATCATTAGGACTGAATTAATTTTACTTCTTGACTGTAATTCAGAAGCTAAATATAAATATATTAGTGTTTTGAAAGTACAAGTATTTGCACTTATACACAAACAATCGGTTACAAAAAAAAAAAAAAAACAGAGAACAAAACAGAATATAAACCTGTGAGAAACATAAATCCATAAATTTTTCAATTATATTTCTCTTTATTTTTTAAACAAATTCTTTTTACATTTTGCTTTTTTTTTTTTACTGTATAATGAATGACGGTAGCTCTAGTTTGTATGTAAAACATGTTCCTCTATCATGTGAGATCTAATAAACACATTTTAGTAAAAAAAAAAAAATTGTATTAGTACTTTTGCTCTTTAATTAATGGCTTTTTCTTACCCTATTCTGTTTTGTTCTCTAAAGGTCATTATAAAGATCAAATAAAAATGGAATATATTGTGAAATGTTATATTATAAATACCAAATTATATACACTATAGTAGTGACAATGATACATTTAATAAAATGCAGTCAAAATTGGACCATATGATCTATTTGTCCATTGATCCAGACTAGAATATACTGTAACAGTGTTAGAAGATTCTTCTATTATTATTATTATTATTATGATTATTATTGATTACCAGGACGAAGGGCGCTCTGAACAGGTAGCTGAGAGGGTAGTGCAGCAGGTTGAGGCAGGACGCAGCGTAGAGATCGGCGTATCGCAGCAGCTGGCTGGCAAACAGGGTTTTTGTGGAGCCACAGCGTAGCAGACTTCCCATCTTTCCATAACACAGCTCCATCCCATATGTCACCATCTGTAAATCACACACGCACACACACACACACACACACACACAGCATCATACAGGCTGAAAATCTGAAACCATCCACACTAAACTGATCATATGAATCACATATGTGAATGATGCAGGACTCACCTTCACCTTGCTCTGGATGAGATTAACATCTGATCCACTTCCGAAGTCTGAATCCCTGGAATGACAGTGAGGAGGAGATGAGTCACTGAGTGTGCGTGTTAGACTTTTCTGCCATCTGCTGGTCAGTACATGCATCACTTCGTACTGTTATATCTGGTATGGTAGCAAACACAGTGACCAAGTCATACTCACTTATGTAGCTCAGCGAGGTAAATATCCAGCTGCCTCAGCTCCTCAAACATTCCTGCAGAGAGCATACACAGTTCCTTTTATAACTCAGTACAATCAAATACACAAATATACAATCAAATACACAATTTACATCCAAGCAGTCAGACAGACGATTTCAGTGTGATGTATGTGGTTTCTGTTTTTAGTTTTGCACTGAAGTTATGACGATACAAAAATTAAGAAGTAAGGACTAAATCAGCACACACCTGTCATTTTTTTTTCAGTTTGGAGATAGAATTGACATTAGAAGTGATTTAAAACTAGTAAAATGATAGCTAGCTACTTTAACCTCATAGTTCAGACTATAAAAAGGCTGATTTAGGTTAAGGGTAAAATTCTTCTCTGTTCCTTTAAAATGGAGTACCAGTGTCTGGGAGTTCGAATGCCAGCACTGCCAGAGAGCTACTCTACACAGTCCTAGGCTTGCATTACATTCTGGCTTAGCTGAAAGTCAATTTGGTAAAAAAAAAAAATGTTCTTATCACTGCCTCTGCCTCTCCACCTGTTTCTGTCCTGTCGGGTTTTATTTAACAACATGTCATATGATAAAAACACATCTGATCAAAACAGATTATCAGATTATACCAGCTTGGTCAGAATGTTGATTAATTTTCTATAAAAGCAGCCCCGATAAAGAAAGAAAGAAAGAAAGATAGATAGATAGATAGATAGATAGATAGATAGATAGATAGATAGTTTTATAAAGCACATTTACAACAACAGTAGTTGCCCAAAGTGCTGTATACACATAAGAATAAAATTATAAAGTAACAAAATACTAAAAATACAGACAGGGCACAATAAATAAATGTGAATGCCAAGCGATGAAACAGTAAAAATAATAATACCAATAACAAAAAGCATGCAAGCATGATATGTTTTTAGTTTTGCTTTAAAAAATGGTAACTGATGAGGCATTCCTGATATCTAGGGGTAGACTGTTCCACAGCCTTGATGTAGTAGCCTTTGTATGGTGGATGCTTCACAAAAACTGATAAAAAACAAGTTTTCTCTAAGGAGACATTTATAGAAGGAGTTTATGGAAGGAGTCTCCAGTGTCAGTGTCAGTTACAATCAGAGGTAAAGCTGTATACTTTAAGTTTTCCACCATGGGAAAGTCTTCAGGACAGAGGCCTTTGCTTCACTGTAGCATGAATTTTTTAGCATAGAAAACCTTTGTTTTGTCTTATTAACTTCAAGACAGAGAGAAAGAGACTGGTAAGGGTCTGTTATAGCTGTAAGTGATGACATGAACATTTAACAACATTACATGTAACTATAAAGAGATCAAATGTATGGTATGCTCTTTAATAAATAAAAAAAATGTAATCATGGTGGTATAAGAAAAATAAACCACTTCAGGACATGCTCTTGTTGGACATTCGGTGTGGTGACCGAACACCACCACATCACTGAACGTTTTCCTGTTGCTGCATTCCCCCAAATGTTTTATTTTTTGCTTATTAATTTAAAAGTAGTTTGGTTGTAATTAATGCAGTGCTTTCCTACCATACTAGCATTGCTAATATTAAATAAAACTAACAAGTGTGACTGTGGGAACTCTCTTTCATCTGCGGACTACGTGAGCGCTCACCATGTTTGTCCGTCCACACCTGGAGCTCCTTGGTCAGCTCAGGCACCACCAGGAAGGTTTTCCAACCCTGACGCTTCTTAGATTTCAGAATATCCCCGAATATGTGGTCTCCCACATAGAGGATCTCTTTCCCCTTCACGTCCAGCAAGTCACAGATGATATCTGAGGAACCTGACATAGGGACATCACGGGATCAAATGTAAAAACTGAACATGTGTACTGGACGACATTTTTTTAACCATTACTTGCAAAGACAGCCATGGCGTTGGAGTTTTAGCATGATCACTGGGATGCTTGAGTCATGAAGATCTGGCAACCCTGTCAGTCTCAACACTAGTAACTCAGTAAAAAAAAAGTAAAATAGTAACTCAGTAACAAACTTTTCCTACCTCCAGAGTAGACAGTGTCGTGCTGCAGGTCTCCTGTGTACGTTCCTATCTTCAGCTTCCCCGTGTTCTGATACACACATGAATTTTGTTAAATTTTCCACAGCTTCCTTTTTAACATAGCACTCAAACTGGGTCTAGAAGAGAAGTCGTACCGTGTCCACTTGTCTTAGCACCGTCCCCCCAGCAAAAAACAGCGGCTTCCTTGTGTCTACCACCACCAGGTCAAAAAACACCCGCCATGACTTTTCTGGGTACTGCAAGAAATATATACAGCCAATATTATATTCATCAAATCCATAAGGCTAATATATAAATAAGTATAATAAATAGGTGTAAAAATAATAATAATAAAAATAATATAATAAGTAGGTATAGCTATTTTTGACAATATTAGATACTGATACATTTTTACATTGAGCTGTATATTTTTCTTTTTTTTTTTAAACAGATGCTAGAAGAAAACACCTCTAGGATTAAAAAAGTTTGTTCTTCAGAATATCTAAACTACCTCAGCAGTTAGTTTTCAAGTGACTTGGCTCTTGTTTAAGACCTATTTACACATTTAATTTTAACATAACAGTGTTGATAACTGCATAATGTCCACTTTCCACTACAACTCTGATTCAGAGTTATAGTTAGTGATGTGGTGTATTTCTGTTGTTAAACTTGTACATTTCCTCCAAATTTTACTTGACAAATATCTGAAAATATACAGGACTGTGTAAAAGTCTTATGAACCTTCAGTTTTTATATAACTTTTGTGCCTACTGCATTAGTGGTTCAGTAGAAAAGAAAACTTCATTGCCAAATTTTTTTTATATAACATTACAAAGTGTGTATATTGTTGTGTAATAAATTTTATCTGTAGAGACAGAAGAACAGACCAAGGTTCTCCAAGAGGCCTGGAACAACCTACCAACCACTGTCCTTACAAAACTGCATGATAGTGTATCTAAGATAATTTATGCAGTTTTAAATGCAAAAGCTCATTATTATAACTTTCATCTTTTTACTGCTTGTTTTATTGTTTGGTGCTAATTTTGAATTGAAAATTTTTATTATTTTTGAAGGCATCTTCACCTTACAGAACTTCCTAAGACTTTTGCACAGTACTGTTCATTCAGAGCATCCATACACCACACTTTAAACCATTTTACCCATCGTTTTTAACCTAATTTATCTCTAATTTATGTCTACAGTGCTATGCAGCCGCCCCTTCCTTCCCCACCTATGCTTACTGTATATGAGCTGGGTTTTTTTTTCATTCTTCTTTGTCTGATGTAAACAATGGTATTATTCTTGCAGTGTAGTTCAATCAAAATGCTTCGAGAGAAACCTCTTTTCTACATCTGATCTGTTTGTTAGCATGAATTGATTCATCTTCAGTATACACATTATCATGGTCAAGGTCGTGGTGACGTATTTTCTTCATCTGTCCCAACAGCACATGAGTATACTCTGTGGCCTTGTCCTCGTTTTTGATATATCCCCTACATTACATTTATTTTCTGGTCAGAATGTCTGTTTAGAAAAACAGTGACAATGAGACTTTTGGGAGCTGAAAGAGTGGACTCTTTTTGGTGAGCTGATCCAAACAATCTGATTCACTGAAAAGAGACGGAATTCCCAAAACTAATTCATACAGTCTTGTTCAGATGGATACCAAATTGCTTTATGCAAAAAAAGTTTTGGTTGTCCAAGCCTCCATAGTGTTACAGTGTTCAGCTACACGATGAAGATTTGTTCATGTATATAGACTGGATGCTCATAAATATGATTGGATTAGATGAATGTAAACATGATGAAAAGTAATAAAATGTAAAAAGCATGTAGTATCAGAAGCATTCACATTGATGAAATTGTTCAAAAAAAGCGATTACCCACCTTCGAACCAGGTGGAAAATCTAACAAATACTTCATGATGGCCTGGTTAGAAAAAGAAAAAGACATGACCTTATTTATTGGGTTATGGATGTAGTAGTAAATTTCTGAGTAAGGGTGCTAATTTATATGGACAGTAAGAAGCTGATCCCAGATCAGTTTTTTCTAACTAATCCTAACCATGAGACACTTGCCTCGGTGTAGTTGTAGTCACTGTTGGTGGCCAGGAACACCTTTGCAACCTTCTTTATGTGGGTCAGCATCAGGGGAATTCGAGGCTGAATCAGACAGAGAGAGAGAGAGAGAATTCCTTAGAAATAGCCTTTAATTAAATACAATACTTTAAGGTAATCGGGAAGAATAATTAGACTAAGATTAATGGTCCATGATTCAGTGTGTCACCTATGGCAATACCAAGACCTTCAATTAACATCTACACCTCATTAAACACACTTGAGAGATCATCACTTACATCCCTGATCACATATTTTTCCAGATTCTGCAGCGTTCTCTCCTTCAGAGAGCCCTGTAGTTCAGAAAGACAGGAGAAAAATCCTTTATTTAGTCCAGTGAGTTTGAAGCACACCAGTTTTAGCAGTGTATCACAGTACAATAGCTTAAAAGAAATGAAATCTACTGTTTTGCTGTAAGTTTGTTAGCAAACCTTTATATGGTGGTACATGTTATATGTACCACCATCCTAATGTTATATTTTTTCATTTCGCCCAGCCCTACTTCCTGATGTCATTTCACATTGATCTAAATGTCTCTGTAGTTACTATTCTTATTGAAACACAGCCACTTGAGCAGTTTTTTAGCTCCTGCTTCAATACTGAAACCTGTTTCAGAGCCACATAGATATTTTCCTCTTGCCATCCTGATCCAAAATCTACGTTAACATTGGATGCTCAGGATTTTTAAACAAACCTTTAGAGCATGATAGCTAGTAATGGTTTAATTGGATCATGCAGTATTGAAAGTTTCTCCACACATTTATTCAATTTTTTCCTTTAATTCGTCACCCCAGAGTATGATCCTGCATTCAACTCGGCAGTGGGAAGTCTGAAATCGGAATGACGTCATTTTCGAGTTTGGCTCCATGGAAGCATCCAAGAAAGTGTGTGATTTGTTAGCAACAAGCTAGGCAGCTAACATTAGTGATCATGAGTTGATGATGTGAAAACAGTGAACTGTTTGGTTAATGTTATAAATTTAACCAAAGAAAATATGGCCATGTTGATTGATCTAAATTAAATACTACTATAAACTCTTTTAAAGTAGTAAATTGATCTTTTATTTACTGTTGATGGTGTGAGTGGCCATGTTGATTTGACTTCACATGCTGAAGGAGACCTTCCCGACTTTCCGAGTAGGAATTCTGAGTTGTGGGGGGCATTTTCTTAGTTGGAGGTTGTAAATGAAAAATTGTCCTTTTTTTATAGATAACAGTGTCTCGTACAGTGTCAAAAACAACATCAGTGACAAACAAGTGTGTCATGATTTATGTGTGAGGTTTGCACGATGCTAAACTGCTGTAGCTAGTAGCGCCTCTTACATGTTAGCTCCATTAACCTACATTAAGTTCCTGTGCAAAAGTACAGATAGATGCAAAAGACAGACACCAAACATGTCTTGGCAAATCGACTACATGTAGGGTAAAGGGACATTTTTTTTTACCAAATTATTCCTGTAACAACCAGAGCCATAGGCCTTGTTTCTGCCTGTACTAGGCATTAATCAGCCTGTATGTGTGCATGACTGAGAATGTGTGTGAGTGTAGTCTCACCGTGTCATGTATGTAATTCATTGCGTCTCGCACGTCCTGAAACATGCTTTTGAACGACATGAAAAGGTCACCGTGCTTAAATCCCTTCTGGCAGCTGGAGAGAGGACAGACAGACGGTTAGAGAAAGACAGTTTATGGTTCTGGATGTTGTAGAAAATCCATCCATCCATCCATCTATTTTCCGTGCCACTTATCCTACACAGGGTTGTGGGCGGAGCCTGGAGCCCATCCCAGGGAACTCAGGGCCTGGATGGGGTGCCAACCCAACACAGCGCACAATCACACACACATTCACACACTACAGACAATTTGGAAATGCCAATCAGCCTACAACGTATGTCTTTGGACTGGGGGAGGAAACCGGAGCACCCGGAGGAAACCCCCGAAACACGGAGAGAACATGGAAACTCCGCGCACACAGGGCGGAGGCAGGATTCGAACCCCCAACCCCAGAGGTGCTAACCACTAAGCCACTGTGCCCCCCTGTTGTAGAAAATGTCAAATTAAAATGCAACTTTAATTAATCCTATATATTTTTAATTGAAGTGTTAAATGATCTCTGGTAACTAATATGTTTTAGATAAATGCTGGAATTGGTCGTATCCAGTGTTTATGTGCTACTGAAGCACCTTTCACTCACTTCTCGTATCTGGTGGTGTTGGTAAAGAAGTCCACGAGGCATGCGTACAGGTACGTCTCTGTTCGGAGAAAGCATTTATACAATGAGAAGACAGACATAATTTTCTTTACAATAACTAAACATTCCTAAATGTAGTAGTCAGTTTATTCAGTACTATGGGACCAATGGGACCATCATAAGACCACTGGCTGCAATCTCATCTCACATGGTAGTGTGTGTGGTACAGGTTTAAACACTGTGTAAAACACTCGCTACATTTTATTCACACTCCTACCATGTTGTTCACCTTGTATGTGTACAATTAGATACTAAAGTTCAACTTTTTTCATTGCACAATGTGTATTAATCATCCTCTTGCATACATATGTGTCAGTTGGGTTTTTTGTTTTGTTTTGTTTTTAACTGATTTTTAGTTGATTGTTACTCAATACAGAAATAACACTAAGGTGTTTAAAAATTGCAGCGCTGTTCTAGGTGACTCACTCATACCAGCAACACACACACTACCATATCAGTGTCACTGCTGTGCTAACATCCATCACCTGAATAATATCTGCTCAGCAGTGGTCCTACTGTGCTAAGTAAATCTAATAACCTGAGCACTACGTGTACATAGTGCTCATTTCACTACATACATAAGTTTTTTGTATGCAGGTGGAAAGGCTGTTGGTACCTGAGAGGTTAAAGAGCGTGTTGAGGATGTAGAATCGCTCTGTGTCATCTCTCTGGATGAATCCGTTGGGGTAGTACTCCTGAATCTCCTGTCTGCACATACACACATGTAATAAATACACAAGCATGAATCTCACAACATATCTACACAATATTACGCCAACATGCCTGGTTCAGTCCAGCGTTTCTTCATTTCAGGCTTTTGGATTAACTGTAACGGCTGATTTGCCAGAACACCCCGCTGACTTTAGTTAGCAGGCAGCCATTTTCTCTTACTAATTTATGAGTCATCTGTAGGCTAATTCTGTTTGTACTGCTAAATAAAGTGCACTGATGACGCCATTCAAGATAAATTCACCACAGCGACCAAAATCAAGATGTTTACTAATGACTGTATATAATCCTCTGTACAGTGATGTTTACAGCTGCATTCATGTGCCAGTGTAAACAAGCCCAGAAACTGAATCTAAAATATCTCAACATCTAATCATGCATAAACCCTTCATTTTTTTTTCTTCTGACAAACCTGACACATGCAACTCTCACAAACAGAATTTATACACAAGAGCTCGCTATCAGATCCTGAAATAAGACTTAAAATTAAACCAAAAAACTCTGCATTATTATAACAGCGAATATAATAACTTTTACATTATAATTCTCACCTGTGACCAACATGATGAGACTGCAAGCTTCTAATCAGAATCATAATTAATAAATTTTCAATAAATAAATTAAATAAACACTGATTAATTAGTAAACTATTCAATAAATGCTGATTTTGTAAAAATGTTTTTTTTTTTAATTGCTTTTGGCATTTTTTAAATCAAATTAGGACTGGAAACCTTAATATCAGAATTACAGTCAATCATATTCACATTACAATCAGAAGCAAAAACTTACAAACTGGGATTGAAACCAAAAACCTACAAATTAAGGAACAGAAACATAAAGTTAGAGATTGGAGATTTACTGGCATAATTGTCAGTTGTTTTCAAATTCGGATTGGAATAAAAATCCCTTCAAATAGACTGCAACCTTCAAAACTGACAGTGGAAACAATTGACACAAATTTTACTGAAATTTTAGTGTCAATTGTTTTAAAAAAATTGAATTGGAACCAAAAAACTTCAAAGTAGAATCATAGTCAATTATTTGCCACTTGGGGCTGGAATTTTCACATTGAGATTGGAAACTAAAATGTTTTATTTGGAAGTATACTCAGTTACTTAAGATAACAACCAAACCCTTCTGATTGTAATAATAGTCATTTTCAAATTATGACTGGACCAAAAAAAAACCTTTATAGTCAATTATTTACTAAATTGGGATTGGAATTAAAAACCTTCAGATTAGAAATGTAATCAGTTATACACAATTGCTTTCAAACTGGGATTGGAACAAAAAATAAACTATTTGGAATTATATTCTATTGTTTTCAGATTGGGATTGGAACCAAAAACTTCCTAATTAGAATTATAACTGTTTGCAAATTAAAATTATAACCCAAAACCAACGTTTTTTTTTCTATCTGAAATTAAACTCAGTAACCTGAATTACAATTAGAAGAAACAACTTTCAAATTGAAATGAGAAGAATCAGCATGTGGGAATCCTTGCCTCACCATTCCTTTTATCAAACAATACACACACACACACACACACACAAACACACACATATGCTCCCGCTCTCAAATCCCAGAGCAGTTCATTGGCTCCTGCACAGAAACCCGTCTAACGTTTCCTAACATTCGGTCACGTCTGATCTGACCCGGAGAGGATTATATGATGTGAAACTGAGCAGCTGGATGATTTCAAACACCTTATGTTCAAAAAGCATTTCAGGAATCCAGTGCTCATGGTGATAATAAACCTGCTCGAGGCTTGACAACTGCTTATAGCGCTTTGTTCCAGGTTTAATGTGAGGAGATCTTTTCCACACGGCAGTATATGCTTTAACGAGGCAATAAAGAATATTTATGGAAAATATAGCACAAACAGCCACATATACGTACACACACAGAAATAAATTCACGCCAGAAATAAACTGTATGGCGCCTCTATGTTACTTCCCTGAATTGTGGATTAACACAACATGTTCTCTCTCACACTGCTCTGTGCATCACTGAACATTTAGTTTTACTTTCTTCATGTCAGGTTTTCCCATGAGCTTTTTTTTTTTTTTTTTAGCATGAGGTACAGGAGCTGTTACTCACGCCATGTTCATTCAGCACACACTCAGATCTCACTCACCCTTTCAGGTAAACAAAGCCATGTGTGCACACCAGGACGTTTCCATGCGAATCCACTTTTAGCAGATTTCCGTACGTCGTGTCATACACCAAACCTCTGTAGAACAGCAGGAAACACAAAGAACATGAACAAGAATGAAAACAGAGACAGATGAAAAACTCGATAAATAAAATACCAGGGTCTCTACTGGCACAGTTAGATCTAATCCTGCCCTAGTGAGACATTTAAAAGATGTAAAAAAAGATGTTGGTGCCAGTTTATTGGATGTCTAGATTTTGCCCAGAATAAAGGCATATACTAAACCTTCCTTGGTTTTATTTATTTATTTAAATATCATTACTCTGTTAATGTGATGATATTTAAGTCTGGTTTAGCATGGTTTAGTTGTTGTAAATACAAATTTCTGCAAAACCTCAGATTATGAATTATAATTTATAGTCAAATCAGTACACCTCTACTGGTTGTAACACCTAAATACACTCCTTCTTCACACAGGCTCCTGCACATGTTTAAGAAATGGATGATGGAGAAAGACAAAACCTAGCTGGATCCAAAAATAGATCAACCCCACCACCACCACCATCATCACCATCCACCCACTCAGCATTTTCATTCATTATTCTTACTGGTTTTTCATCAAACAGAACCAAGGCAGTGGCTAGTTTGCATAACAGCAGTTGTATATATGTGACTAAAGAGTCAAACATAACCTAACAAAGATCTCTCAGTACTCACCGTGTGGGGAACGTGGGATCGTACGTGTAGCGCAGCAGCTCGTGTGGATAGCCGATGGACACCAGTCTGTCTCTCAGCATCTCAAAACCCAGTCCTTCATATTCAGGAGATTTGTATACTGCATGGGGAGTCAGTCAGGGCAATGAAAATGCCATCTGGCACAGGCTCTTATTTCACATTTACATATTCATTCAGGAGGCAATTTTATAAAATGCAACTCAAGCTGAGCAAGTTATGGTTTTAAACTCACATCCTTTTACTAACTAGCACACATTTTTAGCTCTAAACACACCTAAGCCACTGTTTTTGGATTTTCCTCCCTTTTTGTCACCAGCCAATTCTCACCAGATCTCCCCTATCATACAACAGCTACCAATCAGGGAGGGTGAAGGCTAACATGTGCCTCCTCCAGCACATGTGAAGCCACGTATTTATTAAAAACTGCTGCTCATGCTGCATCACAGGGCAGTGTACCACACTTGGCGAAAAGCGCTATCTACCCTCTTCTGCATACTTACATGAACTCACAGAGGCTCACGACTGGCTAGTGTCACTGTGATTGACAGGGGAGAGAGAGGAAACCATCCCTCCCACCCAGTGAGCACTACCAATTTTGCTCATGGCTCCAAGGCACGGATGCCTGCGGCATTGTCGGGATTCAAACTTGCAACCTCCCAACAATAAAGCAAACACTTTTCTGTTGTGTCACTTGCTGGCTTAAGCTCGTTCCTGAGGGCTGTAAAACATCTTAGGAATTGGGACCTGCCTGATTGAAAACCCTAAAGAGTGCACTCACCAGCAAGAGTATAGTCCATGTCAAAGCCATAGCACTTTATTTTCTCCAGGTTCACACTCTTGTTAACAAACACCCTGGAATTAAAGCAGAAACAAAGGAAAAATTACTTCTGTGGACCAACATTTTTTAAAAGAATGAACCATTTGGAATAACGTTAAGCAAACTCAGAGCTTGTTGGTGTTGTTTTATTAGTGATGGGTGGTAAAGGGCAAATAAAACAAAGATATAAATGTCATAAATGACATTTTCGCAAAACTGAGCAAATTTGTATGTTTCTCAGTATATATCAAATAGTGGATGTGATTGGCTAAAATATATATGTCAGAAAAGCTAAATCAGCTAACTGACTCTACTGTGTGTTTATCTAACTAGCTAGCTAGCTGTTTTACAGAGCATTTAAAACTATGGTTTAGAAAACAACAATTCCTTTATTTTTTCTTAAATTTCCTCACAAGTCAAAGGCAACAAGACAAGATGTGGAATTTAGAGGTCAACAGGAGAGCACTGAGGCTCAATTGCTAATTTTCTTTTTAAGTAACATCAAACCAGTGCATGTTAGCAAATAAATGCTATCGTTTCCCACTGACTAGCCATGTAAACTCAGTGCCAGTACGAATACTGAAACTATTACAAAATTGTCTAAGTAAAATAGGTCATTTTGTGAACATAAAACTCTGAGAATATCTTCACACAGGCATACACCAAGGAAAACTAAAAAAAAAAAAAAAAAAA
>CM040470.1:20766021-20825309 GCA_022758105.1 Pangasianodon gigas | reverse complement strand
TCAACTTGTGGTCTGTCATTTATCGCTATAAATATTTAATGAAAAAGATTCCTCAACTGTTTACACTGATTCTGCAAAGGCTGATATTTCAGACTCGTTCTGCTCTCATTAATGTGCCTCATATCAAGACATTGCAGTCATGTGGTTCTTGTTATCAGCAACCTTGCACACGGTGACGTCATCACACTTTGCGTGAGACGAGTATTTAAGGAACTGCGTCATATAGGGAGGAGCACGTTACTTGAGGAGGTCACACACAAACAATGGCATTATTTCATCTACAGTGCATCAGTAGTCTATATGACCAACAGCATGACTGAAAATCAGAAGATGAACTCCTCAGACTGTTTTGGTATCCCACACAGAGATTCACACAGTTCTGATTAATTGCTGTTTCTCAAGATAAATTGTGTGAATTTTCTGATCTTAGCAATTACAGCATCTCTGTTAGACTGGAGACTGTAAAGATGGCAGACTCACAGCTGTGAACCGGCTCATAGCATATAGAGTTACAGTTAATATTTTACCAGACAGCTCCAGTGTCGTCAACACGGCAAACTCAATCGAGCTGCAGACCTTTGCTTGCACATACAGAGGCAAATCTATTTCTACTGTTCAGGTTCAGATCCCACATTACAACTGATGCAGAACCCAATCCAAGCACAAGGACCCAACAGTGGCTCTCTGCACTCCTGGGATTTGAACTTACAACCTTCTGGATGCCAGCAGGAAATTTTACCCACCACCGTCACTGCCAGTGTAATGAAGATGAATCACCTTCCTAGTGCCATAAACGCCATTATCAATTATTCACGGTTTTGCCAAGACGCCGTTTTGACCACCGTACACATTTGTGCTTATTATAGATACACCACACAGCTGGGTCAGAACGTCACAAAATCTCAAGCTGAGGCATGACCCAAGACAAAAAAATGGAACAGAGAATGTAGGAGAATCACATGAAAATGTCTCAACATGCATCATGTCAAAGAAAATCAATTCTCAGAGGTGAAAGGTTTACTTCCATACATTCTGAGCAAAATCAATATCCTTCTTGAATGTGCAGCTGAAAATTCGTCATATTTACACTGCATGACTGTGTAACTGTGATCACATGTTCAGCATTAAGCACACGTTACTCATTCATAAGTTTTAAAATACTAGGCATTAAAAATCCAATAAATATGAACAATAGCAAAATGAATCACATGCTATACGTTGCAGCCATTTTCTATGCATATTGTAAGCACATAATTAAACAATGACTAATAAGATTTTAGAAATATATTTATTTATATTTATATATAAACACAAATGCATTTGAAACAATGGCTTCCTCAAGGAGTCTTTTTCTTCTTAATGGCGTTTGACTTCGCACTTGATAGGCAGACTTTCTGCTGTACATAAAACTTTTACAGGTTCACAAACTAGAGAACACATTAGGGCTCTAGATAAAGCCTTTTTGTTTTCTAAAAAAAAATGTGTTCATAGTACATTTTATTTAATCATAGTTGTATTTTATAAGATGTGCAAAATCAAAACTTAATAAGAGCAAAGAAATAAAATTAACTAAATACAATCAAACAGTAAATATCAATAAAAATCAATGGTAATAAATAAATAATATAGAATAAATAATAAATAAAGATATTTTAATAGTGTGCAAAGTAAAAATAAAAGAAAATAAGTATTAAGTAAATAAAAAAAGTCCTAAAATACACTCGTGAGTGAAAAACAGTTCAGTCTAGAGCTGGAAGTGGGTTTGTTTGGGTAGGTGGAGGTTCTTGGGGAACCTTTAAAGGTTCTATGTAGAACCATACAACAGTGTTTTCCTGTAAGACAAGGTAGGACAAAGCTATGCAACTTAACTATGCAAAGAATCTTTAAGGAACCCTTTGAGAGTTAGAGTATTATTAGTATTATTAAATTATTATTATTATTATTATTATTATTATTATTATTAAATTCTATGGTATAAAGATGAGTGATTTAATCAGAGGGGGTAAATATGTTTATCTCCCCATCATTTCTCCTCTCCAGTTCTGTTAACTCACACCATGAGGTGTGCACAGACAGACAGACAGACAGACAGGTGTCTTGTCTCTTCCTCACCTGTGCTGGAGGTCTCCTTTCCCCGCGTGCACGTCCACGTTCTCGTGCTCGCCCCCGTGTCCATCCATGCTGCCGTGTGTCCGAGGTGTCTCTGTCCCCCTCAGCTCCAGCTGCACTATTTAAACTGAAGCTTCACGTTTACATCACGCCTGTCTGAGTAGTTGCAGTGCGCACGAGCGTACCGCAGATCTGCGTGAGGGGCCCCCTTAGCACGCGACGTGCCCGGGCCACGCCCACTGGCACGGCGTCACGCAGAAATGAGCGTGTGTGCGGCGTGTTTAACAGGGAATCCCACCCTCCTCATCATAACACTTTGTAAGAGTGTCCTGGCCATTTCGAAGAAATAGTGATAAATTCCTAACTAGGCACGTTCACAGGGTTAATATTTACATCAATTAAAATGCCAAATAATAATAATAATAATAATAATAATAATAATAATAATAATAATAATAATATTGCAGCTTGCCATGTTACAGCAAAGTAAACAAAAATAAACGTCTCCTTACAAAAATCTCACTGTATCAAATAGTTATTTAACAACTATCCATCCATCCATCCATCCATCCAGTCTCCATACCGTTTATCCTACACAGGGTCTGAGGAGCCTGGAGCCCATCCCAGAGAACCTGGGGCACAAGGCGGGGGACACCCTGGACAGGGTGCCAACCCATTACAGGGCACAATTGCACACACACTCACACACCGTGGATGATTTAGAAATACCGATCAGCCTACAATGTATGTCTTTGGACTGGAGGAGGAAACCGGAGTACCCAGGGGAAACCCCTAAAGCACGGGGAGAACATGCAAACTCTGCACACATGGGGCGGAGGCAGGATTCGAACCCCCAACCCGGGAGGTGTGAGGTAAACGTGCTAAGCTCTAAGCCACTATGCCCAAAAATGAGTGCATTAATATAAACCTGTGATTTGAATTACAGCTGAGACTACTGTCCGAGCTGCTGCTATTGAAAATGAATCAACACCTTCTGACCAATCAGATTCAAGAATTCAGCAGCACTGTGGTATAATAATGAACTGTACGTACACTAATCACACCCTCCTTTTCATTTTCTAATAATTACCACTGCAGTGTCACTGTCGAGTTGTTATTATTTGTTGTAGTGGATGTGTACTACCAGTGCAGTAGTGACGTTGACAGTGCGTGAGAGGGGCGTGGGTGTAATTTGGGCAGAGCACGCAGTTTGCACGTGTAGATTGCGTTATCTGGAAAGCACAGCAAGTACACACGATTCTCAACCCAGCAGTCACACTCGCACCAACAACATGTTCATTAACCATGAGAGTGTCACTGCTGTGTTGAGAATGGAGCCAGTGTGTCCAGGTCCAGCTCTGTTGGTGGACAGGGGAAAGGGGATCGAGGCTAAAATTGTGCAGAATAATAATTAATTAATTAAAGTCTGTCTTGACAATGAGTTTAACTAGTAACATGCTGTAGGACTGGATTTGGGTAGCTGTGGTTTATGATTCAAATATGACTCTCCAATATAAAACTATATAGAAGTTGGGAATAAAACAAAAAAACAAAGGTCATTGCAGTCATTTTTGTTTAGCTGCCACCTAGTGGCCTTTATCGTTAACTACCAAAGTGCAATCTGCATACAGTACTTAGAATCATGAAAATTTTCTTTTCTATGAGTAGCCTATAATTATACTGTCCAGAGTTTCACATGTTCTTCACATGTCAATGTGGGTTTCCTCCCGGTTCTCCTACTTCCTCCAACCTCCCAAAAACATGCCAATAAGTGGATTGGCTACACTAAATTGTCTCTAGGTGTGAATGAGTGTGTGAACGAGTGTATGGTGCCCTGCAGAGGACTGTCCTCAATCCAGGGTGTATTCCCACCTCAGGAGGAAAGCACTTACCGACGATGAAAGACTGAAATGACTGAAATGAAATTCTTTCTGAAAGACAAGCAAAATATTTCATGTAACATTAGCTTTAACTCTTTAAAAGTGATTTGTTTAAATGAGTTTTCCAAGTTCTGCTTTAGGGTGAACACTAGGATACAAATTGAGCTGTAACACAAATACTTATCTACTAAAATACAAAAAACCCAAGAAAAATCTATGTTTGGTTGTGCTGTTGAGTTGCAGTGTCATTCTAGAAAACAAATTTTTCCAAACCAGGAATTTATTTTTCAGCTTTTCTTTAGCTAGAGCAGAACTGATTGATTAAACAGAAACATTTTAAAAAATGCACTCAAAGCATATAGTGTTTTATTGATCAGCCTTCTAAACCACCTACATACGTTTACAGTTTGTGAAATCAGTTCAGAAATCAGAGTCTGGTGCACTGTCCAATCTGCGTGTGTGCATCTTGCAGAGCTTGGAGTTTGGTCTCTGAGTGTTTTGCTTTGCTGTGCATCCTCTCGAACTCGGCGGTGATCTCCATTAGGGATTTGTTCCTCGTCTCGGGTACGTTGAACCACACGAACAAAGCGGTGGAAAAGCAGAACGCGAAGAAGATGAGGAAGCAGAAATAGTCTAAATGCTCCTGAGGGGAGAAAAAAAAAAGATTAGGAAAAAAAAAATTGTAATGCAGAACGAAGACAATAAACATAATCACTTTTTAAATTGTCTGATCAAATTACGGTTTTGTCCTAATCACAGATGTCTTGCAGTCCTTGCTATGGCCAGGAAGCAGAAATCAATTCCCTGTCACTTCTACTAACAAAGCCATACATCATGAGCTCTGGAACTGATGCTAAAAATGATCAGTCCCTCTGTGATCTCCCACGATGAGTGTTTGAATTGTTCCACTTCTTAATTCTATTATTAACGAATTTTTATACATTTTTACAATTTCACCTTCTTTAATAAGGAGAATAAGGGCGATTATTGCTATGCGACTGAAGTGGAAAGGCTTCTCTGTTATGATGCGTGCAGATCTGTGTTAAGTTGTACCAGAAATCTGACATGTATGTGGCTGTACTACTTTCAGATGTGATGATGTAGGACGTATCTGAGCTGCAGTATGATGCATGTTCCAAACTTTCTACCAGTTTTAACCCAAACCCGAGCTCTGACTGTGAATGATCCTACGTTCATACTAGAAAGCGACAGTTCATTTTCTATGTCCGTCGCCATTTTAGTGACAGAACGACATCTAAATTTTCTCATTTTAAAAAAAAAAAGAGGTTTGAATGATTGCCTGGAATGATTCCTCAGACCAATCCTATGGCACGTGTGGTCCGAAGTTCCTTCTGTTCCCCACTCACAACTTTAATTCCTACTGTTTACTGTTTGACAGACAAAATGAGGGGAAAAAAAAAAAACTTTATCCTTTGATATACGAGCTCTCATTATATGTGTATAGAGACATTACAAAGAAAAATAAAGCTTGAAAGGAAGTAGCAGAGATAGTTGGTGCCTCTGGTGAGTGCATGTAGCTAATACAGATAGCTTGCTTGACAATTTGCCAATTTGCCAACTTGCCAATTTGACACGTAACATGTAACTCAAACAATTTTCACACTGATTAGTGTGTTATGTAATTGGATACACGCTCAGAGTATATCTACAAGTCACATGAGCAACTTGTGGATTGCTAGTGTGTACATAGGGATACTGTCTCCTCTGATTCAATAATAATTTTTCTCTATTTTTAACCTGTGCACTGTATTTTTAATGACCAATCTGAGAACCACAACACATTACTGAACCAAAAAAAAAAAAGATGTAATATGGGATTGTAGTGTTTCTCTATGGAGTCATTCGGCGTGTTTGGTCAGTGTGAGAGTTTATAAACTCACCACTATGAGAGGAAACACCATTCCCACGAAGAAGAGCCCCGCCCAGTTCAGAGTGCAGGCCACAGTGAACGCTGCTGACTGAAAGGACTGGGTGAAAAGCTCACCAGGCAGGGGCGCCGTTATACAAGCTGTTTCACACAGAGATGGAGAGAGAAGAGGGTGAAAAGGGAAACACGCTAGTCATGTCTCAAAATCGCACTGTGAGTAGTGTGTTCACTCTGAGAGACTAAGTGACATGTAGTGCACTATTAATATCTATATGATGTACTAGAACCACTGAGGGCCACAATGGACACAATTCCAAATGGATTACATGCTAACGGTCATGTAAGTGCACTTAGTCCGCACCTGGTCCGCTGCAGAAGGAGATGATGAAGACGAAGATGAGCACCATGCTGCAGTACGGCATCCATGACACGTGCACCTTCAACATTAGAGTCACAGCGTGATCATTTCGTTTAACACGCAGAGAGGTGAGGTGAGGGTGAGGATAGGGTGAGGGTGAGGTGAGGTGAGGGTGAGGCGCAACTGACCTGCAGGTACAGCGTGAGTGTGAGGAGGAGCAGTGCAACAGACATGCCCACATAACCCCGAACCATCAGTAACTTCTTCCCTGTGTGCTCAATCACCAGCCCCTAAAACACACACACACACACGCACACGCACAAAACAATGGCTCCGTTTGCATTTACATTTTCATCAACAAATTTTCATCATTTGTGTCAAAGTTACATGTGATCCCTAAAACCACAGGCAGATGAGGAGCAACAGTCGATTTCACCGTTAAATTAAATTAAATTTAATTACCCTAGCCTAGCCAAGCTAACTTTGCTACAATCAACCCCAGCTCTTCGTATTTTTATTTGTATTTGACCAGCGGACAACAACATTCAACAACCAGAGAAAGAAAATTCTCCAATTCGCCTTACTCCTTGGTGATTTTCTCAACTGGAAGCTTAACACACTTCATGATTCACGTGATGCGACAATTATAACACAAGCTACAGTACTCTTTCTGAATCCTGTCACCTGCCGCACTACACACATCACCCAGGGAACGTTTTTTTTTAATCAATCAGCGTGCATGGAATACGCAGGTATGTAGAAACTCATATCACGACACAATAAAGATGCCAAATGTTTTATATGTGATGTGATTAGAAAACAGCACCACTCATATTGGCCAGTATCTTGCTGAATTTTTGTTGACATGACTTACATTTCATTAGCTACCACGTTTCAGCTTGTTCGAGGACGTTTCCGGATAACAAAATACGGGACTGGGAAACACACTGCAGCTTTTACTCGTTAATAATTTTATGATTTACACCTGAAACATGTGTGTGAGTGTGTGTATGAGTTTGAAGGCTTACAGAGATGACTGCAGTGGAGAATTCACACAACCCCGTCCCCATAGTCACATAGCGCAAGTTGTGTGCTGGGATTCCTGCTGCGCGGAACACATCAGTCGCATACAGATAAACCTGTAAAAACACAGCGCATACTGGACCTGTAGGTAACTATAATCACTGAACAGGAGTGAGATAAAATTTCTTCTTAGAATCAATTTGAATAAGCTCAATTATTATTTCAGAATGTACGCCCTGTATTATTTACGCAGATTTTCTATAACATAACATTGTCATCATGGCTGTGTGTGTGTGTGTGTAAGACTCACAGCGTTGATGCCACACAGCTGCAGTGTGATGAAGGTGGTGATGACGGTGAGTAGCTGCCAGCGGACGGAGCGGGCGAGCAGGAGCTCCAGCACGCTGTGGTTCCTCACACCCTGTAGGGCCGCACGCTCCCTCAGCATCTCTTCCACCTCTGATCTGCTGTCAGCATGAGGACCTCGCAGCCGCTGCAGAGCTACACACACACACACACACACACACACACACACACACGTAAATTTTGAAGAAGCTCAGAATTGCCTCACCACACCGCCGTAATGAAAGTAAGTGTGTGTGCGCGTGTGTGTGTGTCTCACCCTTCTCACAGGCAGATTTGTCTCCCCGGTCTAAGAGCAGGAAGCGTGGAGACTCGGGCAGGAAGTACAGAGAGACAAGTTGCAGAACAGCAGTCAAGGCACTAAAGGCCAGCAAGAAGGGCCACAATGTTTCTGTTCCCAATATCTCACTACACACACACACACACACACACACACACACCCTTAATGCTGATCTAGGACATCATTTTTGCCACATTACAATACTCTGGTGTAAGCATGTAAGCACAAGTCCCTCATGCTAATGATGCATAACAAGAAACAAACATGGCTAAGAGTAGTCATCTGTTCCGGTTAGCTGCACTACACAATTAATGTTTTGAGGTGGAATTAAAAATTTTCAAACCATTTTTCATTGCTTTGTTGTTACAAAATATCATATCCTAATATTATCAGATGGCAATATCGCCCACCTCTAGCAGGACGTTGCACAATATACCTACACACACAATACACACACAGATATATTCATACTTATCCTCAGATCACTGTGGATAGAATGACATCATCTATGGTTTTTTCTTTATACAGCCTTGGAAAATGTGTTAATAGATCATGCATGCTCTCATAGATGATGTCGCAATTGCAACCATGACGTCACATGTCTCACCCGATGCCGAGCAGCTGGCCGAAAAACTTCCCCAGTGAGACAAAGCTGCCCACAGAAGCTCCGATCATACCTCTTAAATTTTTGGGGGAGCAGTCCAGCACATACATGGTGTGGGCCGTCAGAGCCACGCCTGCAACACACACACACACACACACGCACACACATACTAAAAATTAACCTTTTAGTAAAGTTGTATGCATAAGATTCCCACCAGAATTACAAACGTTTTGCTGATTTTCTTCCTACTCATGTGTGTACCAAGTGCAATCCCATTAGCATTGCCCATAAAACTCCATAAAAGGCAAAGCTCACAGAGAGCTGAAACAATAAAATGGCGACTAAATGGTGAAAGAGCGCCCCTTAAGTCCGGCATGTGCTAAATCTTCTAGCCATTGCAGCATGTCAGCTACCATAAACGCACACTAATTATTCCTCCTTTTATAGGGTGCCATTACTTCTAATTGAATAGCTAGTCTTATTTGTCTTAATTTATAGCGTTGTTCTGAATTGTTTTCACAAAATTTTCATTAAATGCTTGTTTGTAAAATTGAAATAAGCTATTAAATCTTGTAAGATACAATCTTTTTTTCCCCCGAATTAAATGGATTTTCATGAACACCGCATTTCTTATGTACATACTCCAGCAAACCATTTACGAATAAATCCATTTGTATCCAAAATTAAATTTAAACTACAAAAATCTGAACTTTGTAACTATATTTCACATTCTGAGACATTTCTGTTCACCTTATTCCTCAAACTTTAATAAAACTCTTCTCCACTGAACACAGTTATAAGCTTGTCTTTTGTAATAAGGACATGTGTAAAGCTGTTACAAATTTGCCAAAAGAAAGAAAGAAAGATAGTCATCCGAAAACTCGCTAAGTCTTAGAAGCCCAGCGCTGCTTGACGATATTTCACACTGTCCACGTTAAAAAATATAGCACATCTTAAATATCACAATATAACCGATTATTGGAATTTTTTGCAGCGGACCTGAGTTGATGCCGTAGACGAGGCGTCCCACCATGATCATCTCGAACGAGTGTGCTGGTTTGCTCAGCACCATCAGCAAGGCTCCACAGATGGCCACCACGTTGTTCAGCATGAGGCATCTCTTCCTGATTACAGAGCAACAGGATGAGAAGCTGATTAGAAACCCGTAAACAGTAAACACAAAAATTTACAACTAGATTCGATGCAGCAGGGTTGTGGTGTTGTGCAATATTAAAACACATTATTTATTGTGCTCATGTAGTGTATAAAACAATGAGGAGGATATTCAGTTGAATTCCTAAGGCTTATAAACATGGCATATATTCAGTAATTATACACTTATATCATAAGTAGGCCTGAGAAACTGGCCACTGAGTGTAGATCAGTGGTCAATCCATCACACTTTAGCTTTTTTCCTTCTCTTAAGATCTAGTAATCCTGGTTATTAAAGAAATACCTTAACAAACTGTCTCTAGACAACATGCTTTTGTGTCTTATATCTTTGGTTTTGCACTAAAAGTAGTAACTAATGTAGCTAGTTATGGAAGTCTATCTCACCCAAAATCTTCCGCGTAAACACATGCCCAAATCTTACTTGCTTGAAATGACATTGTGAAGCTATATAAAGAAATGATTTTGTAAAAAAGCAGATAGAGTCCATGTTTACATATTTAAGTGGCAAAGTGGGGGGAAAAAACATGGACGCCTCCATGTTCATCTCAGCAGCTAACTGTGATGAGTGATGTATACTTACCACCTCAAAACAGCGAACTGTATAATCAGTGGTATAGATTGAACAAAGTGAATATACAGTATCTGAATGTTGATTGAGCTAAAGTAAATACTCATACACACAGCATAACTCATTTAAAAGTAAAGAAGAGCTACTATGTTTACTGTTGATGCTCTGAGCAGCCATGTTGGCGTCATTTGGCGTCACGTACTGAACTCGGGGTTGAGGAGACTTTCCGTGCGTTTCCAAGTAGGAATTCCGAGCTGAGGGGGGGTTTTCTTTGGATTTTTCCCTAGTCAGAGGTCGGAATGCAGAATATGAGTCATGTGAGTTAAGAGGGGAATCTGATTCAATGTAGGACTGTTATTAGGGATCATTGGCTTAGAACAGAGGCACCAAAATGATTAGGAATAGTAAAACTATCTAAAATGAAAAGGTTAGAGTTTGAAATTTCCTAGTCTAAAAAGATCACAGTTTCACGGTATGGCCATATAAAATACAAACAAGACAGTGGTAAAAAAGAAAGGAAAAATGTATTATAAAATCTTTGTACAAAGGCTCTGCATCCTTGTATATAAAACAAGAAACAAATCGGGAAAAATATTTTGTTCTTTTTTAGAACGACTTCCATAAAATCTGTATTCTGAAAAAGTCAAAGGTGTAGTAACCATCCGATCACACACCGTGACTAACTGCAAAAACCATGACACCAGAACAACCCTAATCTGCAGCCAGCCAAATCTGACACATTTTGCCTAAGATGGAGAGATCAGCACCTGATTTAATTTTGCTCCTCAGTATATAAATGCATTTATACGCCACTGCATCTCTCCTGACGTCAATCAGTTGCTCAGTGAATTACACTCTGCTCAGCAAAGTGCTGCCAAAATTTACACCTAGGCCGCATCCGAGTGGAAGAGAGATTCACAGATTAACACATCAGCTTAATTATTACTCAATCTTCCTCTCACACATGCTGTGAGATGCCTGTAACTTATCAATGCGACTGTGTCTACCCCCCACCCCATATACACACACACACACACACACACTCACCGGCTCTGAGCTTCCAGATTTATACTGCTACTATATCTTCCACATGCATTATCTGCTTGAGGAAAAAAAAATTGATGGTTGCAATGCTCATGATTCATTCTGATGTGATGGTACCTCTGATTAAAATGCTGCACCAGGAATGGTATTTCAATCATGAACCCCCACCACCATCACCCTTCAATTCCCATGACACTAAAGGTGCAGTTCAGCTAAAAATAACAGTTACCCTGAATGCAGTTCGGGCAGGAACGTGTTTGGTGTTAGCTTCTTTCGTTGTCGTTAAAGCCAGCAGTTTAGTAGTGTACAAACTGCATGTCTACTTTAACCAGAGATATGTGCGAAGAATGAACATCACAGCACATAGCTACAATTACGCAAAAACTTTCAATATGCTTCATCACCAGGGACTTTATCAGGAGAGAACATGTACTCACTTATGTCTATAGTCTGTATTAACGCGCATAATTAGCTTGTCATACTTTTAAGATAAATTACATTAGTTGCAGTTAGTTATGTTAGTTAAATTATGTTCCTGATTGTCCTTTATCTCTTAATCTAATTGTATGCATCATTTACACTCCTGCTGTCGTCTTTTTTTTTTTTTAACCAAAAAGTGATTGTAAACCTGTGTATATCCACTCTTGAGGTTGTAACGGTATATTTTTACCTGCCGTAGGTTACAGCGATGCGCCCGGCACACAGGGAGCCTAACAAACCCCCGATGCAGTACGTGGAGACAATGAAGGACCAGATAAGCGAGAGCTGCCAGTGCTCCAGAGAGAGGCCATATCTCTGCACGCATGTGCTGTTCACCTGCTCTTTAATGTACTGACAAACACAAGCAGAATGATTAATTATAGCAGCCAAATGCTGAACTACAGTCACTTTGTGCCTTTTATACAGCCTTAAAGGGGCAGTTTGTAATGTTTAGCGCCCTCTGCTGCCTGATTAATTGAAACTGCAATGGAATTGAATTTCTGATAAAAGTGGCAAAGTGGAGCAGCTTTGTTTCAATTAGGGCCGAGCTAATTTCCAATCCAGAAAAATTAAAGCCTTTTTTTCTAAGATACATTTTAAAATGCTATTATTATTACAGGTCTAAATACATGTTTAAACATTACAAATTGCACCTTTAATAGACACTTATGTGGACACAGAGACCTGACCCCAGATCAGCGCAGACCAACCAGTGTTATCAGGGTATTTAAAAATTGAAAGCATTTTAAAATAAAAAATACATTTAAAAAAAACCCAAAGTACTTTAAAAATGAAATAAAAATATATAAGAGAACAGAAAATGACAGAAGAGCACTGAACAGAGAAATTAAATATGAAATATAATAAGTATAAACAAGTAATGTAAATCCATTAAATCAATAAATACTTTAAAATTCATTTTTAGAAGAGAATGCTAATGAAAAAGGAAAAACTTAAAAAGTAGATTTGAAGGATGCTTGACCTATCTGTAACAGATCCTTGAGCTTTTCCCTTATACCACATTCAACTAAATGATAAGCACAAGCATTACATCTGTTCTTCGCTCCAAAACAGGAGCACACACTGCTACTCACGGCTGACGGTGCGGTGAGGACAGAAATGTGGAAGCCGTAATGGAACGTCCCCCCAATACCTGTGATCAAAACGACTCCAACAAGCACAGGGTTCTTCAGCTGGGCACAAACAAGAAAACACACCTGAAGCCACAGAATTCATGTTTAGGGAAAAAAGTATGGAAGTATGGAAAACCTACCAATAAACTTACCAGCGATGATAAGGGGCTCGTCATTGCACTGTGTAGTTCTCCCACGAGTCTCGTGACCCATCTGGTTTGGTCTCCTCTGTGAACAGCGAGATAATTCTAACGCAGCAAACCTGTGAATGTCTAACCGACCTTGTTGAAATGTAACTCCTCATAGACAATGGGTGAAAAATTAGGCAAGTCTGGTGTAAGAGTTGAAGATGATGAGATACAGGGAAATGAACTTTTCACCCACTTATATGTTGGCCAAGAAAACATCGACATCAATAGATCTATCAGCTAAACTATACTGTTTTTTCTTTTTTCATCAATAATTTTGCACTATTGTTTTCTAATTGCAGCATTAGAGGTGCGCATCCAGACAATAGAGAGGGATAGCAACGTAGTTTCTGTAGAGGAAAGTCTGAATGCCTTAGGCAGAGTTAGCAATCCCTCAGCTCCAGCATTAGAGCCCTCACAGCGGGGTGAATGACTCGGTGGCATAATCACAAAGCCAAGTTCGGCTCACCCACTGGAGCACCACTCCTCTCCATTTCATGTGTGCTTTCCTCGGTGAAGCACCTCCTGAGAAACCTGAAAGAGCTCTAGTTTAGCCCAAACTAAATGCATACAAAGGTCCCTTTACCTCAAAGTTAGTCATGGGCTGAGACTTGCATACATTTCAGCGGGCTCCCGAGTGGAGCAACAGAAGAATGTTCGCCCTATCATCAGGAGTTCACGAGTCCTGACAATGCCACAATCATCCAAAAGAGCAAACTTGGCTGTACTCTTTCCCCTGTCAATCACAGCAACACTAGCCAATCACAGGCATCTGTGAGCTCATGTATGAGGAAGAGGGCAGATAGTCCTTTCCTCTGAGCGTGTTATGCCCTACCCTGTGATGCAGCATGAGCATGTGACCAAACTGGGAGAAAATTGAAAACAAAAAACAACAGAAGTTAAATTTGTGTTAATAAATTTATTTACAGAATTATAAATGTACATTAAAATGTGAGAAAACATGAAAAAATGATGCACTTTGAAGGTCTTTGGGAGGATGTTCAGAAGAAGCCCACAATGCTATTACAGGTGGAACATGATTGTCTTTGGAGAGATATTTTGAAAGATTAGTTTGAGCTCAGGAGATGCTCAGGAGATACATCTGATGAGCTTTAGGAGAATTCACAGACACCAGCATGTGTTTGACCAGCAGTTCTTTCTGCACGTGTAGATCCTAAACTGTTGCATCCCTCTCTTATTAATATAAATCTGAAGCATGGACATTCACTGGTTTCCTGACGTGAGGATCACAGCAGCATGTAGCGTGTCAGACCACCTCCTCGCAGCTCCTTTAATCTCTGGCAGTGTCTCAGCATGTTCAACATACCCACAAAACGCTTATCCACCTTCAGCTGAGCCAGTTCACGCAGGTCCTCCTCCACCACAAAGAACTGACCTGATGGAGGACAGGGGTGAGAGACAAACACACAGAGACAGAGTAAACAACTGAGCAGGAAGAACAGAAAAGCCAGATGAGTAAAGAAAGATACAATTCTTTATAAAGATCAACACTTAATTTATCAACCTCACAGATCTGAAGAAGTGAGGACATCTTTTAGAGTTAGAACAGTATGTTCTCCCACGTACACCACGGTCAGACGGTCTGGAAGTGACCACACACACTTGCAAGACAATATATTGTCTACAATACACACCAGCTGCAAGACAATATATTATATTAATGCGCTTGTTCTGGTATGTTGTCGTTTCTATGGTCACAGCGAATTCACGTGGCGGACAATCCACAGAGTTTAAGTCTAATAATAAACTGATTAAAGATGATTTTGGATTTTCCTCCAATTTTTCTCCCTAATTTAGTTTTGGCAAATTCCCACCCCCCAGCCAGTTCTCCTCTATCATTCGACAGCTACCAACCGAGGAGGGTGAAGGCTAACACGTACTTCCTCTGAGACACACGAAGCCGGCAACTGCACCTTTTCAAACTGTCACGGGGCGGCGTAACACACTCGGAGGAAAGCGCTAGCCATCCTCATGCATTCCACATGCATGAGCTCACAAAGACCTACGACTGGCTAGTGTCGTTGTAATTGATAGGAGGGCGAGTATGCCCCTCCCACCCAGGGAACACTTTGCAACAGTCAGATGTAAAGCTGTAACTAAGTTTTCCAACATGGGAAATTCTTTAGAGAAAGTGACAGAGGGAGAAAATAAAAGGAATAAAAAAAAGAAAACAAGGCATGATGGAATACCACTTAGAGCTTGTTAAGGCATCAAGTGGGATTAATGACCTTTGTTACGAGATCAATTACACAATTTCACACATCTACAGTTTTTCTTTCAGAGGAAATGAAAACGCATGGTGGTTAAACAGGCCAATCTGACCCCGGACCCCACAGTGATGCAGCACAACCTGTATTAGTTTTATATAATAACGCTCATTAGACTTTAGGGGAGTCAGGTTTAGGTGATCATTAAAGGTACCTTTAGTGTCCTTGGTCTCCTGGTCTTTAAAGCGCTGATGGAGCTTACGAGCGGCGTTACTCAGGCTCTTGACAGGCTGCTGAAGGATTTTATATTTCCCAGTGACGGCCGTGTTGATGCTTTTTACAGCAGAGTTCAGCTGGTCATACGTCACGCGTCCCTTCATGTACCTGTCACAGTGTGAAGTTATCAGAAAAGTATCACTTAAAACTAAGACACAAACTCTCTGTTCTGTCTGTTTAGAGAAAATAATCAACATACTTTGCTGTATAAGTAAGAGGTGGAACAGAAGAGGCAGAGGTGAAGAACAGGTTACGAGTAGACGCTAAACATGTAATGGCGTATCTCACATAATACACTGTTACCATAGAAACAAACTTCTCATTCTGGTTAGATTTACTGCACACATCTCTGCGCTTTATACATGAAACTTCCAAGAAATTTGCTTTAGGTTATGAGTCACATCTATTTATTTATTTATTTATTTATTTATTTATTTATTTTTTGCAGCAAAGATAGTGACTCCCTCAGTACAGATTTAATTTATGAACACAATCCATCTATTCAAATATTAGACTCATTATTTACATTATTTAACTTTTCCCTGAACTTTCTATTCACACAACATACTTTGGCATTAGATTCAAGTTGATAGTATTTGTAGGCTACTTGATTTTGAGTTATTGAGGTTGTGATTTCCTTCACAGTAACAAAATTAAAAAAAAAAAAAATAGCTCTGGAGAACTCGTTTTTCACTTCTCTGTATTTTTTTGGCAGTGTTGGTTGTGTTTGGGTTTGTGCACTGCCAATAAAACAAACTTGCTGTCTCATGGTTAGTTACTTTTTTAAAACTTTCTAGTATTGATTTACTGCTTGTATCTTCCAAGTCGCCACGTGATAAACTCCAGCGTGTGTCTCCTGAGTTCTTATCACAGCAAACACACCAGCCAGGATATGTTTAGTCCTGTATTTAAATTAATTACCAAGCAGTGCTGTTTGGATTAGTGTAGGTTCAGATGCTCGTGTGAGACTCACTGTGGGATGCTGTCGAACTCCTGCACTGTGATGAACTCCATCTCTTTAATCTGGCTCCGTGGGGGCTTCTTGGGCTGTTCTTGATCCTGGGGGGCTGAATTCACTTCTACCTGCTTGCTGGGAGCCGCCGTCTGTCCTCCTCTGAGAAACAAACAGGTTACTCAATAGACCTGTATCGATATTCCACTTTTCCATCACAATATCATTCATACTAGTCATGATATTGTACACTATATGGCCAAAAGCGTACACAGATACACGTAGTGTCCCTTTAAAGAGTGTGTGATCTTACTGAGCTGTCGGCTGCCCTCCTTTGCGAGGCATGTGTGGCGGGATGTTCTCTAATAGATGCCGTGCGTTCTGCTCATCCTCCTGGAAGAACATGTCCAGGTCCTGCAGTGGAGAAGATAATGAAGCACAGGCCTGGTATAGAGTTCAAATTTTCACTATAAACAAAAGCATCAGTTATGGATAGATAATACATAAATGCACGGAGCGGTAATGTAATGTTATGTAAGCGGTAATGTTCGGTCTCTTACTGTCCTTTCTGATAAAAGTGGACGTTTGATAAGGACATTCGCTTACATGTGCCATGTTAAAAATTTATTTTAATATATTAGAATGTAACAGGGGATATTTTTAAACCTGCAGATGCTTCAGCAGGTCCCTCTGCTGAGTGACGTATCTCTCAAACCGGTCGAGAAGACCATTTATGGCATTGACATCCTGCTCGATTTTGAGCAAATATGCCCGCTTATCTGGATCTTTTGCTGAGAAAATAATAAAAGCCATTTACTAAACCATTCAAAAATAAAAAAAAAATTTGCTGATATTAAATAAATAAGAAGCATAATGAGTCATACCTACTGCTCGCAGCTCTAAGAGCCTCTTGACGAGTGAGATCTTGTCATTGATGTGCTTTGTCACCTCTTCCAGCTCACAGTGACTCATTTTTCTGAAAAGCAAAATACATACAACAGTGACTGATTAAAGCACAGCAACATGCACCCAATTTCTCTCTTACCCCAAATGTAGGGGTGTCTGTGGATTGGGAGTTTTGTATACATTAATTTAATTAGATCCTCATATTAAAACATGCACTGCGAGGTGTCTCCTGCCATACGCATGTCTCTTGAGTCTATTCTCCTTTTACTGTATTAATGGTATACAGTATACCATTGGAATCGGTATAGGTTTTCAAAGCTATTCTTTATCTTTGGCAATTTAGGAAATAATACAACATCGTTTTAGGACCTTGGTGAAAGTAAAAAAAATGAACTATTAGTCAGAAGTAAACTATTAATGTTTCAAATCAGTTGGTCTTATATGACATTACTTTTAAATATTACTAAATTTTAAAAAAAGAGTGACATGTTCGACTTTAAAAGCAGTTTGCAGGGGCATGTTTGGAATTTTAAAAGGGCATTGTTATGATTTTTTTCCAAGTAGACCTGCCAACCTTGACCTGTATCAGCATCAGTCCCTCAGGTTACTGATGAGAATTCTGATTCTTCTCAGTGAGTCAAATCAATCGGCTCACCAATAAGAGTCGACTCTTTCGGCTCCAAAATGGCTCATTGCTTTTTATTTCGAAACCGGACAGACTTTTAAATATTTAAGATTCCCTTTGCCTAGGTATGGCTGAAATTGTTTCATTTCATCTTACTCTACCTTCTAATGAACAAAAAACAGGATTACTTTACATGACATTTTATAAAATCTATGTAAATAACTGTAAAATCAGCAAGGCACGGTAAATTGATATTGACGACTGCAGTGAGAATCTCTGCCTGCTGTGTCTGTGCTTCATTAAGAAGAGTCATTTCTATTTATCCTGATAAACACCTACAAAAAAACAGCTCTCAGTGTTCCCATAAATGAGTCGGCTCTCGGTGTTCACATAAAAATGAGTCGGCTCTCGGTGTTCACATAAAAATGAGTCGGCTCTCGGTGTTCACATAAAAATGAGTCGGCTCTCTGTGTTCCCATAAAAATGAGTCGGCTCTCGACGTTCACATAAAAATGAGTCGGCTCTCGGCGTTCACATAAAAATGAGTCGGCTCTCAGTATTCCCATAAAAATGAGTCGGCTCTCGGCGTTCACATAAAAATGAGTCGGCTCTCGGCGTTCACATAAAAATGAGTCGGCTCTCTGTGTTCACATAAAAGAGAGTCGGCTCTCTGTGTTCACATAAAAGAGAGTCGGCTCTCGGCGTTCACATAAAAGAGAGTCGGCTCTCGGCGTTCACATAAAAGAGCCGAATCCAAAGAGCCGACTCATGAATCTAATCAAATTCGAATCAAGATAACATTCAGTATGTGTAATATATTTATCCTGTTGAGAAAGACTGGTCTTTCAGAACAGACATGCCGGGTTTAGGTTACTTCTACAGGCTTCTCTGGTTAGAAAAAAGTGTTTGAATCAAAATGGCTTCCAGGTAAAAAACAACAACAAAAACCAATACATTCTACATCATACCCAGTGCACATTATATACATAACCGACTGACCTACTGTACGTCACAGTGTATTCACTAACTGTTCTTCTTGACTAAAAGTGAAGAAAATGAATGTTTATTTACTGACAGGAGAAGAACTTTAAAGCTAACACTAACTACACGCTGGCTCTATGTTGTGAGGACTAACACTAAAGGTTACAGCGAATATTTCACTATCTTGGAAAAACACCGTAATATCGTTGTTATTATTAAAACGACAAATATCACTTACGTTTATTACGACTGCTCCTGGACACAAAACCTGTTATTTATGATAAATAATCTTTTATTATCTAATCCGATTCCTATACTTGTATCTGTTTACTCAGCTCGCGCCAACGTTCAAACAAGTCACAGTGGAAATAGCTTGTGATCGGGTGTAGCACTTTCGCCACGCTGAGTACGCGTTCTCCTTTCATACAACTTTTGTGTTATATTTAATAATAAAAAAAAATAACGAAGATATAATTAACATAAATCAGTGCTGCTAAGAATGCAGTCGTGGATAATTATTAAAATAGTCATTAAAATTGAAATGTTTGCCCTTGTGATCGAGTGTGACACATTCGCTACATTGAATGCACTTTTGCACTTGGATTTTTTAAAATTTATTTATTAGTAAAGTAATAAACACAGTATTGATATAGAACTGAGGTTTTGCAATACTGTTAGAGCTCCTTTTTCATTTTGTATTACTTAATAACAATTAAATGATAAAAGTTATAATTAAATTCGGATAGTATACATTAATCATTGCATGTGTAAAAATGCAAATATGTATAAAATACTTTTTGCACTTGTGATTGGATATACCACTCAAAAGATGTTTTCCCAGATATTCTTTTCTTTCACATACCAAAATGATGATGATGATGATTACTATTATTATTCGTAGTAGTAGTAGTAGTAGTAATATACAAAACCTGAGGTTGAAAAAATGCATACTGTGGTTTTACTTTTTTTTTTATTACTTAAACATTTGGCACAAACAGAAAATAAAAAGAGTACAATACTTTCTTTTCTGAAACGGAACCAGAAACCGCGGTGCATTTCCCGCAGAATGTTGGAGTTTTCCAGTATAAACGTACATGATCAGTGCATGTTTTTAACAGCAAATCAGTCATACTTATTAGTGTTACAGTACTTCAGTCAAAATGTAACAGAACACTCTCACAAACACACACTGATGATCCAGTGTATTTCTGCTTCTCAGAGTCCCAGTGAAGCTTTCAGGAGGGAGGCCATGTCATCAGGAATGGTGTCCTCGTCACCTAGATGAAGGCAGAATGTTACCTAGATGTCCACTTTTCATGAGTAAATGACATCAGCACATGGCTTTAACAGTTAAACGTGGTAAATAAACACATTCTTGTGGCAGTGTAATGACTGTATTGGTGTTGAATAGATTAATCAGTGAGCTCACCTTCCTCAGTGGCTGTCATGTCCTGCTCTAGTTTGAGTTTCCTCTGGCCGATGCGGAGCATGGCGTCCTCTATAGAGTCTTTGCTGATCAGCTTGATCACCTTAACATTCCTGCGTCAGGCAAAATACCGTTTATAATGCTTATTTATAATGACATTAACTTTGAACAAGCTATCGTTATGCAAATGACATGCTAATAGCCCCTAATAGTATTTACATATTAATAGCCACTGGTATTACAGAGTTACACTACCAAAAGTTTGGACACACTCAGAGACGGTCTTCATTTTCTACTGTTTTAGAATAATAATAGAGACATTAACATGATAAAATAACACATACGGAATTACACAGAGACCAATAGAAGTGTTAGATCAAAACTGTATTATATTCTAACAGTATGCCTGATGATGTTTTACACACTCTTGGCATTTTCTCAGCAGGATTCATGAAGAGCTTCACCCAGGAGGAGTTTCTTAAACTTCCCAAACTGGCAGAGCTCTTCACTGCTTCTCCTATATTCTAAATGAAAGCTACTCGTTTGGGGGAAACAATTGAATTTTAAGTAAAATCTATTTGTTTTAAGTAAAAACTACAGCTTCGTTCAGAAATAAATTTCTCCATGGGAATTAACTTAGAAATAAATGATAGAAATTGTCTTGGAAATAAATTTCATAAGCCAATATCAAAATATCTTTAAGACAGAGTGATGACACATGATGTCGATATTATGATGAATTTACTTTTCTGAGATATCGCAGGTACTGTCAGTTATTTTTCATACCAATTACAAACTCCGATTGGAAGTAGGTGATTAGATTGTTAAAGGTTTCATACAGATTTTTAAAAATTTTCCTCTTTTTCAGTGATAAATAATTTATTTTATTGTAATATGTTAAACATAAGTATCATTGACCACTGTAAATTCATTCATCATTATACTATCATGGTATGATATTTTATATCTTAGAAGATATTCTCTGATATTCTCTGATCTGTCCATACACAAGCTCTGACCTGGTTTGTCCGACGCGGTGACACCGGTCCTCCGCCTGCTTGTCGTTGTACGGATTGCAGTCGATGTCGTGCAGGATGACGACGTTAGCAGAGGTCAGGTTGATGCCGAGTCCTCCAGCTCTAGTGGACAGCAGGAACACAAAGATGTCCTGCTCCGTGTTGAACTGGTCGATCAGCACAATCCTGTTGGAGTGGACAGAAGAAGAGGATCATGGGATGCGTCTAAAAGTCTGGTTAAAAGTTAAGTGGTTTCATTTCATAGCTCATTGTCTGATCAAATGCTTGTCGAGCTATGAAACTTAAGTAGCTAATATTTACAGGAAGCTTGCCACTGTTTAAATCATGCTTAAATCATCATACACTTACCTCAAGTAGCATTCCCTAGTATCAGTACGTCAGGTTTGATTATTATATAATTATATAATGAATTATATCTCAAATCCGATTATGTGCTTCTGGTATGACCATTATGTATACAGCACAGAGTTAAAAATGGTTGTAACTCCATCGAGCAGCGTAATCACTTTCTTCCTCAGCACTTCCTCAGCATCAGACTCAGACTCAGGTAGTGGGCGTGGCCTAAAGTTCGAGTTTCTTAAAAATATAAGAAGTTGTATCTCTGCTTACAAATTTTAAATTTTGTCAATTTATTAAATCTGCTTTCAGCCAAATCTAAAAAAGGTGGTTGAAAAATACTTATTAAAACATTAAAACCAGTCACACTGGTACAGTGGGTAGCACTGCCACCTGAAAGCTCCAGGGTTCCTGGTACAATCCTGAGCTCAGTTTACTGACTATTTGGAGGTTCATACGTTCTCTCCGTGTCTGTGTGGGTTTCCTCAAGGTTCTGTGGTTTCCTTCCAAAAACATGCCGGTAGGTGGACTGGCTACATGTGAGAGATACGTGTAGGTGTGAATGAGTGTGTGCTTGGTGCATTGTGACGGACTGCCATCCCATTACTGGAGTGTATTCTCACCTCACACACAGTGCTGTGGGATAGACTCTGGACTCTGATCAGAATAAAGCATTACTGAAGATGAATGAAAAATGAAATATATGCCAAGTAATCACAATTCACAGCCACCCTCTTAACAAGATAGCTTTAAATGTCATCATGTACGTGCTGGCCAGAAATAGCTGTGGAGAGGGAGGAGGGAAGCAGCTGTGACATTTACTATAAGGTCTGAGGACCACAGGTATTGTTGCTTTTCCTAATACAGCCTCATTCTGCTACTTTATGACATTCATAATGTACAAATTGCAGCAGTGAGCCAAATGATGTCTTCTGAGGTGAGTGTGTGATGATATACATGTGCAGTCTGAACAACGCTGGACTGATTAGCTAAAGAAGCAAGCTTGTCTTGGTGTATTGTGTTTCGGAGCCATTTTCTGAATCGTGAAGAGACTCACCGGTCACTCATTGGTGTGGAGCCGTCCATTCGGATGTACCTGTGCTTGTGGTGTTTGAGCAGCACCTCCAGGATGTCCAGCATCATGGTGAACTGGCTGAAGAGGGCCACTCGGTGACCCTGAGGAAGACACAAGCGGTTGGGTGGTTGTGCAGGTACAGTCCTTACAGTGCTGTGGTTGCTGGGATTGAGTTAGTTTATATAGAATGATAACCACTAGATGCTAACGACCACACTGGAAGCACCCACCTGTTCTTTGAGGTCCGTCAGAAGGGGTGTGAGGAGGTAGAGCTTCCCCGAGTCCAGCAGCTGCTCTGTGGTCAGCTGATGCTCCTGTAGCGCAGGGTACTGCTGGCACAGACGATGCAGCTCGAAGTCTGACATCACCGCCATGTCCTCCTCGATCAGAGCTGGGTCTGAGTCACGGTGACTCGGCTCCTGTACAGCCACAGAGCACCAGAACAATAACAGATCAATTTAAGGAACACTACACATACATACCACATGACATATCTGTAGTGTATACATTCAGATTTTAAGCACTTAAATATCAAGTATTCAAACACAAACTTTAGAAAATTAATCTGTTAAAATGGTAACATTTTACAATTTTAAAGACTGAGTAGAAAATTTTAAAATCACATCAGCTGCTTCCAGGCAGTTTGTAATTATTCAAAAAATAATAAGATATCATGATATCCATAATATCTCCAAAAAGTGTATTATGATATAATTTATCATGATATCGATATTATAGTTCCATATCGCCCCCCCATGGTATGTACTTATTTCTGTGGTTGCTTGCTTGGATATCAGTCGCTAGACGGTGAGAATATTTATAACAGAACTGTAAAACCTGACAGCCCCATTAAGTTATGTGAACTTATTTCTTCTCTTTAACTCCATTTATCATGACAAGTTTTGGATGTTGAATTCAAGTTTCTAAGTTTTCAAAAATTAAACTTAAAGTAATCCATTGTCTTGCTTTTGAGTCTTTGTACTGAGTTGACTTTGAGTTGAAACAGAGGTTCTCTTCAAGTTGAGTTTACTCACATTTTTAAGGCAGAACTTTCATTTCTAAGTTTAACCAACTTGAAATGTCTTACAGCGAAGGGTCTTGAATTTAGTCAAAATTTGAGTAATTTTGCCCAAATTCCAAACTCATCCTCATCTAATTAAACCTTATTCTATTGGCTGATAAAGTATTTTTGCATATTTCAAGTGTTATTTGGAGAAAAAAGCTAAATCTGCCAATGGAATAAGACCATTTTAAGCTTGAAATCAGTAAATATGTCTAGAAACGGGTTTTTTATGGTCTTATATTTGTTATATAATATTAGATAACCTGTCCTTTATCATTTTTTGCAGTGCACTAATAAATTATTATTCTCATATTATTCTACTTCTATATTGAATATCATCTTATTCTATACATTAATATTCTCAGGTTAGGATGAATAATGCACGTGCACACCTTGAGCATGAGTCTGCTCATGGCAGAGAGGCGTCTGCTGGAGTAATACTGGCGGTGCAGGAGCGGGTGATTGGCCATCTTCCTCAGCTGCATCATGACATTGGTCAGTTCCCGTTCTGGATGGTGATGACAGACAGGAGTTATTCAGAGAGCTAGTATGTAAGAAATGATGGATTCATTTACTTTGTTAGAAATGCTGAGTACGTTTACTGTATTGGTAAACACTTATGCCTCAATCGTATTTAATTATGATGATCAGGATGATGATTAAGCCTGCTGTTGTCACTTCTCATTATAAGTTTTTTTCTCTAAATTGGTACAAATTACAAAGCACTTATCTGCAGAACCCCTGTAACTCCAGCTCTCCAGAGAACCGCACTCTTTTCTAATGAGGTTAATGATTTTGTGAGCACAATGTGCAGTACAAAACCTGAATATGTGGTGTTTTTCTACTACCTACACAGACTTCAGCTAAATTTCGCCCTTGCTGATGTAAAATGGGTGGGACTAATCACGGGATAAAGCTTGCATAAGCGTCTTGTTAATACAACACATGCTGTATGTTTGGTATCATATAAAGGAGTTAATATTGTACATTGTAAGAAAATACAGCTGACTGAAAAATCCTTGTGTCTTTCCACATATTTTGTAGAAACTTAAACCAATTCGCCTTCATCATCCTCCTCCTCATCATCATCATCGTCTTCCTCCAACGTACTCTCTGTGTTGCTGGAGCTCTTTAGCTTGCTGAACAGAGCGTCATAAAGCTGCTGTTGTTTCTCGCTCATGGCGCAGAACTTGATCTGCTCCTCCTTGGCAGGCAGCTGCTTCAGGACCTGGAGAGCACAACAGAGACGCTCACTAAGCCTCTTATATCACAGCAATATAGCAACGATTACATTTTTTAATTTATGGAAAGTAAGGGACATCACATCATACTTTTTATCCATTTATAGTTAATTTTGATTTTGTTATGGAATGTCCACGAAACAGGTTAGTTCCTGTCCTCACTTACATTATAGCAGATATAAACAGTTGTTTTTTCACTAGTCTCTCTTTTTTTTCCTCTCTCTTCATGTTAAGAATGAAAAAATGAAAAAAAAAAAAAATCCAGCTGGACATTTTAGTGAGAAAATGAAAACTTATAGCCACACTTACAGCTTTATCTCTGACTGCTGTAAAGCTCTGACACTGGAGACTCCTTCCATAAATGTTAAATGAACCTCTCCTTTACTGTATCAATGAGTATAAGTTTTTCTTTTTTAAATAACCTTACATTTTTTAAAATCCTTAGATTATGTGAACATCTTTCTCTGTGAAGGAGCTGTGACTATAGAAACAATAACGTTAGAATGAGCACATTAATCTAAACCTGCGATTTGCTTTGCAGCTGGAAGTACTATCAGAGCTGCTGTTATAGAAAATTTATCAACACCTTCTGACCAATCAGATTCAAGAATTCAAATTTAACAACATTAACAGCAGACATTTAACCACACAGCACACACAACATACTCAATTACTCTCCTTCATGAGCCATGAAGCATCATACATACGTTGGCATGAGCTGAATAATGTATCAGAGTTAATGTGCCACACACACACACGCACACACACTCTGCATTGGCTCACATGCACATGGCAAGCTGAGCAGTACCTCGCTTTTGATACGCCGCAGGATGAAGGGTTTCATAATGAGTTTGGCGTGAGCAATCCGGTCTTTCTCAAAGCTGCTCTGCTCCTCTGAGGATTTCTGCATACACAAGTATATGCATACAAACACACACACACACATACACACACAGAAAAAGGATGAGCTCAGCTCGGCATTGCTGTAGGATTGCATTTCCATTCCTGATCCCGCACAGCCAATCACTGCATACTTTTTTTCCCTGGTCTGAGCTGTTTAATTAAAGCTCTTTTGGGAATCAATCAGGTGTGCTGAAGCATGAAAACACTACAGCAAACCCCGATTTATAAAGGAACACAATTTAGTCTTTATCCTTTTTTTTTTTTTTTTTGACTTCTGCACTGAAGCTGGAAGGATGATGAAAGTCTAAGCATAAATACACACCCAAATCTTCACATAATCACTTCCAACCACATTGTTAAGCTACTTAAGCTGTTCAGCTACGGTGTATTTTCTGAATAAATAAAAATGAGCAACTAGCAGCGGTAGTCTGTACTTACAAATTTCAGTTTATTGTGGAACTACATTATCATCTGCATCATTTTCAGTTTTGTGGTACAATTCTGTCTATGATGTTTGATCTGTGATCGTACACGAGGCCTATGTGGCATTACAGCATTTAGTTGTAGCAGTTTTGTTGATTTTGATAAATGAGCTCTAAACCACAGTGTTCCAGGTCGGAAAAACTGGATGTGCTCTGAGGCAGAAAACCTTTTGTGTTAGTTAGAATTTCATTACTTGCTAGTTACATTAGTCTCATAGCTTCAGTGCAAATCTGCTCTGGTGAAAAAGACCATTTTAGATTTATTTTTAAACCTTGTAGACAGTCTGTGTTTAGTTTTATTGCTGATTTCATAAAAAGGGCAAACATTAAATGTGATGCATTAGGAAGGCTGTGTTAGCGCAGGGCTGCGGTTCTCAAAATGTGGTCCAAGGACCCCGGGGGTCCATGATTTTGTTACAGTGGTGGAAATCCAAAGTTGTATTTACTGTTCAGCTCTTATGGGTATTAGGCTGTTTGAGTCATCTTAAATTAAATGAGTTTAATCCAAAATTAAATAACTAAAAGACAAGTACACTCTCAGAAAAAGGATTCTTCAAGTGTTTTTAGGGATCACTGGGTAATACAGGGTTCTTAACTTCCTACAAGAGGTCTAGTCAGAATCTTCAAACATTGTAGCTCTATAAATAATGTTGAAAAACTGGAATCTAGTGACAATTTTAGTTCAGAAATTAAAAAGCTCTAGTGCTGTAATAAATAGGCAAAATTTATTATTATTATATAACAAATGACACATGACAGACCTTGCTGTTATATGAAAATAATGCACGCGGGGGGAGGGGGTGTGATAAGGCACAACGCACAAGCAGAGTGCCGCTACCCCTTCCTAAAGTGTATTATTTTCAGCACAGTCTAGAGTATGTTATTCTGCTTAAACCACAGTAATTTGCCAGCTATTACAATGTTTAATTTATTAATGAATGAAGTGTTGTGCATTTAAAAAAAACCAAAAAACATAGCTTCTCATTTTACAGAGAAACCGGAAAGTGTAAACTGCTCTGTCCTGAAGACTTTCCTGTGCTGACAAACTTTGCAAAGCATCATGACCGTTACAAAGTGCTTACAACTGAGACACCTTCCGTTAAATAAATGGCCCTTAACAAAAAAAGTTTTTAAATCCGTTTGTTATTACTCTTAGTTTATGTGGATCGTCCGCCGTACAAGTCCCTGTGTTGTTACTATAGAAACAATAACGTATTAGAACAACTGCATTAATATTAACCCACGTTACAGGCGGAACAGCTGTCCGATGCTGTTATATAGAAATAATGCAACCTTCTGACCAATCAGATTCAAGCATTCTACCACAACCATACATTTGTAAAAATAAATCTGTACTGAGCATTCATTTTTTTTTACCTACACATGTGACTGACACTAAAACGTGCTTCAGACCTGAATGGAATACCACAGGTTTCTCTGTGTGTTTCCTACCATGGAGAACATCTTGGCGATCTGTGAGGTGCTGCTGGAGAACATGTTGGGCATGATGAAGTTAAGCAGAGACATCAGCTCCAGCAGGTTATTCTGCAGCGGCGTTCCAGTCAGCAGCAGCCGATATTTGGCCTATGGAGGACACACACATGCACATGCACTCTTAAAGACACTCTGGACTGACAGGCATAGCCTCCAGGCACATCTTTACCAGGAGCACTTACATTGATGCCCATGAGGTGGCGATAGCGCAGCGAGCTCATGTTCTTCAGCATGTGGCCTTCATCAAACACGGCATATTCTAGCTTGAGCTTACGGAACAGGCTGCGATCGCTGGAGTTCCCAATGGCCAGGTTGTATCTGGGAGTGAAAAAATAAACCTAAACCTAAAATACATATGTAGAAAATCATAATGAATACAATTCTATAAATCTAGAAACCAAGATTGGCCATATTACACCTTTAAAAGCAGTGGTTCCTAATAAGCAGTCTGTGAGAAACATCCATGCTTTATTAGCATGTATAATGCACACCAAGGGGTCACTTTACCTCATCCTGATTCAGCAAGCATTTTATTGTTTTAGTGTTATTACTTTATTTTCTTAGGACTTTCTATTTAACTTCATAGCTTCACAGCTCGAGGCCCTGTGTTGAGGTGTGCGTTTATAGAAACACGTGCTTGCCAATCAGTTTTACAGCAGTCAATAGATCGATCCCTAACCCTGCACTGGAGTCTGCTGCTATGCATCATCACCTTTTAGCACTTTACCAGGAACATGAGCGGTCCGCATGGCCGTACTTTGAATTTAAATATTTGTATAAAAACAAGAATGTAATAAAATGTAATAAAATAAAATAAAGCTTTCAGCTGGCAGTTCATGGGATTTCTCATTTTTATGCAGAATACAGTACTATTTGGTCTCAATCTTTTTTATTTCATTTTGTCATCATTTGTTTGTTGAAGTAATTCAACGTCATTTACGTATGCTTGAGTTATCACTATGAGCTTCTGTGTGAAACTATTCCTGATCTTTAAATCAATTTGGTTTTGTGGTATTTGACTCAACTCCATCACTTCAGCCTCCATTTTTCAAAAGCTTAACCTACAGTACATAGTGACAGTAACCAAGCATGGGCGGGGCTTGGGATCCGTCAATTCAGAGATATCATGGACGCGATTTTACAGACAGACACAGATTTCAACACTCACGTTGAGACAATGATGTTATAGTCCACCTCTTCGTTCAGGATCTCATAGCGGATGCACTTCCGTTCCTCGACAGACCCTGCACAGACGTTGTGGGTTAGACGACTTTACTGATCACAGGATTGCATTCTTCACGTCACTACACCTCTGAACCTTACCGTAGTAAACCAGCACTTTTAAGCTCGGGCACCAAAGGTTAAGCTCTCGGACCCAGTTATCTGTCAACAGGAAAACAGTCAGATGAAGCACAAACGTCTCTTTGAGTTACAGAGATATGCTTAGCGCTAGTCGCTCCACTCACCAAGCGTGGAGGAAGGCACAGTGATGAGATGCGGCCCTCGGTTCCCCTCCTGATACAAGTGCGCCAGAAACGAGATGACTTGGATGGTCTTCCCCAAACCCTGCAAAGAAAATGTGGAATTGTACATGACTGAATTTCTCTCCTTCCTGTGAAATCCTCATCACAGATGATCCTTTCATAGCACTTTAAGCTTCAATTTAATCAGTGGACAAATCATTATTCCTGCTGCTCAAACAAACAAATTATGGGTCCAGGCTATCAAGATTTTATCTATCATTACCTGGACAAGGAACTTTTTCAGCACACACCAGCTTTTTTTTTTTTCTCCCATTTATCAACTAGAAAAAAACAATCCATGTTCTTCTTATTGGCTTTTGCTGCTATTTTTTTATTTGATATGTATTTTTGAATACAGCACACTCCAGTTGTTTTGTCATGGTGGTGTTATACAATCTGATGACATAACTGAATAACTGAACAAAAATGTAATGCTACATCACTCAAATTCTCAAATCTGATTGGTCAGAAGGTAATGATTAATGTTCTATAACAGCAGCTCTGACAATAGTATGTCATAAAAATCACAGGTTTATATGAATGCACTCATCCTAATACATTAAGAAAAACATATAATCTAGAAGAAGAGACGCATTTTTGGAAGGAGTCTCCAGTGTCAGTGTTTAGAAGTAAAGCTATAATATTAAGTTTTCCACCATTGGAAAGTCTTCCAGACAGCGGCTTTACAATAACAAACTTTAAGAGAAAGTGAGAGAATGACTTTATATTCCACAACACTAAATCTAACTATAAATGGATATAAAGTACAATGTGTTGTTCTCTAATAGAATAAAGAATTGTAATTGTTGTAATAAAGTTATTGTGGTATAAAAGGAATAAAACACTTCAGGACATTCAGTCTGCATTGCTTCTCGTTGGGCTGCATCACACAACCCCGTTGCTGATTATTTTCCTGTAACAGCACGCCCTTTATGTTTTATTCCTGTCTGTATTAATGTACAAACACATAAAAACCACTAACTTTTGAGAAATAAAGACATTAAGGGAAACAATTCTATGACATCTTTCCATGCCGTATGGGACCAGCAGTACTTTTCTTCATAAACAACAATAAGTACAGTGTTTTTTTAACCTCCTTTCAATTTTTTTATGACTAGAAATAATTGCTATGAGGTCACGATTCATCTACTAGCTGGTTGGTTTGGTTAGATGTTTATACTATATATGTTTTAAATAATTTTATAAAAATTTTCTATATTATAATTATAATGTATATACTGTATTATTATAACGTCTATAATGAATCAGAAAGAAATTTTCCACAGCCAAAGCCACTGTGTTCAGCTTTATTAAAGTCCCACAAAATGGCGTCTTAGCTGTGATTGATTTCGTATGTTGACGTATTTTCTTTCCGAAGCATGTTGAACTGCTTCAGTGACTTACAAAACAAAAAACAAAAAACAGAATACTGTCTGTGTACAATAGACAGTAGCTTAGTGAGCTAGCTAAATATGGACAATAGCTTAACGAGAGCCTTTTATTTACTCAAGTAAAGGCTTTCTCGCTCTGTCTCAGAAAGTGACATATTCCAGTACTGAAGAGCCCCAAGTCGGTAAAACGTCTCCGAGAAGCTCCTGTCACATAACTGCGACCTTGTACATATTCCTTCCCCTTCAAAACTCCAACCTTTATTTCTCAACTAAGCGATGGTTAGAAATGGGAATAGTGTGCAGGAAGATGAACAGCCAAAAGATACTGAAAGAACCGTGTTTGTATGCCACTAACAAATTACTACTGTAGAGAAAGACCCGTCTCAAATGAGGGACATATAAGGTTCTAGAGAGCTTTCAATTGCATGATTAAAGGCAAAATTGTTCCTGGATACGAATCATCAAAATTTTTGATCGTTTTCTCAGTAGTGGTTAACTATAAAATTAAAAAGAGAATACAATCAAACCTATTTTTTGTATTCTGTATTATGTATTTTAATTTCAAGGGCACTTTGAAGAACTAAAATGATATTTCCATTCTGAGTGCTGTTACACTGTTATAACACTGTACATGGACACGGTGAGAAGAGTGTGTGAGATTTCACCATCTCATCCGCCAGGATCCCACTCAGCTGGTTCTTGTGAAGCAGGGTCAGCCAGCTAAGGCCAATCAACTGGTACGGTTTCAGCTCGAACCTGGAAACACACACACACACACAAACACACACAGCAGAAAGGATTATTATGTCATAAATCAGATAAGAATTTATTTAGAAATGAGACTTTTTACACACTTGATGTGTATAATATAGACAAATTTTTCTGAGCAGCTCTAATGAACACACAAACACACACACACACACAGTCAAGATAGGCAAAAAGATCATATCTAATACCAAGAGCATATTCATTTATATCTGTTACAAAGTCCTGCAACAAGAACCAAGGAAAAACCCACATGCTGTTAAGGATTTGTGGCTGCCTCATAGACCCCAGTCCCTTCTGCACCAACTCGGCCATCTTTCTGGAAATTTCCTCACACTTGACCATGAGCCCCTGTACCACCTCTCGCTCCCTCAGGACCTCTCGACACCCAGTGAGCAGCTCCGCAGAGAGGCCATTACCTCTGTGTAGGACATCGTCCTGTGGAAAATATGGATACGGTCACTGTGTTGTTGTTTTTTTTATATGAGGAATGTTCTGGCATTTACTTTATTATTCATATGAGCACAAAAATGCTAGCATGTCTAACTCAAGCTATAAACCCTAGATGGTCATGCTAACTGCTGAGCTAAACGCTCTGCTGGCTTCCATTTATTGTTCTAGTTAATGAACTGACAAAAGATGTAGATAAGAAACAGAAAACACGCAGCGAAAAGAAAAGAAAGAAAGAGGAGCCGCTCACCAGATCGTTCCATGTTTGATACGGTCTCAGCTCGATGATTTTCTGAGCCTTCTTCAGAGAGCAGCCAGCGATCAGCGTCAGCTCATTGACCGTGGCCTTCTGGAAGAAGTCCAGGATCTGAGCCTTTAGTCTGGGAAGCTTCTCGTCGGCCTCGTCCGAATCCGAGTCCAAGTCTAAGGGTCCGGGTGATGCCTCAAAATCGCTGGCGTGGTCTTCTGAGCTGCTGTCTTGCTTCTGGATTTCTCTTGTGTGCCGTCTCCTCCTCATCCGTGTGTCTCGGTCTCCATTTAGGGGTCTGTGGGGTACCTGCTGTGCTGCAGACGTGCTGGGGTTCGGAGTCGGATTTGTGCTTTTGTGTTCGGGAGATGGAGGGGGTTCAGAGTCAGAGTCATCACTGCTGCACTCCACCACTGAGAGAAAAAAAAAGGGAAGAAACAAAAAAAAGTTAGACTGAGGCACAGAGGCCACACCTCCTTCACTACCACTGTAATACAGAGGCCACACCTCCCTCACTATGACTCAGGCACAGAGGCCACACCTCATTCAATACAACTGAGGCACAGAGACCACGCCTCCTTCACTTCAAATGAGGTACCAAGGCCACGCCTCCTTCCCTACAACTGAGGCTCAGTGAACACACCTCAGAGGCCACGCCTCCTTCACTGGGATCAGCAGACCCAGAGGCCACGCCCCCTTCACCACATTCTCTGAATGGTTAATCATTTTAGATTTCTAAAGGAGCTTTTGCTTTATGTTCCTAAAGAGAAATAATAAGGTTCTACACGAAACCTTTAATAGTTCCTCCAGAATGACAAACTGAAGAACTTTTCAGGAAGCTACATTAAAAAAAAACTATTCATAAAAAGTACATTTTATTAAAAAGAAAAAAAAATGACAGGGTAGGGAAAAACTGATTCTTTAAGGAATCTTTGGATGGTAAATGGTACTAGCCTTCTATAAGTAAGTCCTACTTGGAACCCTTTATTTAAAAAAAAAAAAAAAAAAGGAGATAATAATGATGTGAAAGGAAGTTATTTATTGTAGACTTGGAATTGCTGCTGTAATCATAAGGACTGTCCTGTGCTCATCCCAGGTCTCTTATTCACAATATTATTTTGTATATAGATCAGTTTTCTGGATTTTTATGGCGTTTGTATATGAATATATGGAGTCAGTTTTTTGGAGTTTATGGATGAATATCTCCTGTTATAGTGTGTATACAGTACGTGTTCATTAGCTGAGGAAGTGTTGTATGCTTGAGTGAAAAAGTTTACATCCGCTAAGTCATTATGACAGATTGCACCGATTTTGCTTCTCTATCACACAAGAAAGGAAACTGTCTAAAGTGTCTGGTAAGATGTTTCTGATCAATGTTTCTGACTGTGAAAAAAATGCATATTTTTATTCCACTATTTCCTATTCCGAACACGTTAGACAGTGCAATCAAAATCTGTCTAGGATAGCACAAAAAGAGACATCCTTTCTTTCTGTAGTATTTTCAACACTATCTCTGTAAATTTCTTTAACAGCCCTGGGCTTGGATTGCATTCTGTCTCACCTGTAAGTCACTTTGGATAAAAGCATCTGCTGGATGAATAAATGTAAATGTAAATTTCTGTACAGCGCTTCCACACTGTGCTGGAGGAGCCATGCCACCTTTTTTTGTGCTGTTCCAGCACCAAACAAATCTTGGCCGGTTAATCAAAACTGCACGGCCCTTGATGACCTGCCTCAGGTGTGCTGAGAGCTGGAGCAAAACCAATTTAGAGCGACCGGGTTCAACACCTCTGTCCTATTATGGTGAAATACGGTTTATTAAAGTCCCTGTCAGGAAATGCTGAAACAGCAGTGCAGGTGCTGCGGGAACAGCTGAGCTTACAAACACAGAGTGCAAGCCGACATACAAATTACAGCTGCTGCAAACGTTATTACAGCGCAATGTGCTCGCAGATCTTCATAATGTAGATCATTTCTCATTCAAGCTGAAAGAAAGCAGCAGAAAGTCCTCACCGTGCTCAGAGAACATGCGCAGTGCCTCCAGGGCGTCCTCAATGACCCAACTGTGTTCATGAAGCACATCCCTGAGCTCCTGCAGGAACACACAACTCACACGTCAAATTTAACACTTCTATACAGAACACACACATCTGCAGAGTTCAAGCGTTTAAAACACAGAGGTTAGGTGAGTATCTCTACTTCTGAGGGTCAGATGTATGAAAGATACATTTGTAAGCAGCCAATTTAATACAATATGATTTCAGGGAGTTTATATAGGATACAGTGGTATACAATGTGATATAATGGTTTTGCATAAACTGTTCAGTTATATTAAACAAACAAACAAAAAGGCACAGAGACCACACCTCCTTCAGTACGACTGTAATACAAAGGTCATACCTCCCTCACTACAGCTGAGGCACAGAGGCCACGCCTCCTTCACTTCGAATGAGGTACAAAGACCACGCCTCCTTCACTGGGATCAGCAGGCCCAGAGGCCACGCCCCCTTCACCACATTCTCTGGATGGTTAATCATTTTAGATTTCTAAAGCAGTTTTACTTTATGCTCCTAAAGGAAAATAATAAAGTTCTACACAAAACATTTAATAGTTCCTCCAGAATGACAAACTGAAGAACCTTTCAGGAAGCTACATTTAAAAAAAAAAAAAAAAAACTATTCACAAAATGTCAATTTTATTAAAAAAATGACAGGGTAGGGAAAAACTGATTCTTTAAGGAATCTTTGGACGGTAAATGGTCCTAGCCTTCTATAAGTAAGTTCTACTTATCACTCATAATTAGCATTCAGCCGTGGGTTTATAAAAACTGACATATAACACAATATTCAGAAAGGTCTACCGTGATATTACTCTACTGCGATATTGATAACATCTCATCATTGTGTGAAAAACAGCACTACACAGTTTCTCATTTCCACCAGATTCACACAAATTCAAACCTGTTGACCAGATCCATGATGAGAATAATTAATCGTATGAGCACAGAGCATCGAATCATCCAGATTCTGTACACTGGTCACTCACCTCCTTCTTGAGGTGGGGGAAATTACGCTGCAGCTTCTTCACCATGCTCTCCTGCTCCCTCCAGCTGGGTTCAGGTCCCTCATCTGCCGAATCATCTGTCTATAGAAAGTACACAAAACTGCTGTATGACCCGAAACCTCATAACACACCGACCAATTCAGTCGTTTAGTTAATGACACCATTTGGCCTGAAAGATCAAAACTGACTGCTATTGATTTTTACTTTAAAACATCTTGAGTGCTGTTGCTAGTGCTATCCAATTTATTATGAGGTAGTGGAAAACAGCGGTGAGCAGCTTCCGGTTGAAGTGAGACCTTGGTGTTAAAAAAAATGATAATAATAATAATTTTTCAACAGCGTCTAGACCACCAGCTTTAAAAACTGTATTTTAAGCCGGAAAAATAAAGGGGATAGAAAATGTGGACTGAAAGATTAGATCACAATCAATGTAAATGCCTTGGTGATTTAAAGTAAATTTCTTTAGGTCCGTCATTTTGTTCTAATGCTGCATTCATGGTACCCGGTAAGTGGTAATTTGCAAGCTGTAATAACGTCATTTCCCAACCCGGCACTTTCAACACGGGGAGTGGAAAAAACATGGACGCCTCCACGGAAGCGTGTCTTTTTAGCTCTGTCAGAGCACGTAAAGATCATAAAAAGCTACTTTAACTGCACTTTTACAGATCGGAGATCTGAGTGGCTATTGGTTCTCTTCTACTATAGTGAACTTCAAACGTTCATGCAACATTTTGGACTGAAATCGCAGCACAGCAACAACAGTGAGCGTAACAATAGCAACAAGCTGGCTAGCTAACGCTTGTTATATGAGTGATAACTCTAATGTTCTCAAAACTGCGATTAGTATGGTGAATGTTATATGTTAGATCTAATCAAGTACTGTGTCTGTATATTAACAGAGCTAAAACCAAAACTGCTAAAAACTCATTTTAAAGTAGAAAAGGGGGGCGTTACACTATTCATAGTGTGAGCGGCCATGTTGATTTGATGTCACTCCATAAACAGTGGAGGAACTGGTAGTTGAGAAGACTACACCAAGTTAACGAGTTAAAATTTCAAGCTGAGGAGGCGTTTTCGGTGGTTTTTACTGGTTGGAGGCGGCAAGTTGCAACTTCACCTCAAATACAGCATAAGGGTGTGCAAACTTCTGCACTCAAATGTAATGTTACCATCCAAAAGGTTGGAAGTATCATGATGTAAACTTTTCTGTATATCATCCGCTCAGTTCCTGCTTGGTTCTGGCTTCAATCACCAGGCAGCTCAGCGTGCTGCATTTCAAGAGACGTCAACAAACCGAGTAAGAGACAAAAGCAAGTTTATAAATTGGGTCTCGATCCCCTTGTTCCCACAGCCGTACGACCCAAAATGCCCACACACCGTCTCCAGAGAACTCACAACGACAAGTAACAAATAAGCCGACCAGGCAGCCGTCCATCACTGCGGGGGAAAAAGATTAACAGATAAGCCAGCAGCTGACATGACTGAAAAGCAATAATGTTTCTGTCCTTGAGCTGTTTTTTTTAATGCAATTTTCACATTTGCAGCTTTGTCGTGGAGGACTCACAATATATCTGATCAGCAACACCACCGTTACAAGATAATACATTATAGAGAATGGAAAACGTTCTGCATTTCCAAAACTGAATTACAGGTTCAGACTGAAATACTGATGCAGCTTAAAAGAATGGAGGCTAGCAAGGCATGTGTCCAGCCCCTGTTCTAGGAAAGCCATGTTTAGGATTTAATATCTCCAAAAATATTTTTCCCAGCCACATGAAATTTGGCAGACATACATACATACCATAACCATAGTTTAAACATATTTCATGTAATTTTTCATGATTCTACTAGTGAGTCAACATCAGTATCTGGGCATGTCAAAATAGCACAAATTTTTAAACATATCTCATCTGAATTTTATTGATTGTTCAGAACTCAGATTTTGACACACATTCAATGAAATAAAGTAGCTTAAGCACAAAGTGTGACTTTTATAATCTGTGTCTATTACAGTGGCGTCTATAAGTCCATAATACCACCACATATGGAAATGTTGCACTTTCCCCCATTTTGAGGAGCCCATAAGAAAAAAACTGGCCTTCCGTGGTGACGTCTGAGCATTTAGACAGATAGAAAATAAGTTTGTCTTTATGTCTGCCAAATTTCATGTGGCTGGGAATAATACTTCTGGAGATATTATATCCTAAACATGGCTTCCCAAGTTAGATGTTTTTTTAATTAGAATATATTTATAGGCTTTGGTTTTAGGACACAAGCAACAAATTAAAAAAAGAATGGACAAAATCTGAGACATGCAGCAACAGCCCTATCAGAATTGACATGGAACGACACTAATGCAGTCTGTCTGGGGTTCTCCAGAGCTCTGATTTAGGACCGAGAGCCTCTGAGGTGTGTGTGCGTGCGTGTGTGTGTGTGTGTGTGTGTGTGTGTGTGTGTGTGAAGATAACACGGTTGCATTAAGTGAGCTCACCAGTGACTCACGCCTCTTCTTGCTGCTCTGGTTACTCTCCTGGGAATCATCACACATCTCTTCCTGCCTCCTTTTACACACTGTATCTGAGAAAAAGGGAAAAAAAAAAAACGCTTGTCAGTTCACTGCCTTAAAGCCAATCCATCAATGCCACTGAGACGAGGCTAGGTAAACAAGATGAGCTGTTAAACACCACTTCTAACTAATCACAACTGAGCATCTGGAAAATAGCAAGAAGGGAAACCAGCAACACGTTTATGAACGACTGAGTGAATTAATCAGCACCTCCGTTTCCAGATGTCTTCAAGGATGAAGGATGTTCGTGTCTGGTCTCCTGAAAGGACAACAAAACACGATTAACGAACATAACTGTTCAAAAAATATGACTGGTTTTCTCACCATGCTTATTTCGGTTGAAAGAAAGAACAGAGAATAAATTTTCTCTCCTAGAATACACTCTGAATCTCAGACTCGCTTGTGATCTTTACCGTCTGCTGTTCCTGTCCTTCATGGTGCGACGTCTCCATCTTCACCTCTGTTACTTCGTCCTCTTCATCAGAGAACGAGATCATGTCCTGAGTTGAAGTCGCAGTAGTCTTCCCCGGCCTGGCGAACACCACAACTGCTGTAGGTCATTTCTACATCTGACAAATTCAAAGTGTTGCCTCAGATCCACCATCTTACCCCACTGAGATCATAGAGCTCCCTGATATCTCCACATCCGAATCGGAGGACGAGTCCACCAGTACGGGATCGGAGGCTTTGACAGCACCGGGTTTAGACGGACGCTTGGCCTCAGGAGTTTCCGGTACTGTGTTTACTGGAATACAAGAATATTTTAATTTTAGAGTATACCTGGAAAGCACGTATAAGCTTATAGTCAAGATCAAATTTACAGCAGGGATTAACTGAAATAAATTTTTACAATATGACTGGATGGTGATGACTGGATGAGGATAAGGTGAGGCTGATGATGATGTTTTAACTGGGTATGGATTAATTTAATTTAATAAAGCAGTGTACATCTTTTACATCATCAACCACAAAAAAAACCTAATATACACTCCACCATTGACCACCAAATCAATTTATATATTGTATATTATAAATTGTACACTGATGAATGTATAAATCACCATGACAACAACATTAATTTGTATTAATATACAAGAAGACAGCTTCCAGACAGTTAGCTGGGATTGAGCCAGGGGCTGTATTCCAATTCACTCTCTGCTGAAACTATAGAGCACTACATAGGGCGCACGCGCCCATTAGGTCACTCCCTTCGTAGTGCACTTATACATCCATTAGAGGTCGATTTGGGATTCAGCCAGACGCTGCCTACCGGTACAATCCGCAAGAATTTCGTGTTCATCTTTGTTCCTCATTGTTTAAGCTGCGGACATTCAGGAAAAAGAAAACGTCCCCTGCTGCGAATATTATTCACGACACGAATGAAAAAACTCAAGTTTAAACAAACTTAAAGATATCCACAGAAATTAGCCGGCTAGCTAACAAAGAATGTCATATTTGTAGCTTAGCTAGCAAGCTAACTACCAGCCAATACACCTGGCAAAAGCTAAACTCTCCTTTCTTTTTGTGCATACATTTATTTCAGCCCATGCTAATATAATCCGATAATGCGTCACGGAAGCCCTTTTAGGACATACTGAAATGACAACGCGTTTTGATGTGTAGACATTTAACTGGAAAAGAGAAATACTATAACACACTAAGAGCCGCACGACTGGCATATTATGGCAAGGTTGCCAGATTGGGTTCAATGCTTCCACATCATTCATTTAACAACCTCGACCTCACTATATTATTCACGTGACCAGTGACGTAGCTAGGAATTATACTATATGGCCAAAATTTATGGACACCTGACCATCACACATATATGTGCTTGTTGAACATCTCATTCCAGATTTAATCCCCCTTTCCTGTTATAATATCCTCCACTCTTCTGGGAAGGCTTTCCACTAGATTTTGGAGCGTGGCTGTGGGGATTTGTGTTCATTCGGCTACAAGAGCATTAGTGAGATCAGGAACTGATGTTGGGTGAGGAGGTCTGGGGTTCAGTCGGTGTTCCAGTTCATCCCAAAGGTGTTCAGTGGGGTTGAGGTCAGGACTCTGTGCAGGACACTCGGGTTCTTAGGTTAGGTTAGGTTAGGTTCAACTTTATTGTCATGTCAGAGTACGAGTACAGAGACAACGAAATGCAGTTAGCATCCAACCAGTAGTGCAAAAAGCAAATAAGTTAAAAATGAGGTAACAAGATTATGGTGCAATAAGTTAACAGTGTAGGAAATGTATGCATGACTGAATCAAACAGTTAAAACTGCTATTGATTCTATTCTTACACTCCAACCTTGTTTTAACCATTGTTACAACCATTATTTTGTCTTCTGGGAAACATGTAAATATCTTATGTAGCTCCTGAAGGGCAGTACTAAATGAAAAAAATAAGATCTTTCAACAAAATAACAATTTACACTGATCATCCTGTTCAAAAGTTTACACCCCCTGGCTCTTACTGTATCGTGTTGCCTTCTTGAGCATCAGTGAATGTTTGCGCCTTTTGTAATAGTTGTGTACGAGTCCCTCAGTTGTCCTCAGTGTGAAAAGATGGATCTCAACATCATATAGCCGTTGTTAGAAAGGAGTCAAATATGCAGAAGATGCTGGAAAAGCAAAGAATGTGCAGGACCTGGAGGATTTTTCTGAAGAACAGCGGGCAGTTTAATTACTCAGGACAAACAAGGGACTCATGAACAGCTATCACAAAACATAAAAACAGTCGCTGATCATCCAGGTAACACACACAGTATTAAGAATCGAGCGTATGTAAACTTTTGAACTTGTTCTTTTGTGTAAATTCAGTTATTATTGTGTCTTGTGGACTATATGTGAACATCTGTTATGTGAAATAGCTTATTCAAGGTAGTACTAAATAAAAAACAAAATGCAATTTTTTAATGATCCCTCTTATTATTTTTTTTATTATTAACATTCTGTCCATTCTGCAAGGTGTATGTAAACTGACCCCAACGTATGACCCCAACTTTATATATTTATATACTCCTGGGCAAAAATGGTTATCTAATGCAGGTTTTTTTGTCTAGAGGATGTGTTAAAAAGCACCTGCTGTCTCAGAACAACATTAAAGACAGAATGAAGTTTTTGGCAGAATATGGAAAGTTTGATTCAGAGCGGTTCAGCAGAGTCATGTGGAGTGATGAATCACGATTTGAGCTGCACGGTGATGTTCCAGAGAGGTGTCTTATATACAGTAGTGAATGCATCTCAGTTAAGCATGGAGGAGGAGGTGTCATGGTGTGGGAAGCCTTTTCGGTTACTGCTACTGGTGAGCTGCTTCAGTGTGAAGTCAGTTAATGCTTTGGAATACAGGAGAATACTGCAGAAAGGCTCAGAAAGGCTTCCCACAAGTTGTTTTCTAAAGGGGGATGAACAGATGTTATTTTTCAACAGGATAACGCTCCTGCCCACACTGCAGAGACCACCAAGAAGCGGCTTGAGAACAAGTCAACTACTCATCAACTGTTTGAAGCCATCATCGTTGAATGGAACAACACTGACTCTTCTTTCTGTAAAAAGCTGTTCCCTAGTTTACCCACGAGGCTTAAACGTTTAAAGAAATCAAAGGGAAACGCTATTGAATACTAAGTCACTTTATCTATTTGTTTAATTCTTGCCAATTTCCTGACCAATGATTTGTTGTTAAAAACATTAAAAGCTTAATATTTTGCCATTTTGGGCCTTTTTTTTTTTTTTTTTTTTGCCCTTGAGTGTACTGTGCAAAAGTCTTAGACACATGCACAGAAATGCTGTAAAGCAAAGATGCCTTCAAAAATAATGAAATTAAACTTGTCTATGAGGATAAAATACTATAAAGAGTAAACAGTAAAGTAAACAGTAAGAAACTAAACAAAATAAATATTAGGCGTGACAGCTATTTGCTGTTAGTAAAAAAAAAAATTGTAGTGTCAGGTACGATCTGTGCAGTTTTATAAAAATGTATTAAATTAGTTGGTAAGTTTTAGGTGGGAATCTGCCACAGTTCTTCTGGAGACTTTGTCGCATTTGCTTCTTTTTTTTTGTAGTAAAACCTAAAACCCAGCAGCCTTCATTACATTTTATGTCTGAAAAGTGATCTGTTATGTAACATCTTGCTTTCTTTACTGACATACGAATATTCTTCTGTAACATTTTTAATGTTGGGAAATATAAACTGTTTTTGTACTGATTCGATAATACAGAATTCATAAAATAATCTGTCTATCTATCTATCTATCTATCTATCTATGTAAATATATAAATAGAGAGAGAGAGATCAGTTATCAGGATGCATGCTTTTGTAATGCCTAATAGTTGATTGTACACTTACTTAAATAGGTTTTATATAAAAGCAATATAATGTTATTTTGTTAATTAAAAAATTAAATTAATTTAAAGGTATAGTAACATTTCATCAAATAATACCAGTCATTGTTAGGTTTAAAAAAATGGGGAAAAAAATGAAAAAATAAAACCCTGCATTGACTCGGTTGGGAGTCGAAAGAGTCGACTCTTAGCTCTGAGATGAGTCAAATGAAAAGAGCCAGAATCTCTATCGTGCGTGAAATTCCCCAATCTGGCAACACTGAAGACTAAAGGAAGCGCGCGAGTGTAACCTTGGTAACTACGGTGGCCGCAGTGGGACGGTTTAAAAAAAATTAAATAAATAAATAAATAAATAAATAAAAATACATTTGTAATAATGTAAATATGTAATGTAAATAATGTAAATGTAAATGTTAAATTTGTAATAATTTCCATTGTGGACGAATAAAGGATTATCTTATCTTATCTTATCTTATCTTAATAATAATAATAATAATAATAATAATAATAATAACAATAATGAATGCTGAAACAGCAAAGAAAAAAACTTATTTAAAAAAATATGCTCTGCAAAATATGTAAACAATGTTTCTCAATGTTCAATGTTTTTTTTTCTGTGACTTTTTTTTTTTTTTGGCCTAATTGTTCACTGGAAAGCAACATGAATAAATTGGTGTAAATGTACAGTGTTAATGTGTTAGATAAGGATTAAGTTTACAAAAAAAGACAAAAAAGTCACTTATATGAATAATATTGGTTTAAAACTGACTTCATATTACATATTTTAAAATCTACTCATAGGTCAGATATGCTTTATTGATTTTCATGTCTTTTATTATTATTAATTTCATTTTATCTTTTTAAAGTTTTTTTTTTTTACATTTATTCTGCACTTGCTTTAAATCAATTTCAGCTGCATTTATGAAAGCCGTTACATAAATGCACTATTGTTCCAAAAATGGCCAAATGTTCCCAAAAAACTATGAAGTCCTTCTTTACAGATTTGTCTATTAAATGATTCTAACATGATTTCAGCATTGTACAACTTTAACACTTTTGGAGCATTTGTAGGAATATGTAAAAGAAGAAGAAGAAGAAGAAGAAGAAGAAGGTATGTTTTAATGTCTGATGATGATTTAAAATACCTGGAAAAGATTCACTGAGGTTCACTGAGAATGATGTTCTAATAAAAATTAATATCTAAAACACTACACTTGGGGAAGCTCTGGTCTTGAAGCTACTGTAAAAAAAATGACTGCAGTATATTAATTCTCATTTATACCACAGAAGGTGATGATTAATTTTCTAAAACAGCAGCTCTGACAGTAGTTCCAGCTGTAATTCAAATCACAGGTTTATATTAATACACTCCATCTAATACATTATCATTTCTATCGTAACAGCTCCTTCACAGGGACTAACACACGTATCTAACACTAATAATAAACAGATTTTTTTTTTTTTAAGTGTTGTTATTAAACGAGACAAATGTAAATTCATTGCTATGATGATTCTGTAAGGAGATGTTTATTTAACTTTTATGGAAGGAGTCTCCAGTGTCAGTGCTTTGTAACAGTCAGTAAGTTTTCCGACGCAGAAAATCTTCAGGATAAAGGAGTTTATGCTTTCTGGTTTCTCAGTAACATGACAAGCTGCATTTTTTCCGTCTTATTAACTGGAAGAGAGGAAAAAATCAAGGCTAGTGAGAGATCAGCTGTTTATAGCTGCTAGAACTTTAGTGAGAACAGGAACTAACTTATTTCACAGATGTTCCACAACATTAAATGGATAAAAAGTGCCAAGTGTTGTTCATTAGCAAATAAAAAAATGTGATCGTTGGCTAATTACTGAGGTACGAGAGGAATTAAAAGACTTCGGCACATACTGTTACTGGAAAAAAATCCACTTTGAGGTGATAACAGTAACTCTGCTTTGCATCGGGCCGCAACACTCCACACCATCAGTGATTATTTTCCTACAACAGCACACCCCAAAGTCTTCTGTTCCTTACCTAATGACTTGTTTTGCCCTAAATCTCTAAAATCTTTCAATTCTGATGTCCTGACAGCTCCATTTCATTTATCAAGCATTTCATTATTAAGTGATTGAACTCCTGGGATTTGAAAATTGATGGTGCTTGTAGTTGCTCGTGTCAATAAGCCTTAGTACGAGAATAAAGTGGAAATGAGTGTAATGCGTGTCATGGGAGATGAATGGATGGATTTACTGACAGACTCTAACAGGGACGTCCATTTCAGACAGATCAATTTTAAGATAATGACTCTGCAGAGGGCACAGGGTACGGTAACACTCATATAACTGAAAAATACTGAGACAATAAGCTCTACACATCTATAATGCCTTATAATATACTAGCTGTAAATTCCTTTTATTATCTTGTTACATTGGCTTGTTTTGAGAAATCAACGTGTGGAAGAAGAAAACTGATCTGCATTAAGAGTGCTTTAAGATCATTTCACTTGATAAGAAAAAAATCAGATAAATATCCAGAAATAGGCTGAATAATCTTTCATAATTTGATAATTATCTCCTAAGAAATAATAGCTCTATTTGCTTTTACTGAAGATTGCTTGCTAGGATCTTTTTTTTATTTATTTTCTATTTATTTTTCATTTAGTTCCTGGCAAAAATAAAAAAAACTAAAAAAAAAAAAAACTTACTGTCTAAGCTCTCAAAGTGAGCCCCAGAGGTCCCTGATTTTTTTTAAAATACAATTTTGAAAATCAAAAACCATTATCAAAATTATTATGCCTATACATAACATCAAATGGATTAACTGACAATTTTAATAAAAATGAGTTCTGTGGTTTTAAAATAAGAAATTAAAAAACATCTGGTTTTTATTTTTATTTTTAAGTTTTTTGTTGAAAATGGAAGGGTAGAAACTATGTGTTCAAAAATATCCATAAACGTGTGAACTGGGTCTCAGTAACAATGCAAGTGATAACAGGAACTAACATGTCTCATGGATGTTCAACATTAAATGTAACTATAAACGGATGAAAAGCGTGACATCTCATTCATTAATAAATTAAAATTTGTAATTGTTGGCAAATTGTTGTGGTATAAGAAGAATAAAAGATGTCAGGATGTGCTGTTATTGGAAAATAAGCAACTTCAAGGTGGTAACAGTAACTCTGCTTCATCACACCACCACATCGTTACACCACATTATGTTCCCATAACAGCACATCCCTAAGTGTTTATTTCTTACTTATATTTGTTCCCTTTTGTTTTCATATCAAATCCCATTCGCAAATTTTACAAAGTGACATTAAAGCGTACATATATGTTATTTATGATTGTACCAAAGCACGGTTGAATGCTCAAATCTGATTGGTCAGAAGGTGTGCATTATTGTTGCATAACAGCACAGGTAGCTCCTGCTGTAACATGAACGTCAGGTTGATATTAATGCTCTCGTTGTTATGCGTTATTGTTTCTATAGTAACAGCTCACAGGGACTTGTACGGCAGGCACTCCAAATAAACTATGACTAATAATAAATGGATTTTAAAATGTATTTTATGGATTTTAAAATTTTTAAATGGATTTTAAAATTTAAACTTTGTAATTCTTATAATTGTTGATGTGGGGAAGTTTTATTTTAGAAATCATTTATTTAACATTTATAGAAGGAGTCTTGGTGTAAGCGCTCTCAGTCTCTGTTACACTTTCAGTTTTCTCTGCATTCTTGGTAAAATGACAGGCTGCACTATGTGTGTGTGAGTGTGTGTGTGTGTGTGTGAGAGAGAGAGAGAGAGAGAGAGAGAGATAAAGTGTGGTGAAGAATGACTGTTTATTGCAGCTATAACGTACATGAACAGGAACAGGAACTAATTTGTCTCCCGGATGTTCCACAACATTATAAACTATAAACCTTTGAACTGCCTGATGTTTTGCTCATTAATAAATTAAACATTGTAATCATTGGCAATTCACTGTGGTATAAGCGGAATAACACAATCCAGACCGTGCTGTTATATGAACGTAATGCACTTCCAGGGGTTGGGTAGCGGCACTCAGCTGGCGTGTTGTGGCGTATCACACCCCCCCGGCCTGCATTGTTTTCATATAACAGCATGATCTGTCGTGTGTTACTCCTTACTTCAGGTATTACATTGAATCCTAACAAGAAGTTGCAATCAGAAACAAACTTAGACCCAAAACTGGTTACTGAATCTTCCTTTCTGTATGAATTTCACAGTTTAATTTATACAAAGAAATGAGCTTACACACCATCCAAACAAGTCACTTTTAATAATAGATCAACCACTGTGATATGTATGTATGAATATAATATATAATTAATATTTATATATTCTAAATACACTTCTAATGAACTAGCACTCATTTCCAAACTCGCTGATGATCATTGGACCAACGTGGACTGAAGTCTATTTAGCTATAAAGCTCCACAGCTTTGCCAGTGAAATGGTACTGTAGAGGTACATTTTTGTACAACAGTGATACAAATGTGCAATTGAAGGTACAAACATGGTCCCGAAGGTCTAATTATGTACCTGAAATGAGGTTTAAAGGGACAAGACATCCTTTAGGCTCCCTAATGAAAGGTATAAAAGCTTTATTTCTTGAGTGTGCTCTGATTATAGGAACAGCATATTCCCTGTATGATCTGAAAATATCTATATGATCTGCTCTTGAGTATGATTTTAAAACAATACATTACATTTTATAATGCATTACATGGTGTTATGCACTATTCCAGTCAGCATTGTAATTCTGTTATGTTTTCCCTTTACTGTTTATTGGTTAATTATTTATAATAGATATGCTATTATTAATTATAGATATGTGGGAAAAAATATCCAGGACAGCATCCCAAATCTATCTATACTGCACTAGAGAAGGTGTGAGAGGGACGCCATTGTTTCATTCATAGTGCATTTGGGATGCAGCCATGGTTTTTATTTTTTTTAATGGAAGGGGTTTTCCTTCGTGCTGCAGCTCATGCTCAGTGTCCCAGGATGACGTAGCGAGTGACTGCAGTGCAGGACTGCAGCGTTTCCCGCGCTGGTATTCCAACACCACGTGTCCGGATCATCACAGTCCCTTGAGGTTGTACATTTTTTTAATAAGCTGACCCAGGTAACATGGCTCTGAGCCGTGAGACACTACAGCAGGAGGGATTTACACAATAATAACCCAATAATCCATAAATCTCCCAGTGTTGGATTGCTGCTCAAGAGTTTTATTTATATAAAATCCTGCTTTACACAAATGAACACTGGAAGAGTTGATTCAACAAATACAAATAAAATAAGCAGTTCAGCCAAAAAATAAAATGTGCTTTTTATTCATTATTCGATTGATGCTGTGATTTGTACCAGCTCTCTTTATGACTATCTATTGCTTTAAAAAATGCCAATCAATTAGCCTATGCTAAATCAGACAAGGCTGGCACTGTGTGGGTTTCCTCTGGGTTCTCCAGTTTCCTCCCACCTCCCAATAACACACCACTAGATGGATTGGTTAAGATAAATTGCCCCTAGGTGTGAAGGAGTGTGTGAATAGGTGTGTACAGGGTGCTCTGTAATGGACTGGCATCCCATCCAGGGTGTATTCCTGCCTCACGCCTAACGTAACCCAGGATAGACTCGGGATCCACCGTGGCAGGATAAAGGTCAGGATAAAGCGGTTACTGAAAGTGAGAGAGGGAATGAGTAAATGACACAACTGGCCTAAAGTTGCCAGTAGGAATTGGGTGAAGTGTGAGTAGGGAGTGACAAATAAACTCACAAACCTGATTTTATTGCTTGTTTTTTCCCCCCACAATTCCAGAAACTATTGCAAAAAAATGGAGAAATGTTAAAACCACACACCTGGGACACACAACCTGAAAACCGGCCTGTCTGGGTGAAAACCGTATCCGGAGCCTAATACATCTTAGATGTGATGGCAGTCTATTGCAGTGCATCTTAAACACACTCATTCACACTTAGGGGCACTTTAGTGTATCCTATTCAATCCTGGCATGTTTCTGGGAGGTGGGAGGAAACCAGAGAACCCGGAGGAAACCCGTACAGACACAGGGAGGACATGTGAGAGCAACGCTGCTCATTGCACCACCACGCTGCCCACAGAATAAGTCTGTATTTTAAAACCTAGATATATAGTGTGATATCTATTTTTAGTTTTGCAACCTTTTTTTAATTTTATACATTTTTATAGATCTGAAACCACAGAAAATTTGGCGAATAAGCACTCTTACTTATTGAGAAAGTCAGAAGAATGACTTTTCTGATTAAAAGCCAAAATCAAATTACATTTTATTAAATTACTTAATTTAATCAAATTACATTAACAAGTGTTGTTAATGCTACAGATTTACATTATTGGTACTGAGCTTTTAGGTAGACATTGGAGCACCGAACAACAAACACATAGCTAAATGTGATTTCTGGCTTTAGGGCTAAATAAATATATTTACAGAGTTCGCAGGTAAATGTGTGTTTTGTTTAATTAGTTGCTGTAAAGACAGAATGTAACCACTGAGTGAAATCTGTCCACAGTTGTGCTCGAGCCTACAGCAGAAAATGCTCAACATTTAATTAAGCTGTGAATGTCAATTAAAAGGCTGGTTCAAATCATACAGCTCGCCTGTGGCCTGTGACTTCCTATTAATTCTGCATCTGAACTATGATGAAAGTTTGTGTATTTGCGGGTGGTTGAAATAACGAGATCATCCGGGAGGCGTTCCCAGTTTGCATATTTATGCATATTCATATCTCTGCCTATTCTTTATGAGGGTTAAAATGTTTAATATATGAATATTAAATATGAACATGTATTGGATGATCGACTACATTGGTGTAAAGGGGCAAAATGTGTGTAATTGATACCAAACTATTCAGAAAATGATTAGTCTCCATATTTTCCTTATATTTTCTCTAAACTAGAAGTACAATCTTTGTGTATAAACCTTCCAAAGATTATTACAGATAACACAGAAATGCAATAATAATACAAATAATAATAATAATATGGTTCATTCATATAGCACCTTTCTGATACCCAAGGTTGCTTCACAATTCAGAAAAAAATGCACACGGAAAAAAATTTAATTAACAAAACAAACAAAAAAAAACCCAAACAGAATATAGTTATATAAGAGAATGTTATGTGCAGTTCTTAAAGTGAGGTCCGGGGGTCTCCAGGGGTCTGTGAAGCATAGCCAAGGGGGTCTGTGATTTTCTAATTTTGTTGCAGTGGTAGAAATCACAACTCACCATTACCAAATGTATTATTCCTGTAAATAATGTCAACAGGAAACTAATGACAATTTTAATAAAAATAAAATCTACTGGGGTAAAGTTAAGAAATTAGAAACGCAATGGCTCAAATAAATAGGCAAATATTATTTAAATAATTTTAATAATATTATCATTTTAATAGTTTATATATAAAATAAGTCTGTACTTACTGGGTTGGGATTATTTTACAGTTAATGGGCTCCCTGACTAAATAGTTTGTATAGTATATATATATATATATGTATGTATGTATGTACGTGTGTGTGTGTGTGTGTGTGGGTGTGTGAATGTATGATTTCACAGATATCTATAGATTCACAAAATATCTATATTTACAGCCGATTAGTTATTGCACTGGAAATCCCATTTGAGTAGCTGGTCTAAATTTTCATCTGCAGGAAATTCTCAAACTAGTAAATTTCCATAAACAGCCATCACTTTTCTCTTATTTGTTTTCTTTGGAAAACCTGAGGCGCAGTTCTGTTACTGGAAAAATAGAGTATGGAGTAATAAAATCCAAGTGCAATGGAGCAAATCAAATATTAGGCCCATGTTTTTGAAATATTAAGCATTTTTATTTTATTGCTCTGCGTTTTTTTTTTTGTTGTTGTTGTTGTTGTTGTTGTTGTTTTGTAAAATGAAACTGCATCAGATCGCTGTGCCCTCTGGGTAAATTCTACAGCCTACAGTGGAGTTAACTCGATTCCTCATCTAATGAACTTCAGCGTTTTAAACAGATAAGGGGATTCACCCAAGGGAAAAAAATCTCACCTCATCTCTTAACCATGATGTAGTTCAGCTGCATGATCACTATAACTGTTTAGTCTTTTATAAAAATGGCTCTTCAAGGGTTGTTGTTTTTTTGAGTCAAGTTCTTTTCTCAAGAGTTTGTATGGCTTCCTAAAAGGTTCTGGAGAAGGTTCTAGGTTTTGTAAACTTCCTGATATGGAAAAACACTGCTGTTTGGGTTCCACCTATTATGTATAACCCTTAAGGGTTTCCCCAGTGGACAGCTGAAGAACCTTTTAAAACTTTTAAATTTGATTTTTTTTTTTTTTTTTGTTAAGAATGTAGATGTTGTTTGCAAAAAAAAAAAAACTACATTCTTAACAAAAAAGTCAAATTGAGAAGTTTTAAATGGTTCTGTGCTAATTTTACTCTCCAAGGTGACAAAAAGTGGTCACCAATTTGGCATATTTGACCTCTAAACCTCTTGATTAATATTTTTTTCATTCATTTTCTGTCTGCTTTTCCTGGTGGCAGGTCACTCCAGACTTCTCTGTTCCCAGCAACAAACTGCAGCTCCTCCTGGGGGAATCCCAGATGCTCCCCATAATCTCTCCAGCAGGGTCTGACCCGGGGTCTCCTTCCAGTGAGACGAGCCTGATACAGCTCGTGATTGTAAGGTGCCCCAACCACCTCACTGGCACCTACTCCGAGGGTCACCTGGATTGTCGAGCATGTCATCCTATCACGGAGAGTAATCCTAGCAACCCTGCAGAGGAACCTCATCTCCACTGCCTGTACTCACAGCCTTATTCTTCTGGTCATTACCCTACATTACTGCATGTCTAAAAATGCAGCTCGTGACTAAATTCTACATTTTGTAAAAGTACTAAACTGTACTTTTCCTTGTCACTGGGGTGATACCCTCAAGAGTAGCGTACATCTTTTGCACCTTTAGTGTGTATTTTTACAGGGTTAATGTACCTTTTAAAAGGTTTTGGATACAAAATTGGACCTTTAATTGGCTTTTAGAGTAATACTTTAAAGGTACACTACATCAAGTCAAGTGTAGTTTTATTGTTATTGTAGAAAGGATATAAAATAAACACACAGGACAATAAATACACTACATGCACCTTTTCGAAGTAGGAGATATACACTAAAAGCATAAAAGATGTATCCTTGAGGGTTTGTATAGTACAGTAGGCCTATAGAGTACCCTTTTGGATAAAAGTGTAAGATGCACCTGATAGAAAGGTAAATTATAAATTTATAAGCTTGGTGTAGCCTACCTAATAAAGTGGCCACTTAGGTGTATTTCGTTTGCAGAAGTTGGCAAGCTCGACTACCCCGTGGCTGTTTGTTTGCTCCAACCTTACTTGCTATCAGAGTAACCATGGCAACCGGGAGCGCACTGAAGTTGGGAACGCCCACCAGCGCACACCGTAACGCGCAGTCGGTGCGAAGCGGCGGCGCTGGGATGGAAAGCCCATTGCAGCCGCAGCGTCGCTTCCTCCTACAGCAGCGCCTCCAGCCGCAGCACTGCGCACCGCGAGAGGAGGAGGAGGAGGAAGAGGAGGAGGAGGAGGAGCGCTCCGGCGGGCGGCGCGACCCCCGCACCTGCACCTGCCACGCGCGCAAGAGCCTCGTTTGTCACGGGACGTCGTCTCAAACCCAACTCGGCACTTCAGTAAGGACGCCGTCCGTCTCGTCTTCCCCGAGGCAAGGGTGCCGGTACAGCGCGTGTGAGCTCACGCCTTCTAGTCATGGTAGTTCATCCAGGCAACATCACCACCGCCACCACCATCACCACCACCACCACCATCATCCGCAGCAGCCGGGAAGCCCGGTCGGCGAGCCCCGCCGCGAAATAGCCGCCGTCGCGATGAGCGGCTGCAGATACAACGGCGGCGTGATGCGGCCGCTGAGCCGCGCCGGCTCGTCGCGCCGCAACCTGCACGAGTTCGACTCGGAGTCGCAGCCGCTGCAGCCCGTGTGCGCCGTGGACGCGAGGACGGAGAACCGCGCCAGCGTGCCGGTGCCGTACTCCACGGCGGACGGCGGAGGAGGCGGCGGAGGAGGAGGAGGAGGAGGCGGTGGAGGTGGAGGAGGAGGTGGAGGAGGCGGCAAGCAGGGCAAGAAGAAGAACCAGAACATCGGCCAGAAGCTCGGCCACCGGAGGGCCCTGTTTGAGAAGCGGAAGCGCCTCAGCGACTACGCGCTCATCTTCGGCATGTTCGGCATCGTGGTCATGGTCATAGAGACGGAGCTTTCCTGGGGAGCGTACGGCAAGGTACAGAACCGCGCGCGGGAGCGTGCAAAAGTGCGGCTGCTGTTTCCACACACTCAGCAGGGAGAATCAGAGGAGCAGTCTGGCTGCTGATCAAATGTGCACACATTTTAGAAATGCCTGAAACAAGGGTTAGGGTTAGAGACAAGACATGTGGGGGCAATTCTGAGGTTCCTGACAAAACAATGGGGACTTTTTTTTTTCTTTTCGCAGACAGAGAATGATCTTGTGTTTGCTTCGTGTGTATCAGTAGTTCTGAGTTACAGTAATGCAGATAAGAAATAATGAAAGCCTATGACCACCAGTAAGCATTATACAAACTGCAGCACTCTCTAAATGGCATGACTTGTTTAGGAAATGTATGCAAACAATTTCCTAAAATAACAGAATGATTCTGTATTTGAAGTTTCAGTTAGGAAGACTTTAGTCCTGCATTTGTTTTACTTTTTAACAGAGAGATGAGAGTGTGTGTAAAACTAAAGTCTGAGATTAGGCTACTTAACAGCTTTGCATGATGGTGGTCTTCGCATTTATTAGTTGTTTAGAGCAGAGATTTTCAGCTTCAGTCTCAGGCACCCAAATTTATCTAATTAAGGTTCCTGATAATTAGTTAATCTGCTGGATCTCTGTGTACACAGTAATGTGCTGCTCCCTGTTCCCCTGCAAGTGTCTTCTGGGTTTTCTGTACCAGTGAAGCTATATTGTTTGGACACTAACCTACAGCAGTGTGCACATGATACTGACACTATACACTATCAAGTGAATAGGGTGTGATTTCAGACATACAGTTCACATTAGTCTCATAGATCCAGTGCAGAAATAAAGAAGCAGCACCAAGCATGTCTTGGCTGATTAACTACAGCCTTATTTTCCCAAGATCCACTCCTTTAAGCGTTTCCGAGGACCAAAGGTTCTCAATTCAGTACTTAGATACCAGCAGCCAGTCCATGTTCTGTATTCTCATCTAGTTCCTGACACACATGAGCATTCTGTCACATGTCACCTTTACAACCTGCTCAGGCAAGCCTACAGCTAGTACTGAACGAAAACATGGAGCGTCTGAAGGTCTTTAAAAACCTCTGGATTAAACTACATCCTGCAACATTGTTTACAGCATGGCCAGCATGGTGGGCTCCTGCCTTGATGTTAGCTAGAATGCGTTCATTTGCTTTAAAAGAAGCCAGCTAATGTTACAACAAGGCATTGCAGTTGGAGTTCATTGATTACGTATAAATATAGCTAGCTAAGAGCTCGATAAAATAAGGTACTTAACATAGCTACTTTTTCAGGGCTCATAGCATTACAGCAAGGGATTGTCATTGATTGTCATTAAATATTCCCTAAGTATTACATAAAATAAGGTATTAAATAATCTTACATTAAACAGAGGCGTCACTGCAGTAGCAACACAATGTCTACATAAATTACATAGCTAGCTAGCTTGATAGTAAGCCACTATTCTTCTATTTTTGAGAGGAATCTCTGCAGTAGCTAAACAATGTCTATATAAACACCGTAACTAGCTCTAAGCTCTAAGCTGTATTTTGTTTTTCAAGAGGCATCACTGCAGGAGCGAAACATTATCAGCATAAACTACACTGCTAGCTTCATAATAAGCTACTTTTCTTCTATTCCAGTAGCAAAACTTTATCTACGTAAGCTCGATAGCTAGCTGGCTTGGAGACATCACTGCTGTAGCAAAACATTATCTAGATAAATAATCTAGTTTGTTAGCTTCACGATTGTGTCCTGCAATGGGTTGGCACCCTGTCCAGGGTGTCCCCCGCCTTGTGCCCCGAGTCCCCCTGGGATAGGTTCCAGGCTCCCCCACGACCCTGTGTAGGATAAGCAATACGGAAACTGGATGGATAGATGGATAGTTAGCTTTGTAGTAAGCTTCTCTTCTTCAAGAGACATCGCTGCACTAGCAACACATTACAGAATAAACCACGTAGCTAGCTAATTTGGTAGTAAGCTGTATTTTTCTGTTCTTCGCAGGTCCTCACTGCAGTAGCTAAACATTATCTATCTAAACTACATAGCTAGTTAGCTTGGTAGTAAGCTACTATGTTACAATTCTTATTTTCTTTAAGAATCCTCATTGCAGTAGCTAAATATTATCTATCTAAACTACATAGCTAGTTAGCTTGGTAGTAAGCTACTATTCTTCAAGAGGCATTCCTGCTGTAGCTAAACACTATTTACATAAACTGCATAGCTAGCTAGCTTCCCAGGTTGCGAACTGATGCTGACATAATGTTTATTGTTGGGCCAAAATTGGGCCAGAGTTGGGCCACTTTGGCAAATTTGCACTTTTCTTAAGTTTGTTGATGCTGGTGGCCCAGTGCTGGCTTAACGGACAAAATTACATTAGATCAAATTTGCCATCCAATGCTGAATGACTGAGGTTGGTCCTATAGGTGCCTGAAAGCCTGTCAGCCCTGGTGGCCCAATGTCAGTTTGCTGCATGGGGTAGTAAGCTACTATTCCTCTCTTCTTCAAGAGGTATCAATGCAGTAGCTAAACATTATTTACCTAACCTATGTTGCTATCAAGCTCAACACCAAACCAACTAAGGTGGGGTCCTGAAAGGTAAGGGACCCTCATTCTCACCACCATCTGTGACTTTATGGGGAAATTGTGAGCAACTGTAAACAACAGAATGCATGCTAATTGACCAAGTAAACATATGCACATAAATATTTCAGCAACAGAAAAAAGCATGGAGTAGCACAGTTGGCCCTTTAACATTGCACATGTCCAGGTTACTTTAACCCCTTAAACTCTCAGCTTAGTATTATTCAGTAATTAATTCAGAAGCATATTATTCAGTAGTTCTATGAATTATTCAGACTACACTGAAACTAATAGGAAAGGTATGTATTTACAAGAGAGAGGAAATGTAAGTCCAGACCTACAGACATGTCCTGGAAGTTTCAGGGGTTAAGCTGCAAAACTTAAATGATCTGATTTTTTTTTCCCCTTCTTTTTCAGGAGTCGTTGTATTCATTAGCTCTAAAATGCCTGATAAGCCTTTCTACAATCATCCTCCTCGGCTTGATTATCATATATCACGCCCGGGAGATTCAGGTAACCCACATACACACACACACACTCTGTCTCTTCCTCTTTCATATCGGGTCCACTGTAAATCACTTAAAGCAGCTTTTGATGAGAGTGTAGTGTGATCTGTGCTACACCTTCCCTTCTGAAAACATGTTCAGAAGGGCACTTAATGTGGTGGTTAATAATACACAATCAGATTACATCGCCTTGGAGTGTATCCCATCCCTTAATCAAATTATCCTGTGAAATCCGCTGGCCATCTTGAAGCTTTCACTCCAGAGAGATGTGTGCAAAATGTAGTATTTTTTTTAAAAAACATCAGTCAAAGCCATATATTTTGAAATGGTGATATTTTGTGTAGGTCAGCCCTGGTGTTGAACTGAATTAGTGTCGTAGGGGATCCCCTACAGAAACTCATTTCTAGTCTGAGAACATGACTGTTCTCTGGAGGAATGCCGCACTGTAAGTGCTAATTCATCACTGCTGATTTTACTGTATGCACTGCCACCGTGTTAGGCTGCTCCAGAGCCTCGGCGTTCTCCTCCAGCGTAATTGTTTCATTTCGGTCATTTCAGCTCCTGAGAGAGTTAAGAGAACACTCCGGACTCTCGGCTCGGCTGAGCAGCTCCCTGCACTTGGACAAAGCTCAATTTTATGACCTTGCGTCAGAGCCGCGTTCAGTTTTTTTTCCCTGCGAGTCCTGATTTCATAGCTCATATATTTGTGTATTGGGGTGAATTGCTTTGTTAAGAGAAAAAAAACAGAAGCAGGCTTGAAATCTTGTAAATGAGAATATGATTAAGGCGTTTGTTCTGTTTCTTGTTTCCTTTCTAGCCTTTGAAAATAGAATCAGCTCTCATAGCAAGATCTCACTTATTCTCTCTCATTTCATCCCCTACTGCAGTCACTAAGTGCCAGATGAATGCTTGTGTTTCATTCTGGTTTCTGTGATCTGAAACAAATCAAGAAATAACTAAAAATACTGCACCACTGTCATGATGGATATTTTATTTTATACATGCTTGCTGGAGGTGTGAAGATCAATATCGAGTCCATGTTTGCATTCTCAGCTTCCAGCTAGAGTATGAGAAACTATAAGGATGACTTAAGGTGTTATATTTCAGCAATTTAGACTATTACCAGGCCACCAAGCAGGTACTTTTCCATAAAGCAAAAGCCTGTTCAGTGCAATGCACTCTATCCATACATCATCATCATCATCATCATCAATGCCTTTTTTTCTCATTAGATGCTCAAAAGGTCCGATAAAGCAGCTCTAGATTGATTTAACATGCGCAGCACTGCATTATTGCAGCTACAAGTGAACCTATTAGACCATTAAATTAGTCCAGCGCTTCTATAGATAACTTATCATTAAAACAAATTGATCACTTTATTAGTAGGACCGTTTCTCGTGATTTAGTTTGCATGATAAGTGCCGCATTCTGCAGCGCTGACCGTACACTCGGTCATCCGTGCCGTGATTAAGCGAAATCACAGAGAAGGAGCCTCGATGTGTTCCAGAGATAAACCTGTGAGGTGTTCTGAGACATGAGATCTCTCAGATAACCTCAAAATGTCAAGCTCCAGCAAAACTCATCTGACCTTCATCCGTCATCAGACTCACATCTTTATATCTCCTCAGACATGGAGATGTTTTTAATTCAGAACAGAGACAGTGGATGTGGATTTTGGTGTCCCTTGGAATAAATTACTTTTAATTAAACTGTTGGAAATAATGAATGGTATTATGTATTTCCTAATTAGATTTGTCCAATATGAGAAAATAGGAGAAGACGATAATAATAATAATAATAATAATGAAGACAAGAATTTAGCTTGATCTTCATTCTTCTTCTTCTTCTTCTTCTTATTATTATTATTACAGTTTCTTCACCTAATAAATTCATTCTACTGCTTATTGCTTGTCACGTTAATAAGGGAACAATCTTGCATGCTAATAAAAAAAACACAAACCCATGAACTCAGTTAGTATGTCTTGGAAATGTGTAGTTGTGTAACAGTAGAGATAAGATGTGTCATGGCTGTGTATGTTTTCTTTCAGTCAATTTTTTTTTCATGTCGTTTTTACATACTAACAACCCAAACTCCACACTTTCCATTTTCCATATAGCCATAGGATCGCATGTAAACTAACGTTATATTCTTAAACATGCCTGGTTTGTGTATAAGATTGTTAAAATAGTGTTGATGGTTAGATGAACTCTTGTATAAACTTCTATAAAAGGTGGCATCAGCGATTATTAAATGACAACATTGTTTTTGTAAAATTTGATGAAGTTCCTTCACATTCCATTTACTTCAATTAAATATCTAGTCAGTCTTTGTAAACAGGAGAAAAATGAATGATATGCACCAGTAACTTTCAAGCGGTCTGGACACGAAGCCCTGAATATTCCGAAAACTCCGCCTCTTGCGCTGGTATGCTGATGCCGTAGCACAGGCAGTGTGTTCCTGTGGGTTTTTGTGAGCGTAGCTCTAGAGGTTACAGAATTTCAGATGTAATTGTGTGAACGTAGAGTTTCAAAACAGCTAGCTTTAGCTAACGTCATGAAAAAATGTAACTTCCAATACCTTTAATAGTGATTTGACAATTTCTTTTGAAATATTACACAAGCCATTGCGTAATAGCCTCAATTCGCCTTGTGCATCAGTATAATTTCATTTAATCGTATAATTTCGTAGTTTATTCAGGTATTTTAAAAGATCAGCTGCAATCTATGGTTTAAATCTACCTGCTTTATTAGTAAGTAAATAATAAGTAATAAATAAATACAAATTAATATTCTTATGTCTGACGTGGCAATAACATGAAGCCTACATTTATTACAGTAATCCAGGCAACAATTAAGAGATAACACGCAAATCAGTGTCCTGATATCATAAAATAACAGACTAGCCAGATGGAAAGGACATGACGATGCAGAGCGGAGATCATTACATTTTAATATTGCATCACTTCGTCAGCGTTATCTTCCTTGTATCACGTCTGCTGGCCATTGTTTAAAAGTTGTAAATGTTTTGTTTCCTTATAACTGAATGATACAAAGATATAAACCATATTTTATTTTGCTAAGATATTATCCTCTCCCCCTCCACATATAAATAAGCTACGTTTATAGTATTTGTTGCTATGGTTACATCTCAGCGGGCATTATTTCTCGTCGTTTGTTGCCTTTATTTGAAACATTTCCTTGCACTGAAGCCTGTACATACTTCCTTTCTGTGTAATGTCATCATTTTTAAAATGTTTAATAGAGTGATGCAATAGCATACCAGAAATATTGGCCTTGGCTAAACCATTATTTGTCCCCCTTGTTCATTAATTTAGACCTGTGGTTAATTCTTTGAGGTGTCCTGAGATAATAAAATTCCTGACACTTGACAACCAATCAGAAATGACTATGTTTCATGGCCATGCTGCAAAAAAAAAAAAA